>OZ024810.1:6367061-6684561 GCA_964017045.1 Omphiscola glabra | reverse complement strand
AAATCCCAGAAATCACCAACCTACTCCACACCCGGGAAATGGACGTAGCTCTATTACAGGAAACCTTACTGAAAAAGCACCCATTGCACATTACGAGCTTTTCAGTATACCGCTGCAATTGCGCAAATTGCCGAGGGCTGGTAACACTTGTGCGAAACCCCCTCACAGCGGAGCTGGTAGAGAGCAGAAACGTTGGTGGCACTGATACCCTGACCCTGAGAGTAGGTTTAGGAGGTAAGTTCTTTACCATTAGTAATATTTATAATACTCCTAGAAACACTTTATGCCTTCCACTACAAGGCAATACTCACTTCCAGAATAGAATTATAGCTGGGGATTTCAATGCCCATATGGGGGATATGGGCTATCCCGACACTAACGCCTCAGGGCGATATTTAGAGGAGGTCGAGCTTACGACCAACCTCATCAGATTGCAAAACAGTGACAGTGTTCCTACACTGCTCCACACAGGCAATAGTGCCATGTCACGGCCCGACATAACACTGGTCTCTGCCGAGCTCGAGGCAAAGATCCAGTGGGAAGTATTAGATGAGGTTGGCAGTGACCATCGACCGACCCTCATTACTTTAGATGTGCTGACAAAGCCAAGGTTTGCTAGGAGGCACTGGTTGTTTGGCAAAGCCAAATGGACCCTGTTCCGAGAAAGAACAGAAAGCACGATCGCGGAGTCAGCTGGGACTCCCGATGCCTCTGAAAGCACCGACGCTGCATACTGCAACTTTGCGAGTGCAATACTCGCAGTGGCAAGAAAAACAGTCCCTAGAACAAACGGGACCCGCAAGTTCCGCCCCTTTGGGAAAAAGAGGTTGGCTAAAATGGTTCGTGAACGAAAGAAAGCACGGGCCAAAGCTGGAAAGTTAAAGACGGCTGCTGCTCGTGCAGCTTACAACAAACTGACAGCACAGGTCCGTAAAGGAGGTTGACAGGGCAAAGAAAGAAAAATGGGTTGGTACATGTGGAAAACGACATGAAAGACGGAAAAAAAGTGGCGATTGATGGACTCTCTATCCTGCATGGGAAAGGTACGTAACCTGCGTCCTCTGCAAACGACTACTGGCACGGCTACCACAGATGCCAAGAATGCCGAGGCTTTGAATAAGCATTTTGCAAGGATTAACAGGAAGCAGAAAGAGACCAGAGAGAGCCGGAACCTTAACCGTCTTCGGAAACATGGAGAAGAGGCCCAACGGTGGGGACCGCATGACGAGATATTCACAGCCCCTTACACTATGGTTGAGTTGCAAACCGCCATTGACAAGTGCGACGCCGCCAAGGCACCAGGTCCGGATAAGATCTGTAATGAAATGATAAAAAACCTTGGCCCGATAGCGAAGACAAAGCTATTGTCAATCATAAACAGATCATGGGTAACTGGAATCCTACCCAGAGCTTGGCTTAGCGCTACCATCGTCCCTATTCCCAAAGAAGGGAAAAATCTCAATCACCCTAACGGCTATCGTCCGATCTCTCTAACATCGTGTCTAGGGAAGGTAGCTGAGAGAATGGTTAATCAAAGGCTGTACTGGTACCTGGAGAGTACCGACAGCCTGAGTCCAATACAGGCGGGCTTCCGCAAGGGAATGCAGCCTGTAGATCAAGTGCTCCGTCTTCTCCAGTACATAACAGATGGGCTCCAGAAAAAATCACATACAGTGGCTGTATTTTTCGACCTCCGGAAAGCATACGACCGAGTCTGGAGGTCCGGTCTATTATTGAAATTGCAAAAGATGGGAGTAACTGCCAATATGTACATGTGGATTGCCGGTTTCCTCACAAACCGGACAATAAGCACGAAATTCGGCAGTGAAACCTCCAGGAAAAGAACCCTTGAGGAAGGGCTCCCACAGGGGTCAGCCCTCAGTTGCACACTTTTCCTGGCATACATTAATGACTTGCCACAAAATTTAGTAACCAATGCCGCGATGTATGTTGATGATTTGGTTATCTGGAGCACCGGTAAGGATGTCCACCGCCTGCAAACGCTATTACAGCAAGACCTTTCGTCTATCAACAGGTTCATGCAGCGGTGGCATCTGGAAATCAACACCGAGAAGACGGTCTATTCGCTATTTACCAATGGGCGAACCATTCTCAAACAGGAGATTGAGCTGAAGGTGGGGGATGTAGCGCTCAAATGGGACAAGCAACCGGTTTACCTGGGAGTCAAATTGGATCAAAAGGTGCAAATGCATAATTTTGTACAAGACCTCTGCTCCCAGGCGACCGCCAAGCTCAATCTGGTGAAAAAGTTAGCTTGCACAAGTTGGGGCGCGGGCGCAAGTACGCTTAAAGCACTCCTCCTAAGCAGTGTAAGGTCGGTAATGGATTAAAGCATGCCGGTCCAATCCTTTGCAAGCAAAACTGCATTGGAGAAGTTGGGTCGAATCCAGAATCAGGCTCTGAGATTCATCTGTGGTGCATTCAGGACCACACCCACAACTGCTGTAGAAGTCTTGGCCAATGTGGAACCGCTAGAAATTAGGAGGGAGAAGGCTATTTTACGTACCGTAGAGAGGTACCGACGGCTGACAGAAATAGAACCGTTGTATCAAATGCAGAATAACTGGGTTGCGGGCAGAAGACTAAAAAGATCCTCATTCATGCACCAGGTCGTGGAGCTTGAGAGGACCGTCGATCTGCCCCAGCATAGAGAAAGGCTGACCCGAATCCCAGTTAATCCGCCGTACGCGAAACCCTCACGTCCTTCCATACACTTGGCCTTGACCGACACGGCAGTGACAAAAAAGAGGCCCTGAGCATGTTCAGAGAGCGGCCGCCCTTGAGACCATGGATTTGTACTCCGAAGTACCTGTAAAAGTGTTCACAGACGGATCGGCCAATCTGAGAGAAAGCACTGCTGGGTATGGTGCGCTCATACTATACCAAGCGGGGGGGGCCAGAAAGTCAAGAACTCTCCGGACCCTGTGGGAATACAGCATCAAACTTTGATGCAGAGCTTGAGGCTATACACAGGGCACTGGAGAGTGTGTATCACACACTGAGAGAGAACGAGCTTGCGGGGCTCGACGTGATCGTGTTCTCGGACAAGATCTGCTCTCGAGATCTTGGGAAAGAGACAGGGTAGCACACACATGGTTGACGTCATCTTAGATGACGTATGCAAACTCGGCGAACTAGGAGGCACGGTTACAGTGCAATGGATCCCTGGCCACGTCAACATCAGTGGCAATGAGAAAGCGGACACTCTTGCGAAGACCGGGGCCGCCCAGCCTCAGCCAGAAACACCAATGACTGGATTGGGAATAAAGAACTGGCTGGCGGACCATTTTAGTAAAAAGTGGTACAAGCAGTGGGCGGACAATACGACCGCAAGAGGCGTCTATTCCAACATGCAAACTCCTAGCAAACAAGACCCATGGTGGGGGTTAGGCCGAAAGCAGCAGAGTTTAGTGACGCAAATGCGCACCGAGCATTGTCCCATAGGCACGTATTTCTGGCGTCTAGACAAAAATCGGGATCCCACCTGCCGGCATTGTAACCTGGTCCCGGAAACGCTGGCGCATCTGTTGACCGAATGTCCCTCACTAGAGCTTCCGGGGGAGGCCAGGGCGGAGGAAAATGTGAGGAAAATGTTGTATGGCACAGCTCAGCAGATGGAGTTGATTGCCAATTTACTAGCCGGGGCCTTAAGAGAGTAATCTCAGGCCCTCACCAGAATATGTGTGTGTTAGTAGCTGGTTCCTTCCCCCGGGGCTCTAGTCGGCATGTCCGTCCCATAAATGGCATGTCGACAAAGAGGCGTTTGCCACGAACCCCCTGAAACATTACCCTGGGGACATGATCACCGTGTAGGGGACCCGCGCCGAAAGGCAAAGGTAACGCACGGAAACTGCGTTAGAAAGAGCACGACTGCATGGTTTCCTACCAAGTGCAGCCGAAAATAACGTAGAAACAGGTCGGGATATGATTACAGTTGCCGCATGGATATGAGGCGAAGGCGTGTGGCGGCCCTAGCCGATGATTCCAAATATGCAGTCTGGAGGTCTTGGATGAGGTTGGGAGCGATCATAAACCGATCCTCCTACGAATTTTGTTAGCTACCACCAAGGCACGCCTTCGGAAAAGGCACTGGCAGTTTCGTAAAGCAAACTGGGCTAAATACGAGAAACCCATGCCACAAGACCGAATGATCTAAATGTGGAGTACGAGCTCCTCATAAGCAAGATTCTCGAAGCGGCAAGGAGAGCAATTCCGAGAACTAACGGAAAACAAACCTTCAGACCGTACTGGAACAAGACTCTGAAGGCGCTGGTGGAGAAAAGAGCGAAAGCACGGAAGAAAGCCGCCAAGAGGAAAACACCTGCAGCTCGAGCAGCGTATAACCTTTTGACGGCCCAAGTCCGTGCCGAAGTCTTCAGGGCAAAAAAGTCCAAGTGGGAAACTACGTGTGGAAACCTCAACCTTTCGGACGGAAGGAAGGTCTGGCGATTACTTGATAACCTCTCTGGCATGGGGAAGCAGCGGAACATCCGCCCCCTTAAAACGCCAACTGGCACAGAGGCCAGCTGTGCTAAGCGCGCGGAAGCGCTTAACCGTCATTTTGCTAAGGTGAGCAAAAGTGCCAGAGACCATCAGGAAACTCCGAAAGGCTGGAAGCAGAGCCCAACGAGTGGGCCCACACCAAGAGGTTTTCACGGCACCCTTTACAATGGCCGAGTTGCAAACGGCCCTAGGAAAGTGAAAATCAGGTAAAGCTCCAGGACCCGACAAAGTCTGTAATGAAATGCTCACCCATTTGGGCAAAACAGGAAAAAGAACATTACTAGACTTTGTCAACAAAACCTGGACAACAGGCGCCTTGCCAAAGGCGTGGCAGAAAGCGGTGATTGTCCCTATTCCCAAAGAGGGGAAACCAAGTGACCAGGTGTCTAGCTACCGGCCTATTTCCCTCACATCGTGTGTGGAAAAAGTAGCAGAGCGAATGGTGAATGCAAGACACTACTGGTTCTTGGAACGAACCAAGAGCATCCCTACCTATCAGGGCGGCTTCCGCAAGGGGAGGCAGCCTATGGATCAAGTGATCCAGTTTATCCAAAGCACCACCAATGAGCTTCAGATGAAAAATCATACTGTCGCGGTGTTCTTTGACCTCCAGAACGCTTACGATAAAGTCTGGAGGGCAGGTCTGCTGTACAAGTTGCACCAGCTCGGTGTAACAGCCAACATGCACAGGTGGATTCATTCTTTTCTATCAAATCGTACGATATCCACCCGTGTAGAGGACAAGGTTTCGAACATGCGTGCACTCGAGGACGGGCTCCCACAGGGGTCGGCCTTGAGCTGCACCTTGTTCCTGGCGTACGTGCACGACCTGCAGTCACATTTGGTAACAAAGAACACAATGTTCGCGGATGATTTAGCAATCTGGAGCTCTGGCAAATCCGTCCAGCCGGCTGCAAAAAGACCTCACAGAGATACAGGCCTATGCTCGGAAATGGAGATTGGTGGTAAATGCTGAGAAGACCGTATACACATTGTTCACAAACGGTAGGAAAGTGCTCAAAGAAGAAATTGATTTTCACATCTGCGGGAAGTCATTAAAATGAGACAAATCAACCACGTATCTGGGAATCAAGCTGGACCAGAAACTCCAGCTCCATAACCATGTACGGGAACTCGGCGCTCGAGCCACGTCGAAACTCAGCCTGGTTAAAAAACTTGCCAGCACTACCTGGGAAGCCGATGCAAGACTCCTGAGAGCTCTCTATCTTGGGAGTGTAAGAGGTGCCATTGACTACAGCCTCCCGGTTCAGGCTTTCGCAAGCCGTACGGCTCTAGAAAGCCTGGATCGGATACAAAATCTAGCTCTCAGATTTGTATGCGGGGCGTTACGTACCACACCCACGGCTGCTGTGGAAATTATCTCAGACATAGAACAACTAAACATCAGGAGGGACAAAGCTATCCTAACGACCGTGGAACGCTACCGTCGAATGGAAAAGACGGAACCCTGTTTTCAACTCCAAGACCGTTGGGTAAAGAGGACAAGGCTTAAGAGACCCTCCTTCATGGATGCGGTCTATGCACTCGAGGAAAAGCACCCTTTACCAGAGAACAGGGAGAAAATACGCCTGATCCAGGAGAGATCACCACTGGATAGCTGCGAACCGCCTGATGTTCGTCTGACCCTGTCACACAGTTACTAAGTCGAGCACCCAAAATGAGCAAAAGGGAGCCGCACTAGAGACAATTGAGGCCTTTGGAGACGACATTGTACAAGTCTTTACAGACGGCTCCTATCTCGTCAACGAAAAGCGGGCGGGTTACGGTGCACCCATTCAGTATCCTAAGGGGATACCTCCAGCTGAGGAGATTTCAGGCCCAAGTTGCACAAATAACTGCAACTGACGCAGAAATAGAGGCTATATTGATGAGCTTGAAACAAGTGCGCCGCAGACTAGCCAGACGCAAACCACTTCCACCCATCGTAGTGTTCACCTATTCACAATGTGCTCTGGAAATTGTGAAAAGGAGCTCTACGAACACGAAAATGGTGTACGCAATTATGGAACTCGTGCGAGACATACAGTCACACGGAGGCAAAGTGACCCTTCAATGGATCCCAGGACATGTGGGGATTCCACCACAAGACAGAGCCGACTGTCTTGCGAGGCAAGGCTCTTCCCGGCCTCAACCTAACCGGCCAATGACCCAACTGGGGGCCCAAGCCTGGATTAGGGACCTCTGCCACGAGGAGTGGCTAAAAGAATGGGAACAGGTGAACACGGCCCTTAAACTTTACCGGAGCATGCCCAAAAACAACAGCAAATGCGATGAGTGGTGGAGTCTTAAACGCCACCACCAGAGTCTCATCACTCAAATGAGAACAGAGCATTGCCCTACCCGCAGCTATTTAAATAGATTGCACCCATTGCGGGACCCGAGCTGCCGCCATTGTGGTCAGGCACCGGAGACAATCGAGCACCTTCTAGCCGAGTGCTCGACGCTGGCGACGGGCGTGACTGGGGTCCTCCCAGCCGACCATGTCAAGAGTCTAATTTATGGGACTGCCCACCAGATGCGACAGGCCTGTACCGTACTTGCCGGGGCCATAAAAGAGCGATAGCTCGGCCCTTTCCAATGAATGTAATATTTCAGTAGCTGGTTCCCTGTGCTGCGTAAGCGGCAGCGTCTTCGAGGAAACTCGAAGGCGTCCACAAGGGTTGTGCCTCTACGTGGCGTGGCAGACGAGTAGGGTGGAGGTGACCACCTGAAACCAAACAACCCGGCTTAATGCCTAACGTCCTGACCGAATGGTTTCCTGGGCAAAGGAAGCGACGACGGAAAGTCACTCTCCGGAAAGGAAGAAAATTTGCCCAAAACACAAACTCATGGCAATCACAACTAAATCTTCAAAGCAGGTCGGGTCGACCTTCATAAACCCTCCGCACCCGCTGTCGGGAGACAGGGCGGGACGGAGTAGGGTTACTGGTGTGGTGTCTGGTCAACATCCTCTCCCCGCGGAAGACTGCAAGGGGAAGCGGTCCCCTCTTGAGCAGGTGACGCGCAACAGGCCTGCTCAAGGCAAAAAAGCTACTGTTCGCGGCCGTACAGGTGTAATAGGTCACCTTGAACAAAACCTCATAACTCTTCAGGTAAACGTGTGTGGTATCCGGCAAAAGTCACACGAAGTAACCAAACTGCTCCACGATCGTGACGTGGACGTGGCTCTGTTCCAAGAAACACTACTGCATGGTAAGCCGTTTCACATTACTGGTTACTCGCTATACAGTTGCAAGTGCGGCAGATGCCGAGGAATTACCACCGCGGTTAGAAACGATCTTGCTGTGGAGGTCGTAGAAGTAAATAACTATTCAAACACTGATACTCTCACCGTGAGAGTGACTAAATCGGGCAAAACATTCGCCGTGACGAATGTGTATAATACTCCTCGCAACCCTATAACGCTCCCCATCCGGGGGGAGTCAGAATTCACCAGGATAATCATAGCCGGAGACTTTAATGCCCAGTCGCCCATGTGGGGCTACCCAGAGAGAAACGCGTCAGGTAAACATGTAGAGGAGGTCTGCCTTGAGACCAATCTTATAAGGTTGCAAGACGGAGAGAGTGCGCCCACTCTGCTCCATACAGGACACTGGCTATTCCGGAAAGCCAAGTGGGGTGAGTACGTGAAGCAGACAGAGGCCAAGCTCAGCCTGCTTGATGTCGACGACAAAGACATTGACGCTATCTTCGAGAAGTTTAATAGCACCATTCTGGGGGTCGCCCGAACAACGATCCCCAGGACGAACGGGAAGAAAAAGTTCAGGCCCTACTGGAACAGGGACCTGACCGAGTTGGTAAAGCAAAGAGCTAAAGCTCGGAAAAAGGCCGCAAAACGGAAGACGCCAGCTGCTCGTGCTCGCTACAACCGTCTAACGGCCGACGTCCGAGTAGCTGTACAGAAGGCAAAGAAATCGAAGTGGGTAAGTGCATGTGAAAAACTCGACATCCAAGACGGAAGGAAAGTATGGAATCTGTTGGGAAATCTCTCTGGTATGGGGGCAAAGAGGAACCTCCAGCCGCTACAGACCGAAGAGGGTGTCGAGGCGAGCGACATCAAGAGAGCCAGGATGCTCAATAAGCACTTCGCAGAAGTGAATAAGAAAACCAGAGAGACGGAACAGCACCACACAATCCAGAAGCTTAGGAAAAAGGGAGCTCGAGCCCAGCGTACTGGGCCCCAACAAGAGATTTTCACGTCCCCTCTTCACGATGGAAGAATTGCATACAGCGCTAAAAAAGTGCCGTCCGGCAAAATCACCAGGCCCAGACAGGGTACATAACGAGATGTTGACCCACCTGGGCAAAAGAGGGAACGAAATTTTGCTGGCCCTCATAAACAAGACTTTGACTACAGGCAAGCTGCCGAAAATGTGGAAAAAAGCCATAGTTGTCCCAATTCCCAAAGATGGGAAACCAGGCCACTTACCGAGCAGCTTTCGGCCCATATCCCTCATATCGTGTGTGGGGAAAATAGCCGAGAGAATGGTAAATGGGAGACTCTACTGGTTTCTAGAGAAAAACAAGTGCCTTTCACCGACGCAAGGTGGGTTCCGAAAAGGCCGCCAACCTATAGATCAGGTGATCCGTCTTGTCCAGTCAATGACTAACCAGCTCCAGAAGAAAAATCACACGGTTGCAGTGTTCTTTGACCTCAAGCAAGCGTACGACCGAGTATGGCGCACGGGCCTTATGTATAAGTTCCAGAAACTGGGAATATCTGGTAACATGTCCAATTGGGTAGAGGAATTCCTGAGGAACAGAACAATTGCCACACGGGTTGGCAATAGTGTCTCTGAACAGCTTGTCCCAGAGGACAGACTCCCTCAGGGGTCAGCCCTCAGCTGCACGTTGTTCCTCGCCTATGTGTACGACTTGCAAGAGGAATTAGGGTCCGAGAACGCGATGTTCGCGGACGATTTGGCAATCTGGAGTTCGGGAAAGGACGTCAAAACACTGCAGATCCAGCTGCAGCATGACCTAGACAGAATTGAAGCTTACGCGGGTAAGTGGAAAATGGTCGTGAATACAGACAAGACGGTTTACTCACTATTTATTAACGGTAGAAAGGCGCTAAAGGTTGGAGTAGAACTGAACATCAATGGGAAAAAGCTGGAATGGGACCGGACGCCGGTTTACCTGAGAGTGAAACTGGATCAGAAGCTCCAGCTCCACAACCATGTGAACGAACTATGTGCGAAAGCGTCACAAAAGTTAGGCCTGGTGAAAAAGCTGGCAAGCACAAATTGCGGCGCAGACGCAAGACTACTGAGGTCGCTCTACCTCAGTAGCGTGAGAGGGGCAATGGATTACAGCCTTCCTCTCCAGACTTTCGCGAGCCGCACGGCTCTAGAGGCGCTGGAAATCATGGCTGATGTCGAACCGCTGGAAATCAGAAGGGAAAAGGCAGTCCTGACAACGGTGGAGCGATACCGTCGGATGGACAGGCAAGAACCTTGTTTCCAACTACAGGACAAATGGGTAAAAAAGACCAGATTGAAGAGACCATCCTTTATGGATACGGTCCACCGTCTTGAGGAAGACATGGCCTTACCCGGAAACAGGGAAAAAGTGAAAGTGATCCCAACTCGAGGACCACATGAAAGCCTAACCCACCCGACCTGAAATTAGACAACATGACAACCACCAAAGCAAAAGATGCCAGTTCTCAACTAGAACTATCAGAGACTGTGCAAAGAACGATTGACGCCTACCCGGACAGCTAGGTCAAAGTCTTCACAGACGGCTCTTGTTTCCCAACAGAAGGAAGAAGTGGGTATGGCGCCCTCATCCAGTATCCAGAGGGGATGGCTCCACCCGAGGAGCCATCTGGCCCTAGCGGAAAGTTAAGAACTAGCCTCGATGCGGAGATCGAGGCGATACTGGTAGCTCTGAAGATGGTCCACCAACGCCTTGCTAAGAGGAAAATCTTCCCCGACGTAGTGGTCTTCACCGATTCACGCTCAGCTCTCGAGCACTTGGAAAGGGGCTCTAGGGAGACCACAATGGTTAATACCATTCTGGAAACAGTAGGTAGCATCAGGCCAAAAGCCTGCAAAGTAATCCTACAGTTTATCACTTCGTACGTTGAGGTGACGCAGAACGACAGGGCGGACTTCCTAGCCAAAGAGGGCGCAGCCCAGCCGCAACCAAACAAGCCAATGACCCAGCTGGGGGCCATCGCTTGCATCAAAGACCACTTCCGGGAAAAGTGGCTTAATAGCTGGGCCGCAGGAGAAACCGGACGACAGCTGTACCGGAGAATGCCACGACCGAGCAAAAGCGACCCCTGGTGGAAACAAGAGAGGAGAACAGAGTCTCATCACCCAAATGAGGACAGGCCACTGTGCGACGCGCAGCTACCTCCATAGACTCGATGACCGAGGGGAACCCAACTGCAGGTTTTGTGGCCAGGACGACGAGTCGGTGGCCCACTTGGTGGTCGCTTGAACCGATGGGGGTGGGGGGGCCGAGGGTCGTAACCCAGAGGCCTGCCTTGAGGAGTTAATTTACGGTGACGCCCAACAGATGGGGCAAGCCGCCAAAGTGATTGCCAGGTCTCTAAGAGAGTGATCTCAGCCCTAGAGAATGAAGCATTACTAGTAGCTGGTTCCCTGTGCTGCGTAAGCGGCAGCGTCCCCAAGGTGATTGGGGGCGTCCACATGGGGTTTTGCCTCTTCGCGGCGTGGCAGACTAGTAGGGGGGACTTGTCCACCCGAAGCCAAAAAACCCCGGCCAAACGCATGACTCCCAACGAAACGGGAGCTGCCACTAACAAGATTACTAGTTGCTGTTAATGAATATGAAACTTGGGTGGTCACTAAAACCCATGTTGATGATTATAGCTACGCGGCCGTGAAAAAAGCTGCTCCTAGGCAACCGTTTCGTCCCGCCACTACCAACGTCCCGACCGAAAGACTCCCTGGGCGGTGGGGAGTGGTAACGCAACACCAACCCCCGGAGTGGAAGCAAAGCCGTCCTGACCCACAGAGAGTTAACTGCGGACGCTTTAAACGCAGCGTTCTCGGTAGACCGGGCCTCCCCTAGGTCAAGGGGGAGGTTCCCGGCGCCCTCCCGCACGGGCTGAAGTCGGGTTGTCCTTCAGTGCTCTGGTTTTTGTGGGGGAGCGCCGGGGGGGCATTAAGAGCTCGCGCTCGACGGCCCACCGATTCCATCTCTTATGCGACATATGGAGTAGCTGGTTCCCTTCGAAGTTTCCCTCAGGATAGCTGGCGCTCGATCGCAGTTTTATCCGGTAAAGCGAATGATTAGAGGTCTTGGGGACGAAACGACCTGAACCTATTCTTAAACTTTAAATGGGTAAGAAGTCCGGCTCGCTCGATTGGAGCCGGGCCCTTGTCTCGAATGCGTGTGCCAAGTGGGCCACTTTTGGTAAGCAGAACTGGCGCTGTGGGATGAACCAAACGCCCGGTTAAGGTACCAAACGCTGACGCTCATCAGACACCATAAAAGGTGTGGGTTGATTTAGACACCTTACGCCCCGTTGTCCGACAATCTTTGATTGCGGCGCTTTGGATAGAAACTGTTGGGCTGGTCGCTCGTGCCGCGGAGGCTCGAGCATGTCGGTGGTTAGTCAGCCCTGCTTGGTCGGTTTTTCCGGGCCCATTTGAACAAACGGCCCCCATTTTACGTGGGGGGGGGGGGGGGTCGTGAGCCAAGCTTTCTCGCAACCGCTGATTAGCAGCGGGGAGGCCTTCGGCCTCGGTTCGGCTATAACGGTTACGCAGCGTCGGATCGGGGTTGGGGACGCCGCTCTTCGTGAGTGGTCGGCCAAGAGCTTCGTGCTCAGTGCCGCTTCAGCACATGTCCTTTACGGTCCGTATACCAGCCATTGCTGGACAAGCGGGACATGCCAGCCATTGGTGGTCAGGCAATGGCTGGTGCATCGCTGGTGTTGCTTGTTGGGAAGAGTTCACCTTGGCCAGTGCTCGGTAGTGTCTGTAGTACAGGGGGGGAGTGGATGTCCCTCGGCCGCCCTTGCATAGATACGAAGAAATATGCAAACATGGGGCGGGGCTTGTAGCCGTGGACCGCGGTTCGTCTTTGTTTCGAGTCGCCCTAATTGTCTTCTCTGTCTAATCAGCTTTTGCACTCAGCTAGGAGTCTTGTCTCTGACGCATGCATCTGTACTTTGCTTAGGATGCTCCTCATTTCTGTTGACATTGGGTCATCCATAGAGGGACTTGCATGCTGACGTTTTTGCTCAAATAGCATTTGAATCGCTGTTTTGTTTTCATCAAACCAATCCCTGTTGCCTGGAAAAGGGTCCGAGGCATTCAGCGGCTGTGTTATACACCGTCTGACGAAGTTTGTTCCACGCTGTTTTCCCGTCTTGGTGTGATGGTATCAATGCGTTCATCCATGGTTTTAAAGGTTTTTTGAGGCGTTTCGGAGCTTTGGTGGCCTAAGGTTGTACCTTAGGTTGGATATAAATTTTCATCTTTGAGACGATGCAGGGATCTGTCCAGCATTGCGCAGAAAAGACGAAACACTACCGTGGGCTGACCGGTCAAGTGTTATATCCGCCCCATTCACACCGAGTAATTTGGAAGAAGCTCTAAGAATGCAAAACTGCAAAGGCCGCTGGCTCTGACCGAGTCTCAAACGATATGTTACGGCATTTAGGTCCTCGCTCAAAAAATAAAGGCCTAATACCCGATGCATGGCGCAAGGCCACAATAACTTTAATCCTGAAGACAGACAAACCTTCGGACCTCTCCCACAGCTACCGACCAATTTCCATTAAATCGTGTCATGGTAAGGTAGCTGAACGGCTGTTGTCCCGGTACCTCGAGAATTAGAAGCTCGATTTTAATCAGAGCGGGTTCCGCAGAAAACGACAAGTGTTGCGGTTAGTGCCATCGGGTTCAAGCTAAGAAAAGCACGCTGTCTGTTTTTCTCGACCTTAAGCAGGCTTACGACACAGTCTCGCGACAACGTCAATCCCTCAAACTTCAACGGGTTTATGTATTGGAGGCTCAAGGACTTTCTGGTGAACATTGACGTTTATATCATGCTCCCCGGGATCATAAGAAGTGAAAAAGCACTGTTCGTGGACGAGTGTGCTCTTTGGAGGACAAGGGAGGATGCCTTGGACCTGCAGCCGACCTCAATTCAATCAGACACTTTCCTAGTAAATTAAAAATGACTGTGAACACTGCAAACACAGTATACATGCTGAATTATCAAAGAGGTACCAATACGCCTTAGTTATTGGGGCTGTGACTGCAAAAGTGTAACAACCCGAAAAGCTCCAGCTGCATACACATATCGATCTATTTGTCGCGGAAGCCTCTAGAAACTTATGCATAGTCTAGAAGCTCGTCAGTACCAACTTAGGTGCATCTGCGAGCACGTTCTGTGCTGTTTATATTGTACTGTAAGATCTATCATCGACTAGAGCATGTCAATTCAGGTTTATGCGAGCAGAACCACACCGGAGAAACTTGACTTGGTGCAAAATCAGTCAACACGCCTAATCTGTAGCATAATCCGCAGCTCACGGATTGCAGCCTCTGTGATGTCGGGAATTAGTCTTCGTCTGCCTAGCCTGGTCGGTTTTTTCCATGCCAATTAGCACAAACGGCTCACAGTTTACGTTGTGGTTCGTGAACTAGGCTAACACACGACCGCTGATTAGCAGCGGGGAGGCCTTCGCAGTATTTCATATCGCTGGATGGGGAGCAGGGACGTCGCTCTTCGTTAGTGGCTGGCGAAGAGCTTCATGTTCAGTGCCGCTTATGTGAGGTTTCAGTGAGGGCGTTGATGTTGTATCTGTTCATGGGCAGTGAGCGCCGTGCGTCGTTAAGGTCTGAGAAGCTCGTTGATCATTTTATATTTGACCTTGAAGCGTCATAAGGTTCAAGACTGATCTATCATTACAGATACATATTGGCAATATCATCAGACAGCCTTGTAACAGGGAATAATTCCACTGAGGTATTATTCTGGTCCACATTTTGCTCTCTTGATATCGATATTGCAGCCTGGTCCCCGAAAATCTATGGAATGTGTTAACCGCATGTCTCTCACTAGATGGAAATTAAAATGGCTCTATTTAGCGAAGTTGGTAATATGACAGGCTTGGTTATAAGAGAGTAGTCTCAGACCCTTACCAGAATATGTTCCTTACTTGTAGAGAGCTATTATGAATCTAAAGAAAGATGAATACTTTTTCATTTATTATAGATACTTTTTACAATAAATTTTTAACTGCCATCGTCATTTATAATGAAATAAGTAACCCTTATTAACAACAAGATGGCTCAAAGCGACCCAATAAAAATTAAAACAGCTATATGCATAGCAAACGGCCAGTGTTCATAAAACGTAACAATAATTAAAAGGAGAAGAAAACGGATAAAACTAATCGGCAGACAGCCTGGAAACGGAAAAGATATACGAGATCAACTAACGAATGTGGGATAATTTGTGTAGTTTATGCCGTGCCATGCGAAAACTGCCCTAGTTACGCTACATGTCAATGAGAACAGATTCACAATCCATACTTGCTCGGCTTTCGCATGGGTTACCAGAACAACAGAAGTAGGCAAAAAAACAATATCAGTGCCAGGAATAATATTACAATAGGTATCTGGAAGGTGAGTCCGTTGAGAGAAACAGGCAAGGTGGAGGAATTGGTGCATGTAATGAACAGATACAGATGGGACATCCTAGGTCTGTGTGAAATAAGAAGGAAAAACTTGTGAGAAACATCGACTGTAAGGCCATAGACTTTATTTTAGTGGACGGGAAGACAGACTAGAACAAGGAGTTCCTCGTCCATAAAAACTTTAAGAACAGTATTTTGAGCTGTCGATCAATTTCGAGCTGGCTCGTCACTTTCCCTCAGGGCAACATCTTTCAACCACCATTGAACAAGCGTATACACTAACTTCATCAAACCCTCGTTCAAGGCGATTGGAATGTCAAAGTAGAGGAAGATGCTTATGCGAACTGGAAAGTCACGTGGACCACTGTAACGCAATTCAAACGAGAGAAGCCTGAGGCTCTTGGAATTCGCCAGCTTCAATAAATTCGTACTGGCAAACACTCTGAGTGAACCTAAAATATCCAGTAAAACCTCATGGCATAGCCCCAATGGGAAACATCACAATCAGAATGACCATATCAGAAAAACTCGCAGCTTCCCAGGAGCTGAGGCTGGAAGTGACCTCGATATAATGATGACTGAAGGAAAGATATACCAGAACCAAAATCAATCTTTTGAAGGATCCACAAGTAGCAGAAGCCTTCCAAGCAATGATATGAGGAACATTTACAGCGCTTAACATTATAGATGCAGACTGTTCAGACATGAACACACTGATTCATAACTTCAACACAGCTGTGACGGACACAGCCCATGACATCTTTGGTAAGCATGGACCAACCCAAAAACCATGGGTGACAGCTGACATCCTCGATCTGTGTGATAAACGGAGAGTTAAAGAAAACAAAGATGGTAGATACAGAGGGGGCCGCTTAAGGTAGAAGACCCCCCAAAATTGTTATAAAATTATGAAATTTGTCAATTTTAGTGCATATTTAGAAAGTTCATGCATTTGTATACTAATTGAACTTGTTATTTAACAAAAATATGAAAACAGTTTAATTTTGTGCAATAAATTTTCCATAGCAACCATTATTTACACTCTAAAACAGTAACATTTTAATATTTTAAATAAAAAAGTTAGAATGCGTTAGACACGTGCAGAAGCGATGCGGTTCCAGGTTGAGATGACTAGTAGCAGAAAATAAGGGTAGAAAACTTGCTGAGGCAAGGGTATAGGGGGTATTGGTAGACTGACCAACAAGAAGATTGACACACTTCAAAATTATTTTGGCTTCATCATTCGGCAGAATGCTGGAAATTTGGCTAAAATGAAAGCTGATGTAAAAGCTGTTCTACATCGTGTTGGTTCTTCAGACACGTCTCCTAATCATACATTTTGCCCAAGTAACTCATGGTGCAAATATAAGCTTGATCCTGCGAAATACAAGCACAAAAATGACCTCCCTCAAGCAGTTATATACTCTTCCTTGAGCCTGTATTTCAGGATCTAGCCAACGAGCAGTTGCTCAGTAAGTGTCTTCACGGCAAGACTCAAAATAACAACAAACGTTAAATATGTTAATATGGGATCGTTGTTCAAGAGAGTATTTTGTTGAAAAGGGAACAGTAGAAGAGGCAGTCTATAGTGCTGTGTCATATTTTAAAATTATTTGAACACCTTGGGATCCAGAGTGGATATTTCACCGTGAAAAGCTGCATATAAATTCGTCTACCGTTAAAGCCTCTGAAACGACCCAGAAGAGAACAAAAGGCTTTTTAGACCTCACAGAACAGAAATTATTTAATACAAGATATTAAGTGAAATTAAGGCTTTTTCAATTTTCCCGGAAACTTCATTTTCGTCATTGTCATCTAATTTCAAAAAATTATATTCTTCATTATTTTTTTTGGATTTGCATGAAATTTGCTGTGGATATTTCTAACCCTTTTATGAAGGGCCTGAAGTAAAATAAATGCAGTACACTGAAGTTAAATATTTCTTTGGTTGCTTTCTAGATTTAAAAACAAGCTAATTTCTTGCATTCTCGTAATAGTAAATTTTTAAAAATTCACACAAAAAAAACTGCATTACAATACAAAGATTTTCCTTTCAGCCATGCAAATGCTAATTATGAACATTTGTGCAAAAAATCAAGGCTAAATGTCAATTTATTGCTGAGCTATGAGTGTTGAAAAATATGAGGCCATATTGGGATCCTAATTTGCACAAAAATTCTAATTTCACCTTAGGAACTAATTATCAACCCCATAGAATCTATCTATGTGATTGAAATTAATTTTAATTAAGGATCTTCAATTTTAGGGTCCCAGTGGGGTCTTCTAACTTAATATAGGAAAATGAACCAAACAATCAAAAATGGTTTGAGCAGGGCAAAGAGGAATAATTGTATTGATAGCAATAATACAACATTAAACATTGCTTGAAGAAAAACAAACGCAAAAGACATACCAGTTGGGGAAAGAACTAACCAATCCAAAGCAAAGGCGTATTACTATAATCTATATTTATAAAAATGAATGTATGTCTGTATGTCTGTTTGTCTCATATGCGCTCCCACACCATTCATGCGATTGCAACAAAACTTTGGTGAGTTGTTGGCCACCTACCTGGGCATATAACTGCGTCATTAAAAAACTTTTCAAATATTTCGTTTTCGGCCGTTGGCCCTTCATTCTGCGCTCCTACACCATTCGTCTGAATGCGATAAATCTTTGGTAAAATGTTGCAAGCACGCCCACAAAGGTTCAAAAATAATTATAACCGTTTTAAAATATTCCGTTTTGAGCCAAGGGCCTCGTGTTCGAGCTATATAAATATAATTTCAAACCGAATGCGCTCCTACACCATTCAAGCGATTGCAAAAAAAAACGTTAGTTAGTTTTTGTCCATAACATTGCGCATTTTACAGAGTCATTTAGCCGATGGCTTTAAAATAGTTTTTTTCCTATATGAGATTTGTAAACTACAAATTTCGTGTGCGCTCCTACACCATTTATCTGAATACGCTAAAACGTTGGTGAAGAGTTGCGAGCACGCCCGCTACGGTTTCCAAACAATTACAACCGTTTTAATATATTCCGTATTAAGCCAGGGGCCCCATGTTCGTTTTTTTCTAATATGAGCTATATAAATATAATTTCAAACGTATGCGCTCCTACACCATGCATACGATTGCGACAAAACCTTTTTGAGTTGTTGTCCATAAGCTTTCGCATTTTACTTATCCCTTACAACACTTTTAAAATATTCCGTTTTTTGCCTTTGGCCCCCAATTTTTTTTTACTTATAAGTTTACTAAAAAATAATTTTCGTATGCGCTCTTATATCATTCATCTGAATGCGATAAAACTTTAGTAAGATTTTTGCACACGCCCGCAAAGCTTTTTGAATTATTACAACCGTTTAAAAATATTCCGTTTTGAGCCAGGGGCCCTATGTTCTATTTTTCCAATATGATCTTTACAAATATAATTTCAAACGGAGCTAATACATTAATGGATAGATTTTTTAATGATATACAAATAGCAACATTAAACTGTGTGTGTGATATAATAAGTAGGTTTCTGAAGTAATACAACAATTCTACAATATTCCGTTTGTGCCACCGTTTTATTGTCTTTATAATTATCGCATGCATTCCTATACCATTCATCCGATTGCGATAAAACTTTGGTGAATTGATATGCGCACTCCCGCAAATGTTTCTAATTTATTACAACCATTTTTTCTTAATTTAATTTTATGGGTGGATGAAATTGAATCAAATACAAATAACGACATTTCAGTTTCTGTGTTACATAATAAGTAGGCTTCTGAATTAATGCAACCATTTTAAAATATTTCGTTTGGGCCGGGGGCCTTAAATTCGTTTTGTTTTCTTAAATGAGCTTCATCAATATAATTTCAAACAGAGCCATCAAAATAACCACCCTTGAACAAATGCCAACAGACAGCAAATTTGTAGAAAGAGCAGAGAAAACACATTGTTGCATGTTTAGTGTAGAGAGTATTTTTGTTGTTTTTATAAATAAGCTTGAATTTTGTGACGTATTTTAGAAAAGGATATGACGTTGTAAACGTGTTATGGTTTTTAACAGCAATGATAAAGTAATTCTATAATAGTGTGAGAAATTCACAGTTTTGATTAATGAAAAGACATTTGACATGAATCGATGGTTTCTTACGTTTTTAAATTACCCAATGTACAACGAAGGTATTGAACTATAATAACATATAGATTTTAATGCTGGAATTTACCTCTGCCAGACACAGATCCCAAATTTCTTCAAATTTATTTTATTGGGAATACTGATTAACAAATTGATCAACGTTGTCATATCAATATGGGCACTAAGAGTGAAATTGTAGCTGCATTGCAAGCTCTATTTTTGCAACACAACGAATTAGTTCAATTGTTTAGAAATTCACTTGAACAAATGCCGACAGATGATTACACAGTTGTAGTTAGAGCAGACAAAACACCTGTCGGCCAACACGAAAGACAATACAACGCACCAACAATTGATGAAGTTGCGATAGTTATAGTAGGCGAAGAATTTATCTCACGTGATATAATTCTTCATTGTAGAAATGGTGATGTTCAGCGAGTCTCAGAAACTCATCACTCATACGACGCATTGCAATATCCAATTTTATTTTGGCAAGGAGAAGATGGATATCATTTCAACATCAAATTGAGAAATCCACAAACAGATGAGGAATCGAATAAGAAAGTCAGTTCCATGAATTACTATTAATAGCGATTGATGATTCGTGAGAGGGCCGAAAATCATATCTTGAAATGTCGACAATTATTCCACCAATACATTGTTGATATGTATGCGAAAATCGAAACCGAACGACTCCTCTACATTCAAAGCAAGTTGCGTTCCGAAGAGTACATTCATTTACGTGATGCAGTTGTGAATGATGGCAATGTGAATCCAAATGAATTAGGGAAAATGGTTATACTGCCGGCCACATTTACTGGGAGTCCTCTTCACATGCATGAATACGCACAAGATGCAATGACATAATATGTTCGTGCATATGGCAGCCCATATTTTTTATTACCTTTTGATGCAACCCTAAGTGGGATGAAATACAAGAACTGTTGTTAACTGGACAATTATCATCAGATCGTCACGATATTGCTGCCCGTCTATGTCGGCATGTACATAAATCGACTTTGAAGACCAATATGCGTGTGCAACTACACAATAATGCATCCGCTGAACGTTTCGCAAAACAGTTGTTGGACATTGGGAATGTGAAAATGGCAATCGATGAATCCACACAATATTTCACATTGCCAACAAGTTTCTGTAAAATTATAGCAACCATCGACGAATTGATTTATAGAGTTTTTCAAAATATCGCACAAAATTACACAAATCATCAGTGGCTCAGTGCATGTGCTATATTAGCAGCCAAAAACAACGATGTCAATGCCATCAACAATGCATTTAAAATGAAATCACATGCGAAACGACAACGTACAAGTCCATCGATACTGTATTGAATGAAGACGAAGTTGTCAATTATCCAACGGAATTCTTGAATTCACTTGACTTGCCAGGCATCCCGTCGCACGTTTTAACACTTAAAAATTGGCGTGCCTATCATTCTTTTACGAAACATAAATCCACCACGACTTTGTAACGGCACGAAGCTTTCAGTGAAAAACATGATGAACAATATCATCGAAGCAACTATTTTAAATTGAAAATTTAAAGGCGAAGATGTACTGCTGCCACGCATCCAAATGATTCCAACAGATATGCCATTTGAATTTAAACGTCTGCAGTTTCCGCATTTGCAATGACCATTAACAAAGCACATGGACAATCGCTACAAGTTTGTGGACTAAATTTGGAAAACCCATGCTTCTCTCATGTTGTATGTCGCCTGCTCTCGCGTTGGAAAACCTTCCGATTTATTCGTGTATGCAACAGACGGAAAAACAAAAAACATTGTGTATTTAAAAGCTCTTCAAGAAACATAATTAAAACGCAAACTCTTTCTTGAGTGGCATCGCAACGCATGCCGGGTACTCGCTAGTACAAGATAAAAAATTGTAAATGTTTGACCGAGGAAAATGATAACCTGAAAGGATGGCAGCGGAATGGCATAAATCATGGACCCAATCGCTCATCATTACCGTCCCAATAAAAGGTAATCTACACCTTTGCCAAAATTATCACCATTAGCCTAAAAAGCCACCTATGCAAGGTCATGCTAATCCGGCTAAGACCATATGCCGACAGAATCATTGCTGAAGAACAAGCGGGCTTCCGGCAAGGACGTGGAACTACGGATCAGATGCTGAACCGCCGGATACTATGTGAGAAATATACTCACCAACAAAACCTATAACGCGTCCTTTGGATTTCAAGAACGTATTCGACAGGGCTTGGCATGCTGCTTTATGGGCCACAATGAGGGCCTACAACATACTCAAAGTTAACCAGATTGATTAGCAGCATCAGTTATAAGGCGACCAGCGCAGCCTTCTTCATCAATATCGTCGGAGAATGGTTCAAGCCCACAGTTGGAGTACGACGAGGCTGCTTGCTCTACCCACCTTGTTCAACATCTTTTAAAAGAGAATTGTATCTCACTGTGACAGAACAATCACCAACCTACGATCCCTCAAGCAATCAAAATAAAATATCAGCGGTGTTGCCGGATATCCCTTCCAAGGGCCATTCTTGAACACTATTGACTCATTTACGATTTGCTATTTAAGATTATTCTGCTTTTGTGAGAGCATTGTCGACTCGTTACAAAATGACATCGCTAAAAGTTAAAGTAGGTCATATTGTCCAAATTATCATATTCGGCGCTAAGTAGAGCAACAATGAATGTAGCCATCACTCAAAAAAATATTTCATTCTTGTACATAATGGAAGAACTAGATGAAGAGCATTAGTATTCCACCGGAAGTCCTCAAAAATGAAAAATAAATTACAAATTCAATCTTTCAGACGCCAATACAGTAATAGGTCAAAATTAACAAGTAGCGGATGGAATTTAAATAACTACCAAGGAATTTCTCAATACTTGGAAGAGTATGGCTCACTACAGACATAATATTCTCGTTATGCCCATTACAATTAAAGTGTCAATGTGTCGAGGAGTCGCTTTTAGTATTATGCTTCACCTGATACCAAGGTTTGTCCATGACTGCTCACAATCATACAAGCATTTCACAAAAACATGTACAGCACAATAATTTTATTGTCACGGTCTCTGAGGCATTACCAGTAAGTAGTGGAGTAAAACAAAGCAATATAGTGAACTATATATTTTTTTTCAAAGCTCCGTCAATTTGCCTTCAAGGACAGTGAAAATGAAGTGTACCAAACCTGATAATAGACGAATTCATAGGATAGTTCTTTTGTTTGTGCTATCTTTTTTTTTAATGTTTATACCCTTTTTATTAGTTTTCCCACTTCTAGCTTAATGTTTGGGTCCTTTTTTTGGTTTGACAATAAATACCATGGTCATTACAACCAAACAACCACTTCTGCCATTGCATCATTAAAGGGAGCGCCGCCAGAAATGTGTCTTTAATATAAAGTGTAATAATATCTTAACCATATATTTGGATTTGCCTTAAAAAACACATTATTGGCCTGTATTGAACCTCCTACTTTAGATCGGAGAGGATTCTGCGTCTGCCGATGTCATGATCTGCAGGCAAGGCCAACGTATTCAGTGTGTATGCTTTTCATTTTCATTCGTCTCCAGGTGAGAAATATCAGTTCCCAAAACCGAGGCATTGACTTTAATGCTAGGGTAGGAACTGATCGGGAAGCTTGGCCTTTATGACTTGGTTATCACCGATTATGAAGGATTAATGAAAACGGACGAGTTGGAAATGTGCTGCTCCAATGTTGTTCTCTGTGTTAACAACACATTCTTCAAATGTAATAAAATCTCGAAAGTGTCATTACGACACACACGTTCAAGCAACTGCCACCTGCAAAACCTCGTCATCAATAAGTGCGTGGAGCTAGCCAGTTAACTTTACTATGACACGGACAATTCTCTTGTAGCAAGCAAGATACAACTAGTGCCTAAAAAATTGCACAATGCTAAAAATAAGAGTCGCCAACTGCTCAAACAATCCAGAAAAAATGCAGCAGTGTTGCAGGATACCCTTGCTAAAGGGTCACCCGATGGCACTATGGACTCATTTACGAGATGCTGTGTACGATTCAGCCATGTCCGCCTACGGTAAAATGGAGCATAAAAGTATGACTGGTACGAGGCGTATTGGAATGTGATGGAACCCGTAACCGAGATAAAGAGAAGAGTCATACTTGCCTATAGGGATGCACCTAGCTCTCGTGCACTAAAGGCTCTCCGAAACGGCTTGACCTTTGCAACTGCATCCAATCATCTCTGACAACGGCGATGCAAGGAGCATCAAGACGTATTAACTGAGACCACTGAATAACATTCTCTCTTTGACAATAATGGAAGAATTAGATGAAGAGCCAACATTGCAGGAGCTCGAAAAAGCAATAGATAAACCTTACTGTTGAAAAGGCACCAAGGATATTGATGGCATTCCCCCAGAAGTCCATAAAAATGAAAAATTTAAACTTTCAGCCCTTGCATGAGCTCCTCTGTCTGTTTTGGGCAAAAGATCACATTCCCAATGACACAAGGGACACTAACAGCGTAACATTGTACAAAAATAGGGGGAAGCGAAGTGATTGTAATAACTACTGAGGAATTTCTCTCCTTGGCATTGTTGGAAAGATTCTTGCTAACCGAATCTACCTAGAGTCCCAGTGTAACTTCCGGAGTGGGCGTTCAACTATAGACATGATATTCTCATTACGCCATATGAACATACAAATAAGATCAGATGGTAGGCTGTTCAATATTGCTCGCCTTCGTGTAAAGAGGAAAGTAAAAAGTGTAGTAATTCGCAAACTGCTGTGCGCTGACGATGCCAACTTAACATCTCACACAGAAGAGTGTGGGACAAAATCTGTCAGTTGTTGAATATTTCACATATCTTCGATACAATATTTGTAATTCACCAGATAAACACCAGCATTGCAAGAGCAACAGCAACTATGGCTAAACTGAATACGTGGGTGCTCAATAATCTCAATCTAACTGAAAAAACAAATCTATGCATCTATCATGGATTGCGTGCTTAGTACGCCCCTATATCGCAGTGAAGTGTGGAACACACATACCAGTCACGAGCGGAAAATCAACAGCTTCCATCAAAGATGTCTGCATCGCATTTTACGCATCCGATGGCAGAACAAGGTGACTAACACAGTGGTCTTGGAACGTGCATAAATGTACACATTTTCTCCTTTTCTCCGCCATGTAAGGAGAATGGAGGGCCGTATTCCAAAGATACTGTTGTACGGAGAATTGGCATAGGGGACGTCAACGCCTGAGATTTATTGACATTTGCAAAAAGAGCTTGAAGGAAGCCAACATTAAAGTCAACAAATAGGAGATCATTGCCGAACATCGCTGAACAGCAGTATACGAAGGAGTGAGAAAGGCGAAAGATGTGCGAGACGATGCCCTTGCAACAAAAAAAAACAACACTGATAGCCAAAATTAACCAGGAATCATCATTCTCCTTCACGAAATGCAGTCGAGATTGTCACTCCAGGATTGGCCTAGTAGGCCACGCGTCGAAGTGTAGGACTACAATATAGCTACGCCATGGTCTCGCAAAGACGGAAGGATGGCATATTTAATTATACTGTTGACCCTAACATATTAGCAAAATTTAATTTTTATCAATCAAATTAGCTCTACATCGGATTATGCTGAACCCTGTGTCTCTTCTCCTGGTTTTCCCTCTAACAAAGTTTACACCCTCTACTAATCTAAAAAATCAACTTTGCAGTGCAATTATTTTAATTTGTTTTTTAACATCCTCTGCAGTGTTTTATGAGTTAAATGCATATTTGTAGTCGTATCTTGACACCCCTATTTGGTTACCGGACCGAAAGAAATTTCGTCGACGGAAAATTGATCGACGGAAATTTGATCGAACGGAAATTTGGTCCAATCTTTTTGAGTTCACACGTTAAAATTTTAGCCAAATTTATTTTTGAACTCAATATATTATATAAGAAAACAAAATAATGCATTAAAAAGAAATTTGACGCAAAACAATTAGCCCATTTACTTTCACCAGCTTAGTAGGCAATCAGTTAGCGTACATAACCATGAAGCACCTTGAAGGCCACAATTTACTCTGTTAGCATGGCTTCCGAGTCAATAGATTATGTTTATGTAAGACCCAGCTCATCGAATTTGTAGCACAATACATATCTGTTGAACCGATAAGAAGCCCGAGAAGCTGACTTCCTCAGCAAGACGGTGGGCAGTCGACGACACGGGACTTTATTGGATAATAGCCAAAAATTCTAACAATGGATGGGAGATTTCGGGTGATTAATTCCAGACTAGTCACCAGAGGTAGTACCCTCTACACCCCCCTTACAAACTGCATTTTCTTTTGCTGAGCCAGTTTTAACACGGTGGGAGGTATTAGCAATATGTAAATCATGGCAAACAAAACCTTTGGGTCTATTAGTCGAAATCAATGTCTCAGCAAGGCTTGCTGAGACATTGATTTCGACTAATAAAATTCGTATCTAGTCTAAAGAGCAACAGATTGGTAGTAACAGTGACGGGCAGCAAACTGGAACCTCTACATGAACATTAAAAAAGCTAAAATGACTGATAGCCTTACAATGAGTGTATATTTAGGACAGGAAAGACTTCCTGTTTTGTTTTTTAAATACCGTAAGTCTTTTTATCTATTTTTTAATGTCAACTGATCCATTTTTGTATTGTCTTCTGAATTATTACCAGAAATTACCAAGATCTTAAATGATAAAATTCTTTCAACTGTTTTTGTAATTTTCCTTATGGAATTTGTCCTTAAATTCTAAAATCATTATAAAAATTTCGTTTTTATAAACGAAATCTTTTCTTATACTTCTTCTGCCTAGATTAAGTTTGAAACTTTGACATATGAATTACACGTGTGTGTTTCTTTTTTGTTTATTATTGGAATGAGAGCTGACCTTGTTATGGTTTGGTAGTTGCTTATTGTTTTTAATCATCAAAATATCCTAGTGTATTTCGATATACCATGACTAAGTTTTTACATTGAATCAAATAAACACGTGAGTGTTACGGACGAACTCCTCTTTTTAAACGAAATACAGTTAGTAATCAAGCTTTGGTACGTTTTGCATGCAAAAACGAAAAATATAATGTTTATAAATACTAAATAGTCTCGACTAAACATAATTATTGAACTGATATGTATAGCATTTCTTAACAATCTCCACTTCTTTTTTTACCTACGTATAATTAAAAGATAAGTTAATTTTCCACTTAGAGGAAAACATAATAAATGTGCCTATACAAATGTTAACTAATGTAACACCTAACCCCTTCAGAGGCATGGAGAGGGATCGGCGCCAATATGCGACAACTGCCCTAGTTACGCTACATGTACATAACAGATTCACAATCCATACCGGCTCGGCCGTCGCCCCGGCTACCAAGGGCCGCGCCTACCGTCTTTGACGAGAATGGAGGTGGAAAGTATGCAAATGATCAGACAAAAGACAATATCAATGCCAGGAATAACATTACAATAGGTACCTGGAACGTGAGATCATTGAGAGAAACGGGCAAGGTGGAGGAATTAGTGCATGAAATGAACAGATACAGATGGAACATTCTAGGTCTGTGCAAAATGAGATGGAAAAACTTGGGAGAAACATCAACCCAGAAGGCCACATACTATATTTTAGTGGACGGGAGGACACACACGAACAAGGAGTTGGCTTCCTTGTCCATAAAAAGACATTCTTGTTGTTCAAGGTTTGGAATGCCAAAGTAGGAGGACGCCTATGCAAACTGGAAAGGGACATGGGGACGCCACTGTAACAAAACTTCTAACGAGCCAGGTCTGAGGCTCTTGGACTTCGCCATCTTCAATGAACTCATACCAGCCAACACACTGGTGAACATAAAATATCCAGGAAAACCGCATGGCATAGCCCCAATGGGAAACATCACAATCAAATTGACTATATCATGTTGCAAACACGTTTCCGGTTTAGTATAAACATTGCAAAGACTCGCAGCTTCCCAGGAGTTGACATTGGAAGTGACCACGATCTAGTCATGATGACCTTTAGGCTGTACTTAAAGAGGGTAAATAAACAGGGATATACCAGAATCAAATTCGATCTTGAAAAGCTAAAGGATCCTAAAATAGCAGAAGCCTTCCAAGCAATGATAGCAGGAAAATTTTCTGTGCTTCACATTAAAGATGCAGACTGTTCAGACATGGACACACTGATTGATAACCAACACAGCTGTAACGGACACAACCCATGACATCCTTGATAAACATCGACTAAATAAACAACCATGGGTGACAGCTGACATTTCTCGATCTGTATGATAAACGGAGGCAGTTAAAGAAAACAAAGATGGTAGATACAGAGGGGGCCGCTTAATATAGGAAAATTAACCAAACCATCAAAAAGGGTATAAGAAGGGCGAAGAAGAATTGGATTAAAAAGCAATGCTACGACATTGAAAATTGCTTGAAAATAACAATAGCAAAAAGAACTAACCGCTGCAAAGCAAGTGCGTAATACTACCATAAAAGATAAAAAAGTTAAATGTTTGAACGAGGAAAATTATATCCTGAAAAGATGGATTGAATACTGCTTAGAGCTGTATAATGAAAAAATAAAGATAGACCCAGAGATCCTTAATGTTACCACAGCAGCAGACAATGAAAGCTTCCCTATTCTCCGCGCAGAAGTAGAAGCAGCAGTCCAAGCACTCCAAATAGGAAAAGCCGCAGGAGTGGATATTATCCCTGCAGTGTTGGTGAAACAGGGCGGAGAAACAATGATAAATGCCCTAACCAATATTTGTAACAAAATATGGCTGACAAGGGAATGGCCCAAATCATCGCTCATTATTCCACTCCCCAAAAAAGGTAACCTACAGCTATGCCAAAACTATCGCATACAGTAAGGTTAAACCTGATAAAAGGAACGCTACAAAAACAACGAACGTGTCGGCAGGAAGCCTTCATCAGCGAACAAACAGAAAAACGAATAAAATAAAAAATGTATCAAACAATTAAAATATAGCACATAACTTAGAAGTAGTGTCCAAGAGGGCGGCAAAAGATTTGTGGTCATGCTGAAGGTCATACTGAACCGACTAAGACCATATGCCGACAGTTTCATAGCTAAAGAACAGGCGGGCTTCAGGCAAGGACGTGGAACTACTGAGCAGATCGTAAACCTCCTGATACTATGTGAGAAAAATGCTCACCAACAAAACCTATACCACGTCTTTATGGATTTCAAGGAGGCATGCGACAGGGTTTGGCATGCTGGTTAATGGGCTACCATGAGACACTACAACATCAAAACACACTTAACCAGAATTATAAGCAGCCTCTATGAGGCAGCGAAGTCTTTTTCAACAACAACAGAATGATTCAAGACAACGGTTGCAGTACGACAAGGATGCTTGCTCCCCCCCCCACTCTTTTCAACATCATCTTAGAGAGAATAATGTCAGATGCACTGGAAACGCAAATAGGAACAGTCAGCATTGGTGGCAGAGCAAAACCTACGCTTTGAGGATGACATAGATGGACTGGCTGGAAGCGAAGAAGAGCTAGCCAACCTGTTAAAGCGTCTCTACAAGACTTCATCGTCCTTTGGCATGCAAATCAGTGCAGAAAAGACAAAAATGACAAATTGTACCACTGCCATCACCACTGAAATTAAGGTCGGTGAGGAAAGATTAGAGACGGAAGCGTCAAGTACCTCAGAGCAATAGTTTCGGAAGAAGGCTCCAAGCCCGAATTGATAGACAGGATTGAGCAGACCACAACAGCACTAAAGAGGCTCAAGAATACATGGAACGACAAAAATATAGCCCCCAGCACCAAAATCAGGCTGATGCGCTCATTAATCCTCTCCATTTTTTTATATTCATCTAATAAGTGTCTGAAAAAGAATATGATAAAATACTTCATATAACACATTTAATCAGATTAAAAGGTGACGTTCGTTCATAAGGCTTCGTGTTGCATGACGCTAAGCGTCTCCATCTTTGAATGTTTACCATCCAACTAAGAATTATTGCATTAAATACTTCTCCTTCCATTAGTTATTTTGACAATTATTGGTCTGACCACTGGAGTTCGACCTGGCCAATTAGGTTGTGCCCAGGCTACAACTTGTGCATCTGCTCACTCGTTCTTCATCCCCTTATTGTGACAATGATGACAATAACGAGCTCCGGAGTTGCTTAACATACTTGCCGAGAAACTTTTACCCCTTGCTAGGCAACGGCATATCTGTTTCATCCTGACCAGGATTCTATTTTGTTTAGATCCTCTTGCAGTTGAGTCTTCAATTGCTGCAGATTCTTCCCCGAACTCCAAATAGCCAGTTCATCATTCTATGACTCCAGTCCGATCTTTACGTTATTCAGTACTCAAGTGCATTGCCGTTTGTTATTTTGTCCTCTATTCTTATTATAATGGTCCGATTCTATCAAACTGAATCCAATATTAAAGTTCGCAGTGACACTGGTTTCTGCAATTTGTTCATGCTGTCACCACATCTTATGCACAAAGGTAGTTGGAATTAACAAGGTGGATGGAATTGTATAAAACATGCCAGAATGACTTGTTTGTTGGCAGATATTATTTTTTTCCTACAGCAACTGGGTGTAACGCACTCGTAATTTATAATTTATTAAAAAAGAAAACTTTTAAGCTTGGCTTTTTGTTGGGTTGTTTTATTGAGTACCGGTATTGTATGAGATATACATTTTAACCATATAAATAAACTAACGTAAATACATAAGCATACGAACAATAATAAAATGTATTCAATAACATTTCATGCAGAACAGTCGTACTCACACATGAAAAAAGAATGGCTGTGAGGCTCATCTTGCACAGAATGTTCTTTGCAAATATGGCTACTACACTTGATCTGAAATAGTTGCAATAGCTTATCCATCTACGCTGGTCGACCCTCTTTGAAATCTATTTCGGCAGGAGTCATGTCAGAACCATTTTCTTTGCCATTAGACATTTGAATGATTGCTGTCTGTATCTTACCAAATTTTGGACAGCGTCCAGTGACTTATTCGTTGGGACCTGGGGCAGTCTTTCAGTGCCTCCTTAATGATGGAAGGCGTATTCAGCACACTATCAAAGTTTTCCGCCTATCTTTCCAAGATTTTCTCCTTCTGTGATGTGTAGACCGTCTGCACTGAGGAGAGGTGCTAAGCATGAGATGTTAATTCCATGAATTTCTCTCAGCCACTGTAACAGTTTATCATGTCTTTTTTTCTGCAAAGGACTCTCTTCTTCTTCTTCTATATATTAAGGGCCCACGATCAATTTATTGATCATTATGGCTCCTATGAATGTAGATGGGATTTGCAATGCCTGGTGTTGATGAGGATATTTCACTGGTTACAAGAGTAACTGTGTGAGGGTATCATACTCTCATTAGCTTTCACTCTCAGATAGGGGTCTTGCATGTGGCGCAGTTGCAAATAGACCTCTCTGCGGATGCTCCTCGGTGCAGCTGTCTTTGCTGTTGACATTAGGTCATCATTGGGCCAGACGTTTATGCTCAAGTAAAATTTGGATCGCCGTTTGTTTGTTTTTAATCAAACCAATCACTGTGTATGGTATCAAGGTGTTCATCCAGGGTGTCAACAACGGTTTGTCTCACATCTCAGGGGTCTTTAGGTTACTGATGTTGAGGAGTTTCGAAATTTTTGTGGCCTGAGGTTCTCTTATGTTGGATGTGAATTTTCATCTTTAATTCGAGGAGGTGGTGATCCTTCCAACATTCTGCGCTGCACATGGCCTTATTTCTGACGATGATATAATCTGTTACCAGTATTCTCGCATTGCGTCAGGGTCACTTTCGCTCCAGAAGAAAGTATAAGCCAACAAGCTTTCCGTGAGTTTACCTTTGTCAGAGAATCTAGCTTCAATGAGGGCGGCAATGTTTATGTTGTACATGACAAGTTCATGGGCAATGAGCGTCTATTCCAGATCATCTGGCAGATGGAAACTGTACCACAGGATCTAAAGATGCCTCAATTATCCATCTGTAGAAACATAAAAGAAATCGTCAGACCTGCGACAAATCACGGAATTTTACTGCTGTCCATCGCGGGCAAGAAGTTGTCCCGAGCCCATCTGAAACGCCTGAATGCACATTTGGAGCTAGGTCTCCTAACCGAAAGTCATTGCGGTTTATGAAAAGAACGTGAAACTATCGATATGGTGTTTGCTGCCAGGCAGCTCCAAGAGAAATGTCAGGATTAAAATACGGACCTATATTCCACATTTATCCCCAAATATCCCTACTATTAATAGGAGCAATGCTGCCTTCAAAAGATGACAGGACTGAATAAAAAATTTCTTAGAAATTCTGTTTTTGGGAAGAGCGTCAGTGTATTTGTAGGTTTCCATTTCGATCGTATCAGTCATTTGGCATTTTTTTCCATGTACTTTATTGCAGTCAACATTTCTTTTCATTAATGTACATAAGAAACGTTTCAGTTGGAGAAACAAGGTGATCTGGGAAGTGAGTTCGGTTACTAGACAGTTTGAGTATGTTATTCTTGGGAGTTCTTGCCTCAGGTAGTGGTCTACAATACCGTACAGTTACGTTGTCTTTTCCGAGGACAATGTTTTCACTTCATCCATTTTGCACTGTATCCCTATCTAATTAATTGCTCTCTTTGACATTACTACTGTCAATGGTTTGCACATTGTCAATTGCTGCATTATCATCATCATCAGAGATACTTAAATCAGAACTAGTATTGTGATGGCTGCCTTTCCTCGCCCCATGATCCTTAGTAAATTCGCAATTTTTTAATTAATCCCAAATTCTTTCAGTAATCCACAGTTCCTTAAAATAGCCCACTTTCTTTAATAAATTATTTTTTGTAATAAATTACTTCTTTTAAAAAAATATCCCATTAGTCTTCATTAATCTCAAATTACTTTAAAAATCAAATGTTCTTTGAAAATCCCAAGCTCCTTAATAAATCCCCAGTAACTTCATAAATTTCAAGTTTCTTTATAAAATAAATCCAAAGTTGTTTAAAAATTTGAATTATACATCCAAAGTTCCTAAATAAATTTAAAGTTCCCTATGAAAATCCTGTTCCTTAAGAAATCCAAGTTAGTAAATCTCAATTGAAAAAAAAAAAAAGCTAAGTTCCTTAATAAATTCAAATTTCCTTATTAAACCCCATTCCAAGTTTCTTTTTAAATCCTTAGTTTTTTAAATAATTACCAAGTTTAAAAACCATTTCCTTTGTAAATCCCAAGTTGTTTTTTAAAAAGAAACACCGAGTTCCCCAGTATCTTCATTACTTTCAAGTCCCTTAAAAAATCTCAAGGTCCTTAATAAAACACAAGTTTCTTAAAAAATACCGCACTCAGTTCTTTAATTTTAATTAATCCAAAATGTCTTCCTTAATAAATCCCAAGTTCCTTTATTAATCCCCAATTCCTGAATAATTTCCAAGGTTTTTAAAAATAAATCCCTATTTCCATAATAATGCACAGGTTCCTTAAAAATACCTTAAAAGTTTTTATTAATAAATGTCAAGTTTCTGTATTAAACTCAAGTTTCTTAATAAATCCAGAGTTCTTTAAAAATCCCAAGATCCTTGTTTAATCCACCATATCTTCATCAATTTCAAGTCGTCTTGATTCAGGTTCCTTTAAAAATAGTTTAACAAAATAATGCGCCCAAAAAGAAAGTTGACGCAAAATTTGATCGTGTGAACTGAAAATAAATTTCAACAAAACTTCCGTTCGATCAAATTTCCGTTCCATCAAACTTCCGTCAATCAATTTTCCGTTGACGAAATTTCTTTCAAACACATTTCCGGATACGTGAAAATACATCTAAACATTATGACTACACTTCTTGAGCAACATTGCGTGATAGTTTTACAGCATTTAAGATATATATGTGTCACAATTTTAAGATGATTATTGTAGAATATTTTAATTCCCACCATACACATGGGTAAGCAAAATCTCCAAAAATCAACACCTCCTTCCTTTTTCCTCTCAGTACGCACCAGCCGCAATTTACTTCTTATTAACAGTTTATTTGTATGAGGTAGGGGCGCGAAAAATTATAACTGGCTTGGGCGCCATCTTTAGAACTGTCTGGGGTACCAAAATTGCTAAGGCCAGCCCTGGGCCTAGACTGATACCATAGTAAAAAAAAAAGACAGAATGAACTAATCTTGAATAAAGACATTTTATCCACAATTTATTGTATTTACATTTATCATCACATATATATATATATAATTAATAACTTATTAATATTATTATTATTATCAACTTATTAATGTGTTTTTAAAAGGGTAGGAACATTAAATTATAGAATTCAGTTATATAATATATACAAAGAAATGCATCTAAGTTGATTGACCTATCATGCTAGAAATTTACAGCACAAAATAATAAATAAGAAAACCAAAATAACAACTTTCAAGTTTACAAATTAATTTCAAGCTTAAATAGTCACAACCCAGATGAGCAATATAACACATATGGATTTTACATAGTGACTCTTACATAACAGTATATGACATAAGCACTATACTTATAAGGATAAGTACACTAACACTAGACATATGTTATGTTACCTGCCACAATACTCATACTTTATTTTCATAAGCTTTAACTTGTATATGGTTTGATGAGCACAGAAGTTTCTACATTGTGTGACTGAATACTGTGACCAGGGTAGCAACATAAACACAATGGAGCATGGCCTGTCTTTGAATGAACTTAAACTGGAAGCTTTTACTGATAATAAATATTAATATATATTTAGCAATCCATTTCCATGGAGGTACGTGATATGCCTACCGTTTCCTGGAACAGTCTTGGAGCCCTTGAGAAGTGCAGGAGTCCTTAGGGCTAAAGAAAGCACAGGTTGAGAACCACTGCACAAGTAAATAGATTTCATGATTGATTTATAACTTAATGACATTAGGCCCTCTTACCTTCCGTTTATTGATTTTTATTTAAAATAAAACAAAATATTTGATAAATGAAGTGGTGCTAAACAGCATTTCTTACAGGACATAAAACTTATTTACAAAATTATATACTTTACACCTCTTGTGTAGACTTTAAATCATGGGTCCCAATCCTAGTTTGGGGCACAGAGATTATGAAGTGTTTTATTTACCATTTAATTTTTGTTCATTTATCAGGGTCGCGGGTCACTTTGATCTTATAAATGGGAGGGGGGGGGGGGGGGTAGCGGCACCACTCAAAAAAGGTTGACAGTGTATAAATATTCAGTTTAATATTATTTTTTTTTGCACAGTAGTGAAATCTTGTTGCTTTCGAATATAAATAAAAAACATAAAATTTTTTAATAATTTATTTGTAATGCCTTTCATATGCACAATACCTAAATTTATCATATATAATTATATTTATATTAATTTATTGAGAGATACATATTTATAATGTGTGACAATTGTAGTGGAAACATAGACTTTTAAAGAAAAACACTAAACTTAACCATGATGAAAAAAAAAAGCCATTCTACACATCAAATTTATTATTTCAAAAAGGGGATTTAAAATTTTGAACTGTAAATAATTTATATATAGATATACATTTTATTTAAATTTTCAAGTCTTGCAATAGGCATTTTGATCTAGCAGATATCTTTAATAATAATATTTATATAATTTATTATGTTCCTTAACCTTCTTTTAGAAAAAAAGGTTATTTTAAAAATTTTATTTGGTTCTCTTACTAATAAAAAAATTGTTCACTATTAACAAAAACAACATAGGTTCTAATGCTGAATATTGGCCAGAAAATATGAATAGTTTACCTAAACAAATTAATTTGTAAATTAAATATTAACTAGTTTAACTATCCTTAAAATGTGATTGAGGATTATTTTCTTTACATGAAAATAAAATAATGAAGGAATTTTTAACACAGCAATTTTTATTCTTTATTTATTAAAAAAGCCAATGAATCATGAATAAGTGTAAAAGAGTAGTATATGCAATGATAAAAAAATTATAGCATAATAAATGTATGGTGAAAATAAATACATTTCTTTGAAACATTTTTATTTCAACTATTTAAAAAAAAAAAAAAAAAAGAAAAAAAGGTATTTAAAAAAAAAATGTCTCTTGTAATTGAACACAATGCCTTTTACATCAAACAAAACCTGATGTATGGTAAGTAACACTACTCTGGGTTACTACAGCTGGCCTAAAATAATAAGTGGTTTGAAAAATAAAAGAAACTGAAGACATAACTAAAGTTGTTCATCTCTTACATTTTAATCAAAACAATATTATGAAATTTAATTTTAATAAATTTAAGTAAAACTACAACAGAAATAAATAAAATTTACTCAAAGTTTTCATTTACTGACAACTTGTTTATTTTTCTTTGCTTTTTTTGTTTTTTGACAACTTAGGTACAACAAAATGATGTATTATATTAAAATATTTTTTAAAATTATTGTCTGCTGCAAGTTATCAAAAAATTATTTTTTAAAAAGGAGACATTAAAGCAAGAAGAAATTGTTATCTTTAATACAAGTGCTCACAGCCATTTTGGGCAAATGGAAAACTGACATTCACCAATGATGTAATTACCCTTTCCCCCAAAATTTTTTTATCGGGAAAGACTTAACATAGGTTAAGGTCAGGGTTTATAAAGTTATTAACAACAATACTTGAGGAAACAAAACATCTACCTGACAAAGGAAAATAAATGTTTTAAAAAAAACAAGGTTTCCTTTCAGGTGTATTAGATAATCAGAAAGATCCAAGTAGAGTTTTATTTACCAATACTATTTAAATTATTAAATACCAAAAACTATTTAGTAACTTTGATTTTTCAATGTATTTGAGTTCATGTTAATTAATTAAGTAAATGACATTAAATGGAAATATTGCAGCTCCATTAGACTCAGTACATTTTTTAGCAGTTGTAGGGAGTAATAAATACAATAAGTAAAAACGATGGGGGAGTGTAGAAACAAAGTTTTATGATCACATGCTACAGTTAGTAGATGGAGATGAAAAGCTACTCCTTATGTTGCATAGACTCATAATGTTGCTTATAAAGAAATTTGTAGCATGGATCAAACACTAGATTTATGTACACCAAAATGTTTATGTTTCATTTTCACTGCTCCAAAGTGAATTTATGGTTTATGTGAGTTTCATCAGCCCTTTTAAAACAATTGTCCAAGGTTAAACTTATAATGTGGTACATAGGCTTTAATAAAACCCCAAAAATGAAAGAACATAACAGGTGGTCTAAATAACTTTAAAATTATTTTTTCATTAAGTATATTCTTTAGAGAACATAGTTTTGAATGCAATACTAGATTCTAAAGAAAGTCTATCTCCTTTTAAGTGATTAAATCTGAATTTATCAAATGGATCTATGTCAAATAAAAATAGTTTTGGACATTAGACTTATTGGGAGAAATATTTAAATGAAGAAACAAATGCACAAAAAAGTCACTAGAAAACCCAGATAAAATCCTCATAACCCTAACTCTAACCAATAACAGATTTTTAAAATACAAACTGGAGATCCCTGTAAAGCTAAACACAAAAGATTCTCAAACTGTTGCATTAAACTCTTATACTCTGACACACTTTCATCAACTTGAGCAGCAATTTTTCTGGACAAAATGATAACATTCTTCACCCTTCTTCCATGAAGATTATCAAAGTTCCCTAGAAAAGCCTTGCAGGTTGTTTCAATTGTTTTTGTTTCCACACAGGCTGACTGTAGAACTCTTCCCTGGTCATGCCCAGTACCTCCTTAAAAAAAAATAAAAAAATTATTAATTAACAGTAAACAATATTTAATAACTTAACATTTCCATTATTTATAAATAAGAATTTGAGCAATCATGAAATAACTTTGGATTTGATAATTATATTTATAAAAATTGTCACCATCTAAATGTGCAAATCATTAAGGAATGTATAAAGGTAAGACAACATGTAAAATGCAGTTGATGGTGAAAGTACAAATAAAATAATTGTTTCTACACAGCTTCATAGCTCGACAAGAAGGAACAAAAGAAGTGGTGTAGTGAGGTCATAGGGGCGGTGTAGTGAGGACAGAGGGGCGGTGTAATGAGGACAGAGGGGCGATGTAGTGAGTACAGAGGGGCGGTGTAGTGGTGACAGAGGGGCGGTGTAGTGGTGACAGAGGGGCAGGGGTAGTGAGGACACAGAGGTGGGGCAGTGAGGACAGAGGGTGGTGTAGTGAGGACAGAGAGGTGGTATGCACAGAGGAGTGGTGTAGTGAGGATAGAGGGGTGTTGGTAGGTAGGTAACTTACATTAAATAATTTCAGAACAAACTTATTGTATTGGTTTTTCTAATAAACTGAGCTGACAGTTATTGTGTCAAAAATCATTATCATTCCCCACCTGCTTCCCTCTTGGCTACACCACTGTGTGCCTCAATTCCAAAATTTATTTTCAATATGAAATTTCATTCTTATAAGATATTCATTAATAAAATTACACAGGTTAACCAACAAAAAACTATAACTTTTTTTGTTATTTTTTGATGCCTTGAGTTATAGGTCTGTTCCAAGTGCTGAATCTGAAAATCTCATCAGATTATCATAACAGCTCTGGTTTTTAAAATGTTGAATTTATAAAAATTTACGATTCTCTACATCAGGTCAATTTTGCTAACTATAATATTCAAACCTTTTTAAATGGTAAATATATTTATATTACCAACATTTTGTGTGTGTATAAACACTTCCTTTTTACAATACGCATTGACACAAAATTGATAAGTCAAGGGACAAAACTGACTTTGTTCTGCTAGATCAACTAATTGTATGCAATATATTTAGATTTCACATCATGATCTGAGTAGACCACATAAATGTTAATTTCTAAAGCTTCTGATCAGTTAAAAGTTAAAACCGCTGCATATAGATTTGATTTTCAACATGTAGGAAATATGCACTTGAAAAAAAGAAGATATATAGTAACATAAGTTATTTAGTGACAAGACTGGAGATCAAGATAAACCAAGGGCTCCTCATATTGTATGCAATATTGTATGGATGCAATTCCTCCAGCTGACTTGAAGAAAATAATGTTTGCAATAAAATTCATTTAATTCATATATCACTTAGATTGAAAAAAAGAGAACCTTAAGCAAATAGAAAGTTTAAACAATGACAGCAGCAACAAGTAAGATGAAATGCACATGATAGAGATTTTTGTCGGAATCTGTTTTGCAATTGTACAGGAAGATCCCATCTTATGAAGAAGTTTTTAGAGTTATAATAAAAAGTCTCAAATAAATTTTCTGTTCTTTTGATTTGAAACATGCACATTTTCATATAACACACTGTTCTCAACTAAATAATATAATGCATTATACTTAAAAATAAAACAAGTTCAATATGTCCTCTCACTAAACCTAAGCGTGCAAGCTTGTGTGTTAAGGACGTGAAGACTTAAATGATTTTTATAGTCTTTTTGACAGCCTGGATTTTGGAAGTGTACACATTGAGATGATGAATTCATTTAAAGATAGTTGTACTACACAGGATGATGCTTTCTTATTCACTGAACAGGAAATGATGTCGTTATTTAAACAAGTGGACGCAGCCAAGGCCTCGAGCCAGACAAATTAAGTGGTTGGCTCGATTAACTATGCTCAGAGCAGCTCTCCTACATTTTGTTACATTTATAAAAAAATCTTATGTAACACAATACCAAAAATGTGGAAAACTTCAGAAAGCATATCAATTACAAAGAAAAATAAGGTAACTTGCAATAACGTCTTACCTCCTGTCGCACTTCTTCTTCTTCTATATATTAAGGGTCCATGATCAATTTATTGATCATTCTGGCTACTATACTTACCTCTATTGTAATGAAATATTTTGATAAAGGTATTCTGAGACAAATATTGAAAGCAAAAACTTGACACCCATCAATTTACTTATAAAACTGCCAGAAGCACGGAGGATGCTATCTTACTATTGTTGGAGAGACTTTACCATCACCTAGAAAGTCATAAAAAATATGCCAGAGTTCTATTCTTAGACTTCTCATCAGCATTTAACACTATCCAAGCACACCTTATGATCAAGAAACTTTCCTCCTCAGGTGTAAATTTAAATATTCAAGCTGGGATACTGAACTTTTTAACAAATGGCCCACAATATGTCAAGGTAAATGATCCATTATCTCTAACCAGAGAAATTAGCACCGGGGTGCAACAAGGTTGCGTTCTCTCCCCTGTACTGTATATAATATATACCAATGATATTCAAAGCTCAAGCGACACTGTTCCAATCTTAAAATTTGCTGATGATACCACCATCGTTGGCTTAATGTCTGAGGGAGAAGGCTTATACCGCAACTTGGTTACAAGCTTTATCAATTCGTGCGATGAAAATTTGCTCCAGCTGAATGTCTCAAAAACAAAGGAAATGGTTGTTGATTTCAGGAGGGGGAAACACCAGATTACAGATCTCAACATAAAAATCAAAGTGAAGAGAAAGTAGAGGAATACAAGTACTTAGGTGTCATCATTAATAATAAGCTAACATGGCATGAGCACGGCCAAATGCTGTATAAGAAGTTCAACCAAAGACTGTTCTACTTCAAAAAACTGTACAATTTCGGCGTAAACAAAGAAGTCGTTAACTTATTCTACAGTGCAATAATTGGAAGCCTACTTAATTTCAATATTACTTGCTGGTGTGGGAATTCATCGTCTGATATTAAACACAGAATAAAACAGACTAATCAAGAAATGTAGGAATATAGCACAAACAAAACATCCTTCGCGTGAAGAACAATTTGAAGAAAGTTGTTATTGTAAAACTAAACAAATTTTGGATGATACATCCCACCCTCTTCATCACAAATACTTAGGATCGGCCCGTTTGGGATGAATTCTTTCAGTCAGGGCGAGGATTGAAAGATATAAAATATTTTTTTGTTCCCCAATCTGTACCAATTTACCAGCGTGCTCCCCCCAGAAGTCACAAATATTAATGAGAACTAATAAGTCCCTGATATGGCTAAGAGAATTCACTGAATGGCTGTTATTTTTTCACTAGTGAAATAATTTAATGTGGATGTATCGTGTTCAAATTATTTTATTTATGTGCTGAAAACATACAATGCAATAACATTTCCATTTGTTTGGATCAATAAAAGAATCTTATCTTATCTTATCTTTTACTCAAGTACCTAGGAGCAATAGTCTCGGAAGAAGGCTCCAAGCCCGAATTGATGGCCAGGATTGCGCAGACTACATCAGCACTAAAGAGGCTCAAAAAAATATGGAATGACAAAAATATAGACCCCAGCACCAAAATCACATCCTCCCCATTTTTTGGTATGCCTGTGTGTCCTGGACATTAACAGCAGAACTTGAAAGGACAATAAAGGCAACGGAGATGAGATGTTTCAGAGGCATTCTTGGCATCTGGTATAGAGACCATATCTCCAATGAACAAGTGAAAGAAAGGATTCGTCAAGCTATTGGGCAGTACGATGACCTCCTGGTGTTTGTAAAAAAGCGAAAACTGAAATGGTATGGCCACGTGACAAGAAAACAAAGGCACAACGAGAGGAAGGAGAATAAAAGGAAGACAGAGAAAAAGATGGGAAGATAACATCAAAGAGTGGACGGGACTAAAACTAGTCTATGCTGTATGAAGTGCAGAAAACAGAGAAGAATGGAGAAGGATAGTTTTCATCTGTGGCACCCCAACGGTCCAAGGACTAAGAGACATGATGATAATCTTATATTCAAAATCTAGAGGTGATAAAAAAAAACTGGTATCATTTTTCGAATCACCGGGTCAAATATACCCAGAACATTTGAGGCACGAAATTTTGTGATGGCCAATGTTATTGATGCTTTCTAGAAGAAAAGTTTTTAAAAATCTACTAATTAAAAAAAAGAAGAAAAAAAATGCCAGTAGAAGTGGTAAACGACTTACTTCAAATTCAGCATCATCCAGGTAGGTCTCCAGCTTGAGGGGGTCAACACCCTCTGGCAGTGGACGGTCCTGGAGCTCAGCCAGTGTGTAGCGTGTTTTGGTCAGACGGTGAAGAACTGCAGAAACCTTTTCCATGTAGTCTTCCGGTTTCCCTTCCTGTTAAGCAACCCAGAAAAAAACATTTGTGATGATAAAGACTTGTTTGCTAACATACTTAAAAACTTTTTTTTATGGTACCAAGAATATATTTTTTGACTAAAATGGTTTATTTAATAACTTATAATTATATCACGCATGGACTACTGCAATGCTCTCATGGTGTGTCTCCCAGCTACGCTCCTGGATAAAATTAAAAAAGCACAGAATAATGCGGCTCGCATTGTTCTTTGTAAACGCAAATATGACCATGCTAAAATACTTCTGAGGGAACTGCATTGGCTGCCGGTCCGCACTTGCATAGAGTACAAAATTGCAACTCTGTGCTACCGCTGCTTGCATGACCTGGCGCCGTCCTACCTCAAAGCGCTCATGACGCCTTATGTACCCACTAGACAACTCCGCTCATCCGATAGTGGCAAACTCTCAATACCGCGTGTTCGCCTTGAGACTTATGGAAGGCGCACTTTCGCATTTGCTGCCCAACAATTTGGAACACCCTTCCTGTCGCTCTCCGAAACAGCCAGACACTGGAGTCCTTCAAAACTGATTTGAAAACTCATCTATTTCACAAACACCTGCTGGGGTAATGTTGACTACCATCTTTTCCAGTTAGTTATTATCTCCTAGATTTGACTTTCTACCGCGCTTCGAGCCTTTGGGGATGAAGCGTGATTTTTCAAATGAACTTTATTATTATTTTTATTATTATCATATATCTGGGTATCAATAAATAAATTAAAACCTATTTGATGAATCCAATTTATTTTTTAACAAATCAAAATTTTAAGCTAGTAATACAAATGAATGTAAATTTTTTAAAAAGTATGATGTAGCCTGTTGTATTACTGACATGGATATCTCTTGCTTCCTCCAATCCATACAAATGAGACATGTTTAGTATATAAAAAATGTATGTGTTGTATAAGTTGGGAGTAAATTATTGACTAACCTCCAATGAAATATCTCTAACAACTGTGTCTACCACCCAAAATGGGAACAGACTTATGAAAGACTTGGGCTCAACCCCTGCACAAACCAAATATGCTGTGGGTGGTTTCTCTGGAAGTTTTTCTGTTTGAGAAAAAAATAAATAGTAAGACAGTTTAAAAATTCATAGGCCTAAAGTTAACTCAACTTCTAAATGATAAGGACATAAAATGATATAAATGAGAATTTTTTTTAAATGTGTGAAATTTAAGAAAATATGAATATTTTCTTTAAACTAATTGTCTTAAGGGTGAGAACCTTTGAATATGTACAAAGTAATCATAACACATTTCCGATTATCTGGATCAATATTTTATTTTAGTTTATCTTACTTTTTCAAACTTGAAGTCACATCAAATACAAACTCTGACCATGTCATCCTTACCTCTACAGTAATGAAGAGTTGTCTCCATTGCACACCGACGGTCCATATTAAACCGGGCCGTCGCCGAACCTGTATGTACATTATCTGTGTCATGTGACCCAATGGGCCACCAGCCCTGCCATAGGTAAACCTCATGGTGATTGTCCAGAAGGAAAAGAGCTGCAAATGTTAAGTACAGTTGAAATGGTTAATACATGGAAGGAGAAATAATCAATAAAAAGTATAATTTTTTAAAATGTCAGTTCATTAAATACTGACTCTTATTTCACACAGTTTCTGAAAATCTGCTGTACAGTTAGATGCTTATGAAAACATGTTTATATAACGACCAGATTTGTGTCACATTAATAAATGGATTTGAAGTGGAGAAACCTGGAAATTAACAATTAAAATTGGTGTATTAAAAAAAAAGTAATTTACCTGGCTGTGTGGACCTGTACAAATCTGCCTGGAGGAAAGGGAAAGGTGTGGTGAGGTCAGGCACTCTGGACAAGTTGAGCTGTTCATGGACTTCAAAGATCATGTTAACACTGGACATTTGAAACAAACGAATGGTGTGTGTGTAAGGCTTGGGATCTGTAGAGTGAACATATTAAAAAGCATGGTTTATTGAGACATCGGATATTCTTGCGTTTTCAAGTTAAAAGTTACATTAGAAAAATTGTTGTGTAGAATTTATGAGATTAATTTAAAAAAAAGGTTTGGTCAAATTTTGTTAGTACATTTAGATACAAGTGACTAAATTTGGTAAATCAAGATGTTTTTCTAAGGTGACTTAAGCCTTGCATTATATCCTCAAGGGAGCATTATAACCTTAAGGCAATGAGAGAAGTATAGTCAAATTATACCGTGGTGTTAATACAAAAGCTTATTTGTGATAATGGGATGTCAGCTATATGCTAAATTATATTGAAAAAAGAAGCCACAGGCAATTTGAACATATGAAACTGAAAATCCACAGGGATCTTTATTCAATTAATTATAAAAACATTAATTAGAGGTCGAAATTGTCTCAGGTATTTTGAAAAATGACGTAAAAACTGTTGTGGCCAAATTACAATCGGCTGGGAGATGAGTTTGTTGTTTTACGTAACAGTTTTCTAATAATAAATTATATTGTTATCAGTGACCTAGAGCGCACATTTTTCCAATCATTTTTGCGTCATAGTGTGTCTTGTGACTGGCAGTGTACTTATTCTTATGTTTCGATATGTACAAAATAGCTTTAATTTTAATGTAAAGTCGTAAGACATAGTAGTTTACCATAATACTGCTTGATAAATTTATAGAGTAATAACTTTATTTCATTAATAGCAATTTTGCAAAAACGATCTGCATGTTACACTATATATTATAAATGAAAATGAAATTGTCAGTTATCACCAGTTATCCCTATCAATTTGATATAAAGAAATAAAAATATATTTTCATTATTGTTCATCTTTAAAAATCTTTGATAAGTTAATGAATGAGAAACAGTTCTACAATATTATAGAAATTAATACATCACATATAAATTAAAGAGTTTTTATTAATTTTACTTTGTGAAGTTGGTTGAATTTCGGACTAGTTTTTCACTTGATTAACGTAAATAATTATATAAATTAAATAACTATAATAAGTTTTCCTGTAGTGATTGTATCAGTTTACACTGGTAATTTTTTGAGTGTATGCGGATGCGGCCTACAAATTTATTAGTATTAGTTCCTCTGTACTGACATAATAGTTTAATAATAGTCATACAAATAATTTTAATTCTGTCATTAGTGACATTACTAATATAAGTTAAGAGAATATTATTACTAAAAAATAATAATAATAAAGTTTATTTGAAAATCACGCTTCATCCCCAAAGTCAAAGGCTCGAAGCGCGGTACAAAGTCAACCATATTATAAGAGAAATGAAACAATCTATATTTTACCACATTTAAATACAATACGCAACATTACAAAAACTACATACGAGCAAAAGTCTAATAACATGATGTGTGTCTGTCCAGATGCTAAAAAGTCCTTTAGTGATGTGTGTCTGCACAGATGCTAGATAGGCCTATAGTGATGTGTGTCAGCCCATATGCTAGATAGTCCTTTAGTGATGTGTGTCTGCATAGATGTTAGATAGGCCTTTAGTGCTGTGTGTAAGCACAGATGCTAGATAGTCGTTTAGTGATGTGTGTCTGTCCAGATGCTAGAAAGTCCTTTAGTGATGTGTGTCTGCACAGATGCTAGATAGTCCTTTAGTGATGTGTGTCTTCACAGATGCTACATAGGCCTTTAGTGATGTGTGTCTGCACAGATGCTAGATAGTCCATTAGTGATGTGTGTCTTCACAGATGCTACATAGGCCTTTAGTGATGTGTGTCTGCACAGATGCTACATAGACCTTTAGTGATGTGTGTCTGCATAGATGCTAGATAGGCCTTTAGTGATGCGTGTCTGCACAAATGCTACATAGTCCTTTGGTGATGTGTGTCTGCACCTATGCTAGATAGTCCTTTAGTGATGTGTGTCTGCACAGATGCTAGATAGGCCTTTAGGGATGTGTGTCAGCACAGATGTTAGATAGACCTTTAGTGATGTTTGTTAGCACAGATGCTAGATAGTCCTTTAGTGATGTGTGTCAGCCCATATGCTAGATAGTCCTTTAGTGATGTGTGTCTGCATAGATGTTAGATAGGCCTTTAGTGCTGTGTGTAAGCACATATGCTAGATAGTCCTTTAGTGATGTGTGTTTGCACAGATGCTAGATAGTCCTTTAGTGATGTTTGTCAGCACAGATGCTAGATAGTCCTTTAGTGAAGTTTGTCTGCACAGTTGCTTGATAGGCCTTTAGTGATGTGTGTCTGCTCAGATGCTAGATAGTCCTAAGGGATGTGTGTCTGCATGGATGCTAGATAGTCCTTTAGTTATGTGTGTCTGCATAGATGCTAGATAGTCCTTTAGTTATGTTTGTCAGCACAGATGCTAGATATATCTTTAGTGATGTGTGTCTGCATAGATGCTAGATAGTCCTTTAGTGATGTGTGTCTGCATAGATGCTAGATAGATCTTTAGTGATGTGTGTCTGCATAGATGCTAGATAGTCCTTTAGTGATGTGTGTCTGCATAGATGCTAGATAGTCCTTTAGTGATGTGTGTCTGCATAGATGCTATATAATCCTTTAGTGATCAGGTGCATTGATGAACAGCAGTAATACTGTTTTGTCATGGTCAGAGCTTCACATTTAAGAGTATTGAATGATTTGAACAATATATCAAAGTTAATTTATGTCAGTGATGAAACAGAAGCAACATTCTAGGTTATTCTACAATATTTTGATTTTTAAATTGGGCTGTGTTGGCATGCTGAAAGGTTGAGTCATGTTTGAAACATACCCGTGATAAGCGAATGGTAAAGGGTTCGATCTTTGCTGTCAAGTGCGGCCCAAATCTCCCTTTTTTCCTCCCCTTCTTCCACTTCAGTGATGGTAATTACTGCATTTTTGTGAAGACTAAATTCTAAAGGAATTCTGATAAAGGAAATATTTACAATAAAAAGAAGTAAATATATTTTCAGTGGCCAAAATATTGCAGTGTAAATTTTGAAAATAAATGTTTACATATTGATAAATAAAACGGCAGGGTAAAATAAAAAATAGTTGAACATATTTCATGAGTTTTCTCTTTAATGAAGAATAAAATAGTTATAATATGTATCTTGCTATTTTTGAAATAATAAATATTTCATTTGATCAGTTATATGAGTGCTAGATTAACTCAAAGACTTACTTTTCTCTCCACTTGTCCACCACCTTTCGACATAAAACTCTAACATGTTTTGGGGACTTGACACCATGCCATATATACACAATACCAGTATTGACATTAAGTAAAACTAAAGTGGACCGACTACGCAGGTGCTCTAAACAAACTGGAATCTGAAAAAAAATTTTAAAAAAATCACACAATTTTACGATTATCCTTTTTTTTCCCAATATGATAACTAAAAATATAAAAAAGAAAGCCATGAATGATTATTATTAAGCTATGATTAAATGTGCAACATATTTAATTATATTTTGTTGAATGATTAACTGACCTCAACAAGGCATGCCTCATTATCATAGTCTCCTCTCAAACAATAGAGCCGCCAAGCTCCCTGAGTATTTGTTGCAGGGTCTTCTCTTTTCCCTATGTGAACTACCATGCTGCCATTAAAGAGATTCAGGAAGCAAGGATATTCTTTACCTTGTAAAACTCTAACCTGTAGAAAAATAAACAAGTTAACATTTAAGAACTGAAATCATAATGAACCTGTAGATTTTATCTTCATGTTTAAATACAGCAAACATTGTGTCAACTTTTCACCACAAAACATAGAATAACAAAAATCAAAGAAGCAATCATTTAACTATGATAAACACAAAAATGTTAATTGCATTGTAATTGTAAATAAACATTAATATTTCATGTTATTTCAGCCCTGGTTGCTAAGAAAAGTTAGCTACTAACATACAATCCATATTTCAGCCCTGGTATCTATGAAATTTTAGCTACTAGGATCCATATTTCCGATACTTCAGCCCTGGTTGCTAAGAAATCTTATTTACTAGCATCCATATCTTTGTGAAAGTTAAACAGAAACACAATTTTCTAAAAATGTCAGTGTCAACAATACTGTCAAGTAATGTGTTTACAATAAAGACTGTGGATATCTGATCTGGAAGGTCTCTGTGACGGCTTAGAAGACAGGGTCTTTTATCTTAACCATGATAGACTCTGCCTTATAGGGCTCATAATTAAAGATTGGCCAATGTCTAGTGTCAGAAAAAACACAATTACAAGAATCAGGAGAGATAATTTGGCAAGCTTCTTTAGAGAAGCCCATACTTCAAGTAAGCCCTATCTGGTATGAGTAGGTAGTCCAAACTAAAATTTTCTATACATAGCAGACATATGTGGTGAGTTTCAACTGACAGAACTTTTTATTCTAAGATATAGGCCACTTATTTCATGTAGATATCTCAATAAACAAAAAAGTTATACGATTTTCAAATTTGCAGAAAATTGACCAAAAATGAATTTTTTCACCATGTGAAAAAGTGCTATGTTTAAGGACCTATATTTTCTAAAATAATCAACAGAGAAGTCCAGGAATTGGTGTATGTGCTCCAAAGTTTACAATATTTAAGCCCAATTTTTTTCAACCAGCCAGATCTATTAATTCTTAAGTTATTAAAAATTAAAAAATAACAAGAATGATTTTTAGTCGTTTTTAATTTCAGACAGAAAATGTGTAAAAATACACATTTTCAAAAATTCGTTAAAAAATATTTTACAGACGTACATAAATATATCATACATCAAATGAAAGGTAATTTAAAGCAGCATAACATGCACTGTGCCTTAATGGCAACAAGAAATACCTACAGGCACTAAAATAAGGACAAAAGTACCCATGACATAATTTTATAGAAAATGAAGGTTATAAAAATGCGATTTAAAAACGCATCATACCACATAATTGTTTCAAAATTTAAAAAAAATGAGGTCAGATATGTCTGTTCATAACAAATAGAATAATAAGAAGCAAAGTCAATGTCCTACACCATGAAAAAAAGATACCAACTTGGCATTAATGGGTAAAAAAAATCAACAATAAAAATATATGAAATCAGTGACAAAAATGAACATAGCATACATCATACATAATATGAAAGATAATTATAAGCAGCATAACATACACTGTGCCTTAATGGCAACAAGAAATACCTACAGGCACTAAAATAAGGACAAAAGTACCCACGACACAATTTTATAGAAAATGAAGGTTATAAAAATGCGATTTAAAAACGCATCATACCACATAATTGTTTCAAAATTTTTTTAAAATGAGGTCAGATATGTCTATTCATAACAAATAGAATAATAAGAAGCAAAGTCAATGTCCTATACCATGAAAAAAAGATAGCAACTTAGCATTAATGGGTAAAAAAATCAACAATAAAAAATATATGAAATCAGCGACAAAAATGAACATAGCATACATCATATGAAAGATAATTATAAGCAGCATAACATGCAATGTGATTCAAAACTTAATGACTTAATGGCATAAAAAAACCCCATTAAAATGAGTATTAAAAACAAGTACCCTCTGCTCTAAACAATTGTACCGGTACCAGTATACAAAATGTCAACAGTTAAAAATATGTCAAAGTCAAATCAATGACAAAAGTAAACATATCATACATCATAATTATATGAAATATAATATGAAGCAGCATAACATATACTGACTTAATAGCAATAGCTTCAAGAAACACATGCAATGTAATTATATAATGACAAAGTGAATTTAATCAAGTCTTTTATTTTTGGGTAAGTACTTAAGAAGAAGTAACATCATCACCATCAAAATTAATGTTTTTTAATGAAGTTGTCATAAATGCCAATGACCCATATTTCAAATGCTTATTGCCTTTAACAACCTTATGATACCTTACTTCATTTCTAAAGATTTCTAAAATTTTGCTTTTTGAATATTTTTCATGTTTTAACTTAAACAAAAGATTATCAACATCACTTACAGTCTTACAAGGCCCACCATGTTTTCCAACATTTGTCAAAATGGCTGAGTGTTTCATTATTGATGACAGACGCTTGTCAATAAGCTTTTGTTGATTTGCTACAAACTTCTCTCTCATGGAATGTTTTACACTTTCTTCATCATCTATACTCTCTTTTTTTAACATTACAGCCCTTCTCCTAGCAAACTGAAATAAAGTTCTCTTAGAGTTAAGAGATTTTCTTTTTATGAATGCAAGTGTCTTATTTCTTTTCACAACATGCAATGTGGATCTATTAAAAATGGAAGAGTTTCTTCTCCTAGTCAAATCATAGTCAAAATCACCAAAAGCACTTTCACCAACAAGATTTGTTAGAGGACAGTGGTTTAATGTTTCTGACATAGTATGTTCTGAAATGGATAATTTACCCCCATTCAGAAAATCAGACAGCTGTCTGTTAAGGACTGTCATGGCTCCTCTTGCCATACCAGATACTACTTGTAGGAGAAGTTTGTTATCACAAACTTTTACAAATTCACTAATGGATTCAACAGCTTTACATTTAAAATCAACAGACCATTCAGCACCAAAAACAGGCATAGAAATTTCATGCAAAATACTATTAGGATCATCACTCCATGTCTTAAAACAATCAGACATAGATTTTACATGGAAATGAAATTGAGAATAATTACATTTGTCACTGGTGACAATTTTCCAGTAAGGTCCAGAAACCTTAATATAAAAAAGTGCAACGGCACAGACAATAGTCATTAACATGTCATCATCAATATCCAAAGCAACACTTTGAATTTTAGAGTTTCTATCTCCCCCTAGGACGCCAGATGAAAAAAATTGCTTAATATTTTGCCTGTGATGCATAAGTGCAAATGCAGCTTCAAAAAAACAATTAAATCTATTATTCTTAAAACTAGGAATAGAAGAAGTTTCACAAAAAATAATCCATTCAGATCTACATCCATTTTTTTGATCACCCCTTGGACCAAGTATATCACAACATAATCTGATAACCCTCTTAGTAGCACTCTCAGATTCTCTACAAAACTTCTTAAGATATGCATCTTGATCCCTCCCCAGACTTCTTTCTATAAATTCTATTAAATCTTTCTCAGCTTCTAATACTGCCTTCTCAATAGCACTTCCTAATCCTAATAAAAAATGGGCATTACAATGAAGAAAATGTAATTTCACATTAAAACCAAGTTCAGATTGTAAAAAAGATTTCAATTTTGAATCAAAAAGTTTCATTGTAGCTGCTCTATCAGTCATCGTACTAGTCAGTTTTGATAACAGTGACTTTAATATTTCCTGAAAATCTGATTGAGACAAATCTGCATAACTCTGTGATAATTTTTTAAATAGATCAATAGTGACATCTAATAAAGTGTTAGCATCTTCTGATGCAACAGGTTTAAATCCTAAATAAAGTGTATCACCATTGTCAATGGTTACTTGGTGGTTAACTATCTTTCTTTGATCTCTTGAAGTACCATCACTATGTAAAGTAAAATTAGAACTCTGAGCAATGCTCTCTACAACTTGTAAATTACTAATAACATAACCTTCACTTAACATATTGATGGCTGTCTGCTTAGAAGGTAAATCTGAGCTATAAATACGATTATTAAATAATCCTTCACTAACTATTTGAATAGCCTTGGATACATTTCCGGCAGCTACTCCTGCCTCTGCCTGAAGACCTATAACTACTTGCCTGACATTATCAGAATAGACATTCCACCTTCCACCTTTCAAATGAACACAACCTGAATCTAATTCTTTAATTTCTGATGATACTTTTGAAATATTATGTTTCAAAGATGTTAGTTCTCCTTTAAGCTTTCTTATTTTTACATATCTCTTTGAGAGTTTAACCTTTAAGTCATCATTTTCCTTTTTTACATCATCTATGTTTTTTTCTAAACTTGATTTAATCATTATCAACTCTTCTTTCTTGTGATGAATTATGTTTTTGTGTCTCTCTGAAAGTTTTTTACATTTAAGCATGCAATTTGCTTTTAACTTTTTTTCTAAATCTAATTTCTCATTAAATAATTTTAACTTGTCTGATTCAAACACACTTAATCTAGTTTCTATTTCTAGCTTTTCCTTTTGAATAGTGGTGACAAGATGTGTCAATGAAGCCATCTCATCTCTTAAAACATTACATTCATTACATTTAATTTAAGGAACTGGCACTACATTAACTGGTATACCTTCAACCCCCCTATCCCCTTCCCTGACACCAAGTAACACTTCTTCATCACCTAGATTTAAATCAAATTTTGTACAAAGAAACTGTTTTAACACATCACTAGTTTTCCCCCTTTTCATATATGCTTTATAATCCTTCATGGTGCTTTCAACAGTTTTTTTACACCGCAATCCCACTTTCTTATATTCTAGGTTATTCTCATCATAATTATAACATAACAATTTAAACAACCACTGAACAGTAAATGAGTGGAACAGTCTTTCCTTAGCTCTGAAAAGTTCAAAATCAACTACAATTTGATTTGTAACCATAACATTACTATTGACAGTGTTATTGAAATGTAAAGGTGTAAAAATATTTTTTAAATTAATACCACAATCATCCAAAGCAGGAGACACAGAATCCAAATTCAGTGGAGTTGACAAATAGTCCATAAGAGAATCAGTACCAATAAGTGTAACAGCAGTAGAGGCCACACGTTCCATTTTTCTAACAAATCTATCTGGTTGGTAATGACAGTCAGGAAACAGCTTCTGGAACCATTTGATAACATCCTTGTTGGTCTTGTTTCCCTGTAGTTTGATTGAGTGCAGCATTAACAGTAGGCTGTAAGTTCTTGGGACGGCAGGGGGCGTTGGTCTTCTCCCTTTCCCTTCAGTCAAAAATGAAGCACATAGGCCATCAAGAATTTCCCCAGCTGTTGAATAAGCAATGGAATTTTAAGAATTATTAAGTAAGAACACATTTCATTTTAAAAAAGTACTTCTATGTGGACCAGAATTACATAATTCTCTATCATATCTAATGGTAGAAAACATATAAGCCTCAATTGTTGAAAATTAATTGAAATTATACTTACATATTAGATTCCTAATGGTAATCAATGGACAGTTCACTGCAGGTTCTGTACTGTGGGTACCAGCAGCCAAGTCACAACTTTCAGTGTTGTTATCCATTGTTACTTAAAATATATAACATTGAAAGGAAAGAAATTATATTGAAATTGTTGTCATTACTACTACTACTACTGTAATTATAATTATAAATAAGCATATAATTTATTCAAATAAACCCAAATAACTTAAACTTAAGTGAATTTTAACTGATAATTTGTGAGAGTGATAGAATAAGGGCTCAAGAATGAGTGGGTTGGGCGAGTCCATGTCATGGTGGTCAGCCGGTAAAATAATAAGCACAGTTCAAAACAATATAATAAAATATAACCAATTATTCCTTGATTTTTATTAGATCTTATGCTAAGTAAATTATTTAAAACACAACTATCAAAATAATCGCAATAATTTGTAAACAGTTATTTTGTTATTCACCGATGTTTAAATTACGGTTATACCTCTTCTCCCGATATTAATATGAGTCCGTCCACCTAATATAACCCAAGTACACAAGGCTCTCGGGCAGCCATTTTGAATTTGTCGATTCAAGTTTTTGGGTAGAAAGCTCATTTTAAAATTATTATTACGGCCTTATCTTATTTCCAATGTTATAAATTACTACAAATAATTATACATTATCCTTTCAGAAAGGTGTTGAATCATAATATGTATCGATGGACTGTCCTAAATTAAATACATCAACCTCTATTCACATCAATTGAATAAGCCTATACACGCAGTGTACACGGGCAGACCCACGAACTCAGTTTTGTTACAAAATACCCTAATATCTTTCATTAATTGAATAAAACTCAATCCAAAACAATAAATTCATGTGTTAATATGTATATGAAACTTAAATTATAATACTTACGGGTAGATTGAAGATGCTAGCTCGATTAATCCGTTGCGCAAAACCGGTAGACAGAAGCAACAAGCGCTCCGAGTGACGTTGAGAGATTTTGTGAAAGGCGAATGACGGGTGGGGTTTTCTAAACGGCACGGCTTCGCGCCTATCGTCACCACTCATTTGATTTTACAACACTAATTTGTTATTAAAATGAACTTTCCATCGGTGTGAAGAAAGTACTATAGGTCCATTATTTTCACCCATTTTTCTTCAATTAAAGTTTTCAAACTGCATTTTAAAAAGAAAATAACCGAGGTATATATACTTTCTATATATAGAATAAAAGGCCAGGATCTGCTCTTTCACCTGGTGGTAGGATTATGTCGCTAACTTGAATAGGCGCGAAGCCGCGAGCGTTTGAAACACTATGGGGTAGATCGGCACTCGCGAAAGCGCCGTAAAATTTGTCAAAACTGATACTTTTCAAACACAAAAAAAAAACTTTCAGACACAAGTTAAAGACACAGAAATAACATATTTTGACAGATAACAACTTAAACTTTACTGACATATAAATTTTATTGGTGTAATACTGCCAGAAGTATTTTTTTTAAATCATGAAAAAATGACCCTAAAAAGCATTTTTTCTTCAGTTTGGACTACCTAGTATGAGCTTCAATACATATATTTTTATTTATCTGTGGCCCCCTTTCCTCGTCGCACATATTTTTATTTACCTGTGGCCCCCTTTCCTCATCTAACTCTACAGTCATAAGTGCAGATGCCCCCTTCTCATTGATCGTAGAGTTACTTCCCTGCCAGAAGAAATAGGCACATCGTTCTCTGCCCTTGGGAACATTTCGAGCAGCACCTTTCAAAGTTCTCAAATCTGTGGAAAATAACAAGAGTTTAACAGATGCCCTTAAAATCATTATGTAGAGAAATGAATTGCAGTATTGAAATGAATATTTTCTCATACAAGTTGTTAACTCACTGGAATTGGCTATCATATACTGCCATCTGACCACATATGTGTCTCCATCATGGAACTGACCGTGACTGGTAGATGGTAACTTAAAGTGATCGTACTCAGAGACGTGCCAGGTGGCCACATTAATTGTAATGATATCTTGTTCCTTTATAAACCCTTGCATATCCTCTGTCCACTTAAGACCGCGGCCAAGGTCTGACCCATCCAGCTTAAGGGTGACTGGGGATGTGTTGAGGGGAATCATAAGCTTGGCATCATAGGGTTTTAATTCCTGGATGTCTTTCTGTTGATGGTACACATATCAAGACTTAGTATCTACAACAGCAATTAGTAACTACATCTGCACTTAATATCTACATCAGCCCTTAGTAACTATACCAGCACTTAGTAACTATACCAGCACTTAGTAACTATACCAGCACTTAGTAACTATACCAGCACTTAGTAACTATACCAGCACTTAGTAACTATACCAGCACTTAGTAACTATACCAGCACTTAGTAACTACATCAACATTTATTAGAAAATAAAGACTAAGTATCTACACCAACACTTAATATCTACATCAGCACTTAGTAGACACACCATGATTTAGTAGATATATCAACTCTTACTCTCTACAGACAATTCAATTGATCAAATTTAGGATTCATAATCAACTTGTATCAACATGCTTAGAATGTTTTTTCAGAGTGAGTATATTTGTAATGTTTTACCAATTAAATACATTATTGCATTATCATAACTGAATATTTTAATTATAAAGATAAAAGTAATTAAAGTAAGTCAAGAAGCTGAATGAATAATAAAGACATTAATAGAAAACTTTGAAATATGGGAATATTGTGTCAATGTATAACATGTTTATTACACTTCAAAAGTTTTTTAGTTAAATTATTGTTTAAGAAATATATCATTGAATCAAAAGGAAAAACTCACATTAACAGATTCAGTGCCTGATACATCCAGGCCTTTGCATCCAATGATGCGTGAAGAATCTGGCCAATCTGCAAACTTTTCTCGAAACAAAATTGTTTCCATATTTTGACTCACTTTGCCAAAAATAGTCCAAGATGGTCGTTTGTCTGCTTTCACTGGCAAACCACCATGATCTTCAGCTGTCGGAGTTAAAAATACAATTAATGATATTGTCTGCATCAATTTTTATCAGCATATACATTTGTATCAATAATAATCCAAGTCTCTCACACATGCCAGGTTGGATGTATATTATACTGCATGTAGTACATCTTGAACACATTGTACACAGATTTTGCATTATTTATTGTTAAAATTAGTTCAAGCAAAGAGTGTTCTAATACCAAAGATAAATGAAATGCCTCCTATTTCCCTTTGAAATAATAGAATTTATCCAAAACTTCCAATTTCATTCCACTGGAAGTTGATGCTTTTGTATTGATACTAAAAGCAATGATGGACCACAATAACAATGGTCACCACCATAACAATGAGCAAATTCATTATCCAAATGCACAAATAATGGTTTACAGCAATATAATGCTATTATAATTATATCTATAAAAATCACATCTATCTGACCATTAAACGGTGAAAAAAGACATTGCAAGCTGTGTCTAGTTAATTCCATCAATTCTATTCACCAATAAAAACATATATTTTAATCTAAAACAGTATTACAACAACAGTATCACTACAGCAGTGACACTAGTCTAGTTTCAACAAAATCAATGACACTCTTTCTACTCTACTGGAACAATTCTTACTCTTAAGTGGAGAGATGGGATTGATGACACTTTGTGTGTAGTCATAACCTTTCTCAAACAACTGTTTGGCCAGCTTCAAGCCAAGTCTCCTTTGATCCATTGTGACTGATTTGCCTTGCCAGATATAGAATTCTGTGCCAAAGTCAAAAACAATCACCTACAAATAGAATGAAATCATTGAAAGGTTTAAAAAAAAATTAAAATCACATTTTTAAAAACCTGCAAAGAAATTCTTTAAAAAAAATGTGCAAACTGAAATTTTAAACCAGTCAATGTCTTAAAAATAGTTTTGACCAATATTACATTAAATTCATTAAAAGATCTGGTTACCCTAAAACTCCCAAAATAGTACTATATCATCTTTACCATCTCAAAATTGTAAAATACCCTAACGTAATAGTAAATAAATACAGTGTAATGTATACAGAAAATATTCACATCACAAGTCTACAATAGGTTACTTCCAAAAGTAGGAGAATGACCTTTATATATTTATATACAATGCTTTATTTGCAAATAAAAAGGTGCCAATTATTACCTTTTTGGGGTGCAATGCGTTGCAATGCCACTCAAAGAAATAAAGTGTTTGTGTTTTAATTATGTTTTTTGAAGTACTTTTTCTATACACATTTTGTTTTGTTTTTACCGTATGGTGCGTACTTGAATAAATTACAAGGTTTTTTGAAGCGTGAGCAGGCCACACTCAGCTGTCCACGTGAGAAGCATGGATTGTCAAAATTTAGTCCACACACTTGTAGCGTTTGATCCACCCATGCAATAGCTATATTTGAAATTATATTTATATAGCTCATTTATATAATTGAGCAAATTTAGAGCCCCTGGCCCCAAACGTAATATTGTAAATTGGTTGTACTTATTCAGAAACCTACTTATTATGTCACAAACAAACTGAAATGTTGCAGTTTGTATTTGATTCAATTTCAACAATCCATGCAATAGCTCTGTTTGAAATTATATTGACATAGCTCATATAAGAAAAGAAACGAATTTATGGCCCCCGCCCCAAACGGAATATTGTAAAATGGTTGTACTTATTCAAAAACCTTTTGCAGGCCCCCGGTTGAAAACTGAATATTGCAAAATGGTTGTACAAATTCAGAAACCTACTAAAATAAGTCACACACAAATGGAAATATCGCTGTTCATATTTGATAAATTCCATCCACTCATGCATTAGGTCTGTTTAAAATTATATTTTTATAGCTCATATTCATATAATAAAAACAAATTTAGGGCCCCCGATACCAAACGGAATATTGTAAAATGGTTGTACTAATTTAGAAACCTTTGCGGGTGGGCGCATATCAACTCACCAAAGTTTTATCGCAATCCGATGAATGGTATAGGAACGCAAAGAAAATTATATTTATATAGCTAATATAAGGAGGAAAAACGAATTTAAGGAATATTGTAGAAAAGTTGCATTACTTCAGAAACCTACTTATTATGTCAAACACAAAATTTAATGTAGCTATTTGTATTTACTTAAAATACTATCCACCCTTGCATTAGGCTCATTGTATGGCATCTTTCCGTCTACGAGAGACGATAGATTATCTTGTCTGGTTGCAGCTCTTCGTGTGGCTAATGAGACCGATCCTTGAATGGCTCATTAGCTGTTTGAAATTATATTTACATAGCTCTTATAAGAAAAAACGAATTAGGGCCCTTGGCTCAAAATGGAATATTTTAAAATGGTTGTAGTAATTCAGAAACCTTTTTGGGCGTGATCTCAACAACAATTCACCAAAGTTTTATCACAGTCGGATGAATGGTATAGGAGCACATACGTTTTATATTTAGTTATAGCTTATATATTTATATAGCTCAGATAAGAAAAAAACGAATTTAGGGCCCCTGGCTCAAAACGGAATATTTTAAACTGGTTGCAATGACTTAGAAAAATGTGCCGGCTTGTGTATAGGAGCGCATACGGTTTGAAATTATATTTATATAGCTCATATAAAAAAAACAACTAACATAGGGCACCTGGCTCAAAATGGAACATTTTTAAATGGTTGTTATTGTAATAATTCAGAAACGCTTGCGGGCGTGCGTACAACAACTCAACAAAGTGTTATTGCTATCGCATAGATGGTATAGGAGCGCATACACAAATTATTAGTATAACAAAAAAATAATAATAATTTAGGGCCAAGACCCAAAACAAAATATTTTAAGGGTTGTAATGACTGAGAAAAATGCGTGGGTTTGTGAACAACAACTCACCAAAGTTTTATTGCAATCGTATGAATGGTGTAGGAACGCATATGGGACATACATACATACAGACATTCATTTTTATATAAATAGATTGAGATTACTTATTTCAAATTTTTGTTTTAAAAATAGATCCAAATAGGGTGGGTACACTGAAAAGGCACACACTATCACACAAAGGTGATGTACATATATACTGGAAATGTGCGTTTATGCCAAGAATGAAAATAATAGCTAATTGGATGAAGAAATATGTTAATTTGTGATACGATATTTAAGTGGCTGGCTACAGGGTCCTTGCATTAATCCTAATTGCCTGATTTTATTTTCCATTAACATATTATAGTCTAATAACCACAGCAAGCCATATAGGTAGAAGAGAAGATGAGTGCTTGAATTAAACTGGGCTATTAAAATGGTTGGGCTTCTTAGTGACTCAAAATGGTGCTTACTAAATCTTATATAATAAGTTAAAATCTTATGCTATTGCTGAGACCCGCTGGTCCTCACCTGTGTGAGACCATCGCTATCCCACGTGATATGACCCAATTAGGGGGGCCATACAGTGTACTTGCTATAATAACAATAACTCATAAACAATGGAAATTTACCAGGTCCTTTGACCATGGAATAGCTTAGACAATTATCACCCATCACCAGAGCATCTGACCAGGCGTCTGACCAGGGTCAGCGTCTGACCAGGGTTAGTGTGTGCACGCGAAGATGCACATATAAATAAGAAGCGTAACCCGATACTCATTCTCTTACATGAATGACAAGAAGAGCCTCGCTAGCTTCTATTGTTGTTAAAGTTTGTTTATCCAAAAGTTGCTAGGTTAGTAATATTAGTATTGTTAATTGTTAGTTTCATATGTTTATAATGTTAGTAAGAAATGTTAGCATTGTAATTAGTTACTTAAGTTACTGTTAGAATACTAAGTTAGATTTAGATTATGATTAATTATTAATATTGTGATAGGATTGTAATTCTTAGTTATAGCTTATGTGTTGTATTTATTCTCATTTACAGCCAGTTAAGTTTAGTTTAGTATAGGATAATACAGAGTAAAGTCTAGTAGCCAGATGATTTGATTTTGAATATAGAAGAGTTTGATTTGAGGATAGTAGAGTTGAGCATATACAGTATAGCTCAGTATAACTTATAATTCAGTAAATTTGAGTAGGGTCAGAAGTTAGCGTAGACTAACTCTGACGTAACATTGAACAATTCGAGTGTAGGTGTAGAAATTAGCATAGGCACAACCAGGTCAGCAGTGGCGTTTGTGTATACACGTAGTAGAGCGTGGCTGGAATTTCACCCCCTTCGACCCTGCCCAAGTGACCAGTGGGCAGTGAGAGAGAAGCGGAGACCATTAACCAGAGAACTTGTTGTGTGGTGTTGAACCTGGCGTGTGTGTAGAGGACTAGGATCACCAGATACCGACAGTCCAGTGCGCAGTCTCATTTGTATTGGTTGTATTAATTAATTGTATCCACCATTATTTCATTCTTTATGTTCGTATGTATTTCGTATATTTCTCTATAATTAAATAGTTTATTCTATTATTTTTATATTTTTAATTTTAATCAGACCCGCATAAGAAATTACCAAATTTTAACAGCTATTATGTGGAGCGATTGAGAATGCTTTAAAAAAAAAAAATCCCTAGTCTTAGTCTTCTCAAATTTTCACACCACCACCTCCTCCCCCCTCTCAGTGCATACCTAATATAATTATTGATGGTCTCCAACCCATCATAGTTTTCTGTCTATTCACCAAAGGATGTAGAAGGGAATAACTGAAAATGTGTTTATTTAAATTTTTTAATTGCAAAAACTACCGGATTATGTATTTTCAAGCCAGTCTTTTCATAGTTCTAACAGGTCTCAGTGTACAATCATAAAAGACATCTCAAAATAATTGTATACTGTATGCCAAAATTGTAAGTGTGACCAGGTCTACAATAACATAGTCCCCAGGTTCTAGAGCTAAAATTTGGTACTCAAGGAACTTTATCTTTTCAGATTTTTAAGGATTGTTAATGTAGCTATTTGTAAATATATGATGTTGAACTTTTTTAATTTAAGAAAAGAAAAAGATGGCTCCATATTATGTCATAACTTGAGCATAACAACAATGTATTCATTAACTCAAAGTGTTGCTTCTTATAATGTCTCAGCCCATTTTCTGGTGATGGGATTTTTTTTCAAAGAAAGGGAAATAAATTGGTGATTTGTATTGTACCAAGCTGGTAATAGAAGATTGAAATCAACAAACCTCATTCTTCTTGAGCATTTCATGTTTGGGAATATCCCCCCAATATTCTGTGTATGGTAGTAGTGCATTGCCTTCCAGTCTGTAGACCATGTTGGCTTTTGTGATGGAAGTTTCATAAAGTTCATCCTCAGCATCCGGGCCACAAGCTAAAATAATTGGACCAAAAGATGTCAAATGAAATGAATATACAGTTGTACAATTTACAGTAGATTGTTAATGTTAGCCCACATCAAAGCATCTTTTATAAAACAATTCTTCTTAATAAGTTTTTTTAAAGCCTTTAAACATTCACATAATATTTCTGTTTTATTTATTACTCTTTTCATTTACTCTTTAATTTGAAAAGGAAAATATTTTAACTTCTAGAATTTTTTTAGGTTTTTGGTTAATGGATTTTTTAAATCCCTCATACAAATAGACTTAAGTTGTAGAAGCCAAACACTAATGAAAGACACACTACAAAATGAAGTTCTGACCCAACTTGTGAAGAATTTAGAAAAGTAAAATAAAATAAGGATCAATTAGTATGTTAGAAAGGCTCTCTATGAAGCTAAAGGATTCCAATTACACGTAGAAGGAACTTAAATGTTTTTTTTACTACACTGTTAAAAAAAATATTTTCAGCACAGACTTTTTTTGCAGAATGAATTTTATGAAATTCTGACAAAATCCTGGGTATAGTGACTTAGCTCTTACCCCTTTTCTCCCTCAATAGGAACCTTTACAATCTAGCTGGTTGTTGAATGAAGAACATAGCAGTAATAACATCTAAAATATCATTGGTTCTAAAATTGAATGATACCAGAATTATGAGATCACAGACAGAAGCAAAAAAATAAGTATTGAGACCTAAGTTAAAATCTCTATTACATCCATTTTTACAACAAATAAAAAAAATTCAATCAATTTTATCAACTTCTGTATTTATTATAATTTGTAAAAAAAGTATTAAAAAAAAAAATAATTAAAAAAAAACAAAAAACCTAGTATTTCATGAGAGAAATATGGGTACTATGATTATTTGCAAATTATATAGATCTAGGTGGAGATAAATAATTTTAACATATTAAAAAAAAAACACACATTGGGTACAAATAAAAAAATATTGGTTATGAAATATGACAAATTATTTTTTCCCAGAAAACTCGTATATTTAACAATGGCAGCACATTAAGTTCTAAATTTTCTCTCTTTTTATAGATTCCATAATCCAGTTACGGTTGACACAATAGGGGCTTGTCCAATGAATGTTAGACATTTGTTCATCAACTGGAATGTCCAGTTTTAAAATCAAGTTGGCTTAGCTGACATAACATTGCAGCTGCATTTGTTGTGTAAATTTACAAAGCATTTGCAGCCTTGTTGATGTAAATTGAAAAAGTGATAAAGGTGAATGTACTCCTTATCTTGTGTTGTTTTGGACTGGTTTTAGTAGGTAGCTCAAGTCTTATGACAGGTGTTATGTAGGCGACTTGCTTCATGCTTTCCCCGTGCATGAATTCTAGCAGACAACAAAACTCCAGGAAGCTTTTGGGATGTGGCTAGCGAAATAATAGTCTCCCTTTAACCTTGTTTACAACAAGCTTAGTATTGTCCGCTTCAGTCAGAATATTATAGAAACATCTGGATAAAACTGGAAAGGAAAACAATGTGTCAGGCGGTTCTCAAAGATGAGTAGAATAGACTATAAAAGCGTGTGGAGACAAATGACAGAGAGGCAGATCATTTATCACAAGATGGGGAGCATGTGTTATATTTGTGCTACTAGACCAACGGTGGCCAAACTGCGGCTCTTCTGTGTTCACATTGCGGCTCACGAACAATTTATGAAATTAAAACTTTTCGTTTGAAATATATAAAATCAAAAATAAATGAAAGTTTAAAAAAAAAATCTTGACTGAAACAAAGGGTTGAAAATAATTTGGGATTGATTTAAATTTTAAAAGCAACTTGCTAGTTCAAAGGCTTCTCAGCAGAATCATAACAATTAATGTTCACTATAATTATAGGTATATATGCAGTGTGTTTCTTTCCATAAAATTTTGCATATTTAAATATTTGTTAATTTTGTAACTGTAACGCATATAAATGATATATTTCTTAAATTGTGTAACTGTAACGCATATATTCCTTCAACATACGGTTAGGGTTAAAACAATTGAAATGTTTAAATCATTAAATATGAATAAAAAGTAATTTTAAAAAATAAATCACAAAAGGAATTTTTCATTGCAAGTGGGGTCGTGACCCATAGTGCTTCAATGCGGCTCTCAACAATTTTTTTAATTTTAAAAATGGCTCTCAGTTACTACAGGTCTGGCCACTCCTGTACTAGACTGCTTTGTTTACTGTGTGTGTGTGTAGATTTCTTTTCACCACTGTACCACTTTTGCACATTGTATTTTTTATTAACATTTTACCGGTACCAGCCAAACAATATATTAAGTCAATAGTTTAATATATTTTCTTTTGATTTTGTAATTTATTATAATTAACATATTAAAACTTATTAATTGTAATTAGCTCTGGTTTGAGTATCGTATTCTTTGTTATTGTATTTTTCATTTGGTATCATCTTTTGTTATGTACTGTTTTAGTACGAGCCAAACACTTAAGAGATTAATTTCTCCCTATTGATAACAGTACGTAACACAGGAATAGAATTGCCATGATGATTGGGTTGCCCAACCTAATGTCCTAGTTACCACTCTGTTACTGTGAAATGATAATTGAATATAAGCATTACATATAGGCTTAGACCGTATAATTTAAAAAAAAACTGAACAAAACTTAATGCATTATTCAATCAAAAATTATCAAAATTAAAAATTATAAGCTGTTTTTAATCCAGAATAAAATATAGACCAAAAAGTCATTGCCTCTTCTTAACATGTTCAATGTAAAGAAAGGAAATTTCAATCAACTATGAAAAAAATTAAATATATACTTGATAAACGGGGACCAAGAAATTTTTATAAATAAACTTATCAATTTTTATGAAGTCGTCTGTTACAGTATATCAATGTAAATATAGTTTTTCTATTTCCTCATTTGAGTGCATTTTGACCTGTCACAACAAAGAAAAAAAAAATCTTACCGTTGATAGAGAACTTTCGATCAGCAGACCTGTTTACCCTCAAACTCTTAAAATCGTACAATATTATCACAAAATCATTCAATACATTATCTTAATAGTAAAAAATAAACATACAGTATATATAATGTATACACCTCAAAATCGTACATTGTACACCAAAATCGTAAGAGTAAACACGTCTGGATCAGGTTAAAATGCACAAAATCCTCAGCAGTCATGTGTTCTTGTTTTACTGGGTTTGTATCATTTTTTGACTTAAAATATAATCAACAACATTGTTGGAAGCTAAATGTTCAGCCTTTTTTTTGTGTCATTTTGTGCTACCAGACTTCATTCAAGTTTGACAGGAATGGCAATATGGTGGAAGAAAATCACATTATGAAGAAAACCAAAACACAATACACCCGACTAAATTTTAAAAAATCTAAATTTACACTTAAAATTGATATTTTTAACAAATTTATCCATTTTATTATAGTTGCTCGTTACAAATAATTTGGGTATTTAAAAAGGTGAAAACAAAAATCAAGCTATAACCTCTGATCACTTGGGATCAAAAAGTCAATATAACGTAGTTTGAGAGTTAATAAGTAGAATTTAATGACTGATTGCCATCCATTGATCTGAATCTAATTGTTGAAATGCATAGCCCCAACAGCTTTCCTCATTCCATCAAAAAATCTTACAGTTAGGGTTGATGGTTATTGTAAGCTAAGAGATGTTTTATTCATCCCTTTTTTTATTTTCACATCACTCACCACCCTACCCCCTCCTCCCACCCATCATACCAGAGATGTCATCAACTTCTTCTTCTTCTCTATATTAAGAGCCCACAATCAATTTATTGATCATTATGGCTCCTATGAATGTAGATGGGAATCGCAATGTTTCTGTGTCTGGTGTTGATGAGGATATTTCACTGGTTACAAGAGTAACTGTGTGAGGGTATCATGCACTGGGGGTTGGAAGGCCTGAGGCAATAGACCCAAATGAGTCAAGTGTTGTCGCCTCAACTGTTCCTTTTAAAAGCTTGTTCCAGTCCCTGATTGTCTTTGGTAGGAATGAGCAGTTCCTATACTGGCTTCTCGCTGGTATGAGCCGGAACTGCCTGTCATGGCCTCACCGCTGTCTATGGGGGAGAGGGACGAGTTTCTGTTATAATGCCAGACTATTGGACTAACCCATTATTTATCTTGTAAATCAGGAAGAGCCTGGATTGTCATCATCGTTCCTCCAATAGTGACCAGCCCAGTGTTTTCAACACTAGAGGTATTCTTGTAGCGGTTCAGAACAAAGTGTGCTGCCCGTCGCTGTACTGCCTCCAGCCTGTCGATGCACTTCTGGGTGAGTGGGTCCCAGACCGAAGATGCATAATCTAAAAACGGCCGGACAAAGGCTTTATAGGCTCTTTCTTTCACACTGGAGTTGCTGATCTTTAGATTACGCCCTTAAGAACCCCAGGGTCTTGTTTGCCTGGTTGCACAAATTGTTAATATGCTCGTCCCGTCCCAGCGGACCTCTCTTTGAATGGTAACACCCAGGTACCTTACGGTGGAAACTGACTCAAGTAAATGGCCATGCAATTCACAGTGGTAGTGTAGAGGAGTACAACTTCTAGAGACTGACAGTGTCTGGCACTTGGCCGGATGAAATTCCAAGTCCCAACTCGCCTCCCACTCAGCTAACCGATTGAGATCCTGTTGTAGCTGGTCCTAGTCAGATCTGTTGGCGATCCTCCTATACACCGCTGTGTCATCTGCGAACAGTCTTGCTCGGGATGTCAGTTTCTTGGGTAGGTCATAGATGTATGCTAGGAACAAACAGGGGCCTAGCACCGAGCCCTGGGGGACCCCTGACTTAACACTGACAAAGGATCAGCTTGTACAGTCCACCACTCATGCTTGACATCGGTTGTTGAGGAAGCTAGAGATCCATGTTTTAGTAGTGCCTTGGATCCCATATCTCTAAAGTTTGTGTAGAAGCAAACTATGATTGACACGGTCAAAGGCCTTTGAGAAGTCCATCACAAGCACATCAGTTTGCTTGCTGTTTTCCAGATTTGTCATCAAGTCTTCAACAAATTCAAGGAGCTGGGTCTCACATGATCTATTGACTCTGAAACCATGCTGACAGTCATTGAGTATATTTTAGCTTTCAAGATGCTTCTTGACTGCGCTTACGATTATGTGCTCCAATAGTTTGCATACTACGCTGGTGAGGGATATTGGACGATAATTGGCAGGGTCGGAATGCTTCCCTTTCTTGTAGATTGGAGTGACATGCGCTGTTCTCCAGTCTGCTGGAACATTGCCAGGGCACAGCTTATGATTGGAAGAGGATTGTCAGTGCAGGAGCGATTTCTTTGGCCAATTCTTTGAGCACTCGTGGTTTTATACTGTCAGGACCACATGCTTTGTATGGGTTAATGGTTTTGAGGAGGGCAAGCAGCCTGTGTCCTGAAATCTGAATATCTTCCATGACGGGGTAGGCTGTGTTCATCATGTTGGTTTTTAGGTGGAACTCAGCCTCTGAGTACTTTCTGCCGTCACCAAAGACTGACTGGAACTGCTGATTGAGTATGTCAGCCTGTGTTTTTGGGTCAGATGTCAAAGTCCATCTCATCTCAGGGGGGAAACTCCAACTCAGATGCAACATTACAGGTTAGCACAAGGAAGGCAGAATCCACTGACCAAAAGCGTCATGTGTCAAGAAAAAAATTATGCTGCACAAACAAACCAAATGGAAATGCCAGTAGAAAGAAAGTTTAAAAAAAATTGTTTTCTATTCCAATAGTTAGGTTAGGGTTATGTATAAAAAAAGAGTTTGCCACATCCTTAATGTGCCCCCCCCTATTTTTTTCACCCCTCCCCCAGGTGCAACACTCTGTATGATTTATTTAAAATTTGATATACAAGTATTGAAATACAATCCCTCCAAACCTTGACACTGTTTCTCCCCTTCTAAAGCAGACCAGAATAGTTTTCCAGCTCCAAGGTGATCTTTATTTTGATAGACAGTGAACACTTCATTGGCCTTCTTACAGCCCAGATCTTTCTTGGTCTGAATATAGGCAGCTATCTCACTTGCCTGAATGTGTACAATAACAGATAGTTTCTTAGGAGGCTTATATGTACCATAAGTTAAATAGTGAATAAATAAATAATTATAAACTCAATATATGTAAAAAATTTAAGTATTAATGAACTAGTAACACAAATATCTAAATAATTACTATGTACAATTAAAACTATTTCCTTTATAAGTCAAACCTTGGCTTTCTCAATAACATTAGCAAATTGTCCCTCCCAATGAATGACTTTGTCAGGACACACCAGTAGGTAGCAGTCTCCAGCATTCAAAGATCTGGTGTGGGGCTCAACCAAACGGACTTGAATAGTTCGGCGACCTGTTAAGAAACAACTCTATGTCCTGAGAAATAATAAGTATTTCTTAAAAAGCTCAATAAAAACAGCCTTCCATTTTATAATCATTGAAATGTGATCAATCGAAATGTGATCAATCGAAATGTGATCAATTGAAATGTGATCAATCGAAATGTGATCAATCGAAATGTGATCAATTGAAATGTGATCAATCGAAATGTGATCAATCGAAATGTGATCAATCCAAATGTGCTGTTGTCCAAGTGATTCAAAAATAAATATAACTTAAAATTATTTTAAGACAAAAGATCTACTTATTATCTTTGTCTAAATATGAAATATTTTGATTGTGAAAGTACTTCTTTGTATATAGTCTAACTTGCACTAATGTTTAATTATGTAGAATGTAAACACATTTTCCTACCCTCTAACTCTTTAAAACAGTTCAATGAATTATCTACTTTATTTAAGAATTTGACTTAGAGGGCCGTGTCTGACCTTTGACATGCAGTAGCATCAGTTCTTTAAAAGGTTCTAGTACCACTCCATGTACAGATGATCCACTGTCTGTTCTACGCAACTCAACTTGTTTGAAGTTTTCCTTACTGGCAAGACCTGCAAGAGCTGCTTCCGCAAACCCAGCATCTTTGGCCACTGTTAATGATAAAACATACTTTATGTCAAACAGACCAAACATAATTTAAACCAAACAAACACAACATATTTTATACCAAAAAAAAAGTTGCTTTTTGTGCTTAATATCATTAAGGGGTAGTTCATAAAAGACCCACACAGAATATATGCATCTCCCCAACCCCTCTCCCCATGTCACTTATTACCCCCCCCCCCCCCCCCCCCCCTCTACGGGGTTGCAGCTAAGTAAGTCTGATAATATAATCATTCGATTCTGAACCAGGCCTGAGAAAGATGTTTGAAAGCCCAAACTCGCCTTGTTTGTATTTGTTGATAAATAGCAACAGAATGTTTAGAGTGGTCTCCTTCATGAATTTTTACCAACTTCTTGGTGGTTTAAGATTAGAATTATTTTGCAAATATATCAAACATAGAGCACAACATTAGAGTAGCATTCCCCAAATAGTCGTGCAGGAACAAACACCGGTTTGCAAGCCTTAATTTGCCGGTCCACACAAAATGAATATTTTTGTTCAAATAAATAGAAAATATAATGTATAAATCTGGCACCAGTCCCTGGTGCAGTTTTGAAATGTGTCCACTGGTCAATGGCTGGAATACAGGCACTGAGCCTGTAATATCAACATATTACAAAAATGCTAACTTGTCCACAATTTCCTTTACACCCCCTCCCCCTTGCCCTTTACAAACAACCCCTAAGGCCTTTCTCTGTCTGTAGCATTGATATAAAAAAATCTATTTACATTTGGAAAGAATAAATGCTAGAACAAATTTTCCATTAAGACACAAGCTAAAATACAAAGAAACTAATTAAATAATATCAAGAAACAAAAGCAACACATGGACATAATGTGGAAATGAGTTATGCCTATGAAAAGTCCTCACTTTTACCCCATAAACTTATAATCATCTATGGCATTTGCATTTTACATTATTTGTGTCAATATTTTATACCAGTAGCCCAGTGCACCAACAGCGCAGCAACAGTACACCAAGTTTTTATTGAGGGAGCAAAATGGCACATTTTGATTAACCAATACAGAAAGCCTGTTTACTAGTGGGGAGAGCTTAGATTGGGATTTTACAAAACAAATGATGAATAAGTTGCACAGTTTTTGTATTTGACATTTAGCCTATATTAGTCTGTCTTTGCCTTCTGTCTTTCTGATTCTAAAACCTTGGTCTTGGTAGATCCACTTTTAAACTAACAGGAACATTCCAAAGTCACTAAGACTTACATTATTCACACGTCTCAGCTCTTTCTCTGCTATACCTTCAGTAACTAAGACTTACATCCTTCACGCTTCACACGTCTCAGCTCTTTCTCTGCTATACCATAAGTGACTTCTGTGTACTCTTGTAAAAGCTCAACTTTCATGGACATTGTCTTCAGAGGGTTGTGGCTGCTCGGCCGAACTTTTCGCTGCGGTCGAATTTTGTGTACTGATGTCAGACTGAAGAGAAAATCATCATGTATTAAATTGTTGGTGAAATAAAACTTTAAAAAAAAAAAAACAGAGCATCTACACTGTAACCATCGACAAACTCACATACCAACATTATACTGATGACTGACTTATGACACTCATGACAGACAGACTACTTACACACATGAGAGACTGATGTTGTTAAGTGAATCCAATATTCAAAGTTCTGATTTTAATCAGTTATGATTGTCCAGTCCTTGTAAACATTGCTCTTCATCAAGATTTTCTTGATATTTTATCACCCATTTGGTAGGTGTGTGTAAGTGTAAATGTAGCAGGTGTAATATTTCTAATTCAAAGTTTATATTCGGTAAAATGCTGGTCTAAATGAAAATTGACACAATAAATAATATAAAGAAGATAAACCAGTAACCTAGCCATAACCCTAACCTTAACTAAAAAGACAATACATAAAGTTAATAAAGATGATAAACCAGCAGCATTAACTAACTTAAAAAATTAGTTCTTACAGGACTCTATAACTACCAACTCACTGGTGGTCACACTTCAGTTCTCGTTGTCATTGCTTTAACACAATTATTACATTTTATTGTTTATTTTTGAAATATTTTATGTTTTAAAATTTTTTTAGGTAATCACTGGGTGCCCCAAGTTTTACTAACAACGTTTGTAGCCCTAGGAGGGTCCACCAACTCTGACCCCCTTTAATGCTATCCACTCACATGTCTTCTGAGTCTATGAAAATGTTATCAAAGTCATCAATCTCAAGCTTCACTCTGTCCTTGATGTCATCTATAGACTTAACATTGAAAAAGGTTTCCATCTCTTCACCAATATTTGGCACTTCTACTTTGACAGGCTCTCTCTTGTCCTCACTTTCTGAGACCTTCTTTGGTGAATCAATGATCACTGTTGGATCTGAGGAATGAAGTTCTCTCAGTCAACAGGATGGATTTTTTAGGCTTGAAGTTTTGCTAAAAGATTTGTTGTGGCATTTTATATTATTATTATTTGGTGGTTTTATATAGCGCAATACCCCAGTCTAGGGCTCACTGCGCTTAATATAAAAATTAGCAATTACAGAAATGTATACATTTAAAAACAACAATTGGTGAAAAGCTTGACCTCACGAACTCAAGTACTATCTACCCCTGTCTAGTCATGGACAGCACCCAACAGAATCGAGCGTTGTTTGTCAGTCAGAGGGGGGTGAGAATGAGTCGGTTTAGTACAGTTTGAAGAGATGGGTCTTGAGTGCAGTTTTGAAGACTTTGATGGTCGTTATATTGCGAATGTATAATGGGAGAGAATTCCATTGTTTTGGGGCACAGAAAGAGAATGATAGTTCACCATATGTTTTAGTGCGTGTTCTGGGAACAGAAAGAATAAGTGTGTATGCAGAGGAACAAAGCTTTCAAAGGGGTGAATAGGCAGAAAGAAGTTCGGTAAGATAGGAAGGGCAGGAACCAGAGAAAACGTGACAGAGAACAGACAGCTTGTAATCACGCGTGCCTGTATAGGGAGCCAATGAAGTGAGTGAAGTAGTGGAGTGATGTGATCACATTTCTTTGCATTCAGAACTAACCAAGCAGCTGAGTTTTGAACTTTCTACAGTTTTTTTATGAAATGTTTTGGTGAACCTGACAGAAGAGAGTTACAATAGTCAAGATGAGAGAGAACAAGAGCACAGACTAGTGTTTTTGTTGTGCTGGCTGTGAGGTAGTGGAGTTTTGATTTTTTAAATAATATATAACAACTTTAAGAATAGTGTAACATTTGAGAATTAACTATTAAATTGCAAATTGAACTTAAGGAAATGAAATTTGCTGCAAATTTTTATATTTCAGATTATATGAGCGCTTAAGCAAAGCTGGTCTTGATGTAAATGAAGTGAAGACAAAATATATAATAATGTCACAAATTAACCACACTGATGACAAAATCAATATAAACAACCCCACCTTTGAGATAGAAGCTACTTTAATATATCTAGGGGCAACTGGACAATACCGCCGTGAACTCGACAACGATCGAAAGCTTCAAGGCCGCCCTGGCATCTGCTAGGAGCCGTTAGATTGGCAACATCGCTTCCCCAACCGTTGCACATATGCCAGTATATGGATGCAGCAACGTACCGAACCAGAACCAGAACTATAAACGAACACAGTGAAATAATGTTGGAGATGAAAGATTTACAAGATAAATAATGGGCTAGTCCACTGCTCTGGCATTAAACAGAAACTCGTCCCTCTCCCCCATAGACAGCGACGAGGCCATGACAGGCAGTTCCGGCTCATACCAGCGAGAAGCCGGTATAGGAACTGCTCATTCCTACCAAAGACAATCAGGGACTGGAACAATCTTTCAAAAGGAACAGTTGAGGCGACAACACTTGACTCATTTGCGTCTATTGCCTCAGGCCTTCCAACCCCCAGTGCATGATACCCTCACACAGTTACTCTTGTAACCAGTGAAATATCCTCATCAACACCAGGCACAGAAACATTGCAAATCCCATCAACATTCATAGGAGCCATAATGATCAATATACCGTGGGCCCTTAATATATAGAAGAAGGATAACAGCAGGCACGCTCCTATTTCAGCCTACAAAAGCTACTGGGAAGCAAGGAGAACAAAGACGACTTTATACACCACTATCATAAAATCAGTAGTAACGTATGTAGTGAGACTTGGACCCTTACAAGAAAAACAGAGAATCTGCTCAATACATGGGAGAGGAAAATCCTCAGGAAAATAATATCTGGCCCAGTGAGAATGACGTTTGGAGACTCTGTACAAACCAAGAATTATATCAATTGTACAAAGACCCAACCATAATCATAACAATAAAAAAAGGCAGACTGCGCTGGGCAGGACATATTGAAATGATGCTAGAGCAGCAAAAGTGATATACAGGCAGAAACTTTGGGGCAGACGGCTCACCGGTCGCTCAAGACTTAGATGGGGGTTTGCGCATGGAGGCGGAGAGCCATGGATCGATCTGAATGGAAGGATGTGGTGGAGCAGGCCAGGGCCCTATATGGGCTGTAGCGCCATTGATGATGATGATAAACAAAATGCAAATTTCCATATTATTAAAAATTCGATAGACTAGAACAATTACTGATCACTAACCTGTTTAACTCTATAGTGTATCTATATATTTTTTAATTTGAAAAATTAAATGACATATTCATCTAGCTGCACTGTTAACATGGAGTGTGTCTTTTTTTTTTTTTTTTGCGTGTCCCTTAACCTAACCTTAAGAGTAGGAATTCTTTGTGTTCTTATACTTTATGCATCCTAAATATGAAAACATCATGACAAACAAAAAGTATCAATTTAAAAAAACATCAATCATCTTGTAATATAGCTAAAAAGATATATGTCATGGCACAGCATCTTTATTAGGTACGCCCCACAATTAGCCCTAAACTCACCTTGAACAATGTCTTTGGGCAATGGAATTTTAGAGATAAATTCTTTTGTAGGTGTGACAGGGGAGGCAAGCGGAGAACTGCCTATGGAACCAGAATCTGAAATAAAAGATAGAAAATGAAAAAATTAATCTGATGAAACTTGCCACTAAAATTTGAGATTAATTTTACAGCAAAATGTATGTTTAAACACTGCCACACATCTGTGTAACTTTATGTTTAAACACTGCCACACATCTATGTGACTTTATGTTTAAACACTGTCACACATCTGTGTAACTTTATGTTTAAACACTGCCACACATCTGTGTAACTTTATGTTTAAACACTGCCACACATCTGTGTAACTTTATGTTTAAACACTGCCACACATCTGTGTAGCTCAAGTAAATACACTGTCACACATCTGTGTAACTTTAAGTTAATGCACTGTCACACATCTGTGAAACTTAAAGTTAATAAACTGTCACACATTATGTGTAACTTTAAGCTTAATTGGGGGTTGTGGGGTGTATATTGCCTGAGGGTTGTGGGGTGTATATTGCTTGGGGGTTGTGGTATGTATATTGCCTTGGGGTTTGTAGGGTGTATATTGCTTGGGGGTTATGGGGTGTATATTGCTTAGGGGTTGCGGGGTGTATATTGCTTAGGGGTTGCGGGGTGTATATCCCCTGGGGGTTGTGGGGTGTATATTGCTTAGGGCTTGCTGCTTGTATATTGCTTGGGGGTTGTGGGGTGTATATTGCCTGGGGGTTGCGGGGTGTATATTGACTGGGGGTTGTGGGGTGTATATTGCCTGGGGGTTGTGGGGTGTATATTGCTTGGGGGTTTTGGGGTGTATATTGCCTGGGGGTTGTGGGGTTGTATATAACGAGGGCGTTGTAGGGTGTATATTGCTTAGGGTTTGCGGGGTGCATATTGCTTAGGGGTTGCGGGGTGTATATTGCCTGGGGGTTGTGGGGTGTATATTGCTTAGGGGTTGCAGGGTGTATATTGATTGGGGGTTGTGGGGTGTATATTGCTTAGGGGTTGTGGGGTGTATATTGATTGGGGGTTGTGGGGTGTATATTGGTTAGGGGTTATGGGGTGTATATTGCTTGGGGGTTGTGGGGTGTATATTGCTTGGGGGTTGTGGGGTGTATATTGTTTGGGGGTTGCAGGGTGTATATTGCTTAAGGGTTGGAGCGTGTATATTGCCTGGGGTTCATATCAGATTTTATGGTTCTCACAATATTTTAAACCTATTGTTAAGATGCATGTTATCTTACCTTCCCTTTTTGGAAGATTCTTGAGTTTGTTGACTAGTGGACTTTCAGTTACATTGTCTTAAAGAAACAAACAATTAAAGATTTAGGAATAAAATAAAACACCTTCCTGGTTTTCAAGATTACATTGTCAAATTTGGTCAAATAAACAAAATTAAAAATGTAAGTATTTAAAAAGAAAAAGGCAACTTAAAGACATGCTAATTATTTGGGTATAAAAACAACCATTGTCCCATCATTCATCCCAGAACTGACTGGCTAATTTGGCTAGATTGTCCCATCATTCATCATCTGACCCAGAACTTAGTGGCTAATTTGGCTACATTGTCCCATCATACATCATCTGACCCAGAACTTACTGCCTAATTTGGCTACATTGTCCCATCATTTATCATCTGACCCAGAACTTACTGGCTAATTTGGCTACATTGTCCCATCATTCATCATCTGACCCAGAACTTACTGGCTAATTTGGCTACATTGTCCCATCATACATCATCTGACCCAGAATTTACTGGCTAATTTGGCTACATTGTCCCATCATTCATCATCTGACCCAGAACTTACTGGCTAATTTGGCAGCAACTGTAAACTGCTTGGCATCACTCTCCTCAACCCTCTGTATCCAGGTGGTCTTGGAATATTCCAGGTCATTCAGGCGGTCAGCAATACTGTTAGGTCTTGCAGCTTTTATTCCTGGCTTTTCTCTGAGTTTGATCAAAGCATCCAATGGTTGGCCAAGGTCATCTTTCTTTCCAACTCGTTTTTTCCATTCTTCCTCACCACTTGCTTTCAACTGATTTAGCCTGAAAGCACATAATACAAGTAAACGTTAATGATTGGCTATCACCCCCTCCATGTACACTGTATTGATTGGCTTCAAGTGAACTGTAATGATTTGATTGGCTGTTACACCCACAAAGTACACTGCAATGATTGATTCAAGTGAACTGTAATGATTGCTTCAAGTGAACTGTAATGATTGCTACAAGTGAACTGTAATGATTGCTTCAAGTGAACTGTTATGATTGCTTCAAGTGAACTGTAATGATTGGCTTCAAGTGAACTGTAATGATTGCTTCAAGTGAACTGTAAGTATTGCTTCAAGTGAACTGTAAGTATTGCTTCAAGTGAACTGTAATGATTTGTTCGACTGTTACCTCCATCATTAGGATAAGAAGCGAGCTGCTTGGTAACAAAAATACTTTTTTCTATATGAACTTATTGTATTGCTTCTTTTTAACATGTGAATTTTTGGCAACATTTTCTTTGATTGATTCCACATTGGGAGAATCTCTCATTGAAATGCCAAGAGATATAACAGCTCAGATGGCTTTAAACCCTACAAACAGGACAGTTGGATATCCACTGCTTTTTATCCTTCTTTCTGGTAGCTCCTACTGTGGTCAGCTTATCCATTTACAAATAAAAACTCATAACTATCGGATATTGAAAACCGAGTTAATCTTTGATATCAATAAAAATGCTGCAAGCTGACATTAGAAAACATGATCCTCACCATCGCTCACAAACAGCTCAATTGTAGTCTAGTTTTAATAGTATTTAAAACTAATAATATTAGTAGTAATTTTAACAAGTTGAAATGTTATTTATTGATTTTTAAAAACAATGCTCCATCAAATTTCCTTCATATTTGGGATCTATATTTTAACTCTGAATATATGATTTCTGTGGATGACCAACAATAGTGTAGTGTAGTCAGCTGACCTCCAACAGTAGTGTACTGTAGTCCATGTACCTTCAACAATGGTGCAGTGTAGTCTATTGATGGCCAACTATAATGTAGTGTAGTCTATTGATGGCCAACTATAATGTAGTGTAGTCTATTGATGAACAACTATAATGTAGTGTAGTCTATTGATGGCCAACTATAATGTAGTGTAGTCTATTGATAGCCAACTATAATGTAGTGTAGTCTATTGATGGCCAACTATAATGTAGTGTAGTCTATTGATGGCCAACAATAGTGTAGGTACCGGTAGTCTGTTGACCACCAACTAAAGTGCATATAGGTTACAGCAGTGGTTCTCAACCTTTCTAATGCCGCGACCCCTTAATACAGTTCCTCTTGTTGTGGCGACCCCCAACCACAAAATTATTTTCGTAGATACTTTATAACTGTAGAGTGTATGCGTTTTCAGATGGTCTTAGGCGACACCTGTGAAAAGGCCATGCGACCCCCAAAGGGGTCGCGACCCACAGGCTGAGAACCGCTGGGTTACAGTCAGAAATGTATTGACAAGTTTAAATTGAATCTTGGATGTACGAAACTCACCTGTCACTGATAGATCCACCAGGTGTTCTAGTTAGGTTAGCCCCAGGTGTGGTCGCCTCTGCCTCTCTCATCTCATCAGGGGTGATGGGCTGTGTCTTATGTCTGGCATCGTAGTACTTGGCTTTCCTTCTGGGCTGGTCACTTAGTGTGGCTGCTGAGTCTGCTGCTAGCTCTGAGGGCTGTGTTCTATATCTGCAAGGAAAACAAAAGTATTGTCATTTTATAGGGGATAAAATAATATGGATGATCACATTTTGTGTGGTATTTTACTTCATTTGCTATGGCGGCAATAGAATGTATATTCAGCCCTGTAAATATCCCAACTTACATTAGATGAGCAACATACTTCCTTTATAGGAGGGAGGGTCATCATTTCTTAACCGTTTATCAACTTTACCAGACTTCTCCTAGAGCAGGGGTCTCCAAACTACGGCCCTCGGGCCGGATCCGGCCCGCGAGGCCAGTTCAACCGGCCCGCCGACGGTACTTGAAATTTCGTTCTGGCTTGAAATTATTGTACGTAATCAGTATCTGGACCACGCTCGTCATTTTTTGTTTGTTTGTTTTTTGTTTGTTTTCCGGCCCGCCGTGAAAAAGTTTGGAGACCCCTGTCCTAGAGCATCACTAACATTAAAATTGCAGCTTCACGCGTTTACATCTGTTTCTAAGCACTCATGAGTAGGTGTGGAATAGTACCCATGTAGTGTAGGGGTTTTTAGTGTCCATACGGTGTGCTGAACTGTTCAGCACGAGCCTTTACTACACATTAGGCATTTGGTGATTTGACTGTGGGTCACTGCGTGTGCTGTTAACTAAACATAATGGCCACACATTATAAAACATGGAGGTTAGAAGAGCTTTCTTATTCGTAAGTTCTGCAATTTTCTCTCCATCCTTGTTAATTGGCATGGACTTTTAAAAAAAAAAGGTATATTATAGTAAAACATCAAGTCATGACATGTGTCAAAATAGGTCAGTAGACTATAATCCATATTAATAATTAATAAAATGAGACGACTTTAGTCCATATTGACCATATGAATAAAATGAAGCGTGTGTCAAAAGTTATCTCATAAATGGAATAAGGGTAATAGTTGTGGATGTCATATTCATATCTTAGACTGGGACATACGAGCAATAGTTGTACACGGCATATTCTTATCTTAGAGACTGCGACATAAGGGCAATAGTTGTAGACGTGGATGGCATATTCTTATCTTAGAGACTGGGACATAAGGGCAATAGTTGTAGACGGCATATTCTTATCTTAAGGACTGGGACATACGAGCAATAGTTGAGGATGGCATACTGCTATGAAGGATGACGTGTTTTGATGACTCCACGTGCATGACCTCTTTTCAGTCAAGGCCGTTTTGGGGGTGGCTAGAAAAATATCACTTTGTTTACATTTTAGCTTACTATCGTCTGTTTCAGTCGAACATGATAGAATGATCTCGAGAATGCGGGAAGCAGTAATACTGCGTATTCCATTTCGAGAATGATCACCTGAAACAGGGTATAAAAGGGATAAGATTTAATGAAGAGAGATTTTCCTTTCCTTTACCACGAGATGTGCTGTGTGTCATTATTTAATACTTTGTTGTGTGTAGATTTTTCTATTTCCTCGTTGTACAATTTAGTGCTCATTGTATTTTTATACATAGTACCGGTACCTGCAAACTGTAAGTTAATGATTTTTAATCACATTCTTTTGCTGTTGTAATTTAATTGAAATTCATATATTAAAAACTTATTAATTGTAATTAGCTCTGGCTTTGTGTTTCGTATTATTTGTTATTATTTTTAAACTTTGGTATCGTTCTTTATTATGGGCTGTTTTTAGAACGAGCCATAGACAAAAGATAAGAGATTAAATTCTCCATTTATAACGGTCCGTAATAACATTCATATCTTAAAGACTGGGACATACGAGCAATAGATGTAGACGGCATATTCTTATCTTAGAGACTGGGACATAAGGGCAATAGTTGTGCTTTCCAAATTTCGGATGTTTTCGTATTTTAAAAAATAATGAAATTTCGTACCTAATAGTAATACTTAGTAATACCGAAACGCTTGTGAAAGTTTTTCTATACAGTTCACTTATCAACATAATTAGGGGTAAGTCAAGTGTACAATAATTATTAAAATTAAATTAACGTCAATAATTATTATAATGTAGTTTTTCTAGCGTTTAATAGTTAGATAGACAGACAAATATTTTAAATTGAAGAAAACTATGTCTATGTCAATTATCATTAACTATGTCACACTGTCACGTCCGATGACTAAACATGAAATGGTCCCTCTATCTACTTACAAACTTTTCACTGAGCTGAGCTTACTTTTTTTCGGCTTTACGGTAAGCCTGATAATAAAAATACTAATTCAAATCATAATAATAAAAGTTTACAGTATGATTCGTAGTTCTATGCTTTGATCAAAGTAGAGAAATTTGATTTTAATTTGACTTGATACGTGACGGCTGTTCTATGTTAACCTAGTAATATAATAGACATTAAAAAAAACAATATACAGTTTAACATCTGGAACGTCATGTCAGGTTTTTTCAGGGGCGCGGGGCAAATGCACCCCCCATCTGCCCTACCCAAATGACGTCCCTGTTTAACATCTAGTCTTTAAAAAAAAATAAAGGCATACGTTATTTTATTACGAAGTGGCTATTGGTACACGGGTACCAGATTTGAGAGGTTGGGATTAAAAAACGATTTAAAATATTATTGTTGGGTTTGTAAGACCAAATGAGGTATCAAATGAAAGATAATTGAATGTTCTATACGTTTAAAATGTTAATTCTTCAGTTTTACTCAAACTACCACAAATGACATCCGTTTACAAACGTATAGTACATTCCGTACTTTTGGCAGCGATGACTTGTTTCTCGTATTTAAATTTGTATTACATTATTTCTCTGCAAAGGCCAGCGCAGTGAATAGTTTCAGCTCCAACTGACAGTCCAAAAATAGCATATTTATATCTACAATAATGCTGTAAAAAATATCGTCAAAATATTACTATTTCTTTTCACAAATGAACTACCTAGATATCGCTTCATTAGTAGTCAGGAGTATTACAGTAATATTTCGTCCACTGTATCTTCAATGTGCTAGTTCAGTGGTTCCTATAATGTTTCGATTCCCGGCGCTTATGCCAAATTTAGGTTTTCACCATTCTTTTGCTGCCCACACGGATACTACTTTTCAGTTAAGTGCTATTTTTATTTTATTGTTTTTACTTTTGTTTGTTCGTTGCGGAGGAAATGCTTCACCCCAGTGCGGATCAGATTTTGCACCCCCCCCCCCCTTTTTTTTTTTCGTTTTTCTGAAGTATATGGGATTTGATATTTTAATTCAATGTTAAGATCCTATCTGAAGAAGATTTTGGCGCCCGCTGTGACTTCCCTCTTGGCCCCATTCTCATGGTTCTGCCCAAGGGCAACATGGCACCCAGAGCGACGCGGCGAATATTATGGGGGCCCCTGCTCTGGCAAAACTGCCGGTGGTATAAACCTGGGGGCCACTGCTCTGGCAAAACTGCCGGTGGTATAAACCTGGGGGCCACTGCTCTGGCCAAACTGTCGGTGGTATAAACTCGCGACACATTTTTTTTTATTCCTGTGACGTCACAATTATCTATTAAATTATATGATTTCTTTGTTGTTTTTATGGGGGTGGGGTCTAAAAGCTCCTGTACGTACGAGTTGGGGAGGGGGGGCTCCAAATAAAGTTAAGCACAACACACCCTCCAGCCCCGGCCCGGTTTGGTTACGGTTTTTGTGAGAATTTGTGTCAGCACTTGGCATCCAGATAAAATGGCCAACTGATCAAATAATAATGCAATATTAACACGCAATGCCACCATTTTCATTGATACACTTGACTGATACACTTGACTGATATACTTGACTGATACACTTGACTGATACACTCAACTAGAATTATTGATATCAAGTATGTTAGATTCAAATCAGGTGTCCACTTCTGGAACTTCTCAGATTCGGTGAAGATCTCAATTCATGTGCCCAAATATTATAAAATAATCCCTGATTACAGAGATTTTATAGACACTATAGTGCGTTTACTTTAACTGTTCATTTTCATCGCAAGAAAAAGACATTGACTCCATATATGAAACCATGTTTTCTACTTGTGGTAGCTAAATACATGGTCTAGAATCCCACAGAGACCAGACACATTGCTAAACTTTATCAGGACTTTGAGAGGCAAACAATCATAAAATCTTTTTAAGCAAACTGATGAAAATAATGCGCTGTTGCAAGGACATTTATTAAATTTATACGTGTATACTATTTTATTGGTTAATTCCGTTCTTGCGTTTTGTGTTTCAATATTTTTCTTTTCAATTTTACAAATACATACATGTGTTTCATATCACAAAACAGCTGCTGTGTTGCAATAGTCATGGATTTTAGCTCAGATCTGCCTATCAGTCAAGCAAGTTAGTGCAGTCAATGCCTTTTGTGGTTGTCTAAGACCTTTTCTCATTCTTTAGAAACAAATCGGAGGATTATAGCATGTATATTTTTTTGTTTTAACTTATATAAGAAGTTGAATTGATTTCCTGACACAGTTTGTATTTTGATTGTAAATCACTCCCCCACCCCCCAAACAAAAAGGGGTATCAATGTTTTACTTGGGGGAGAGGCATATTCAAATTAAACTAATTTCCGCAAAGTGCAATTGTAAAAATTGGCCGCCATTCAGACCATGATTTAGCATTTCATCTTTTTTTAAACAGTGACGTTAAGGGAAGAAAAGCAACTGAGAACGTATCCCCTAGGATTGTCTTGGGATATTTGAAGACCATGACGAGTCAGCATTATCCTGTTCTTTGGCCCAACCATTTTAAAATGACAGTCTGGTGCAGTGGTCGGCAAACTCATTAGTCAAAAGAGCCAAAAAAACCAGCAACAGGACGATTAAAAAATAAATTTTTGAGAGCCACATTTCTTTTCAAGAACCAGTCGAGAGCCATGTTTTTCGGAGTCAAAACCGATTTGTGGCCGAACCGTAACTCAGATCGCTAAAGAGCCGCATGCAGCTCGTGGACCGCGCTTTGCCGACCACTGGTCTGGTGCAATCACAATATTCACGCTAAACTTCATTATTTTCTTCTGGTGGAAACAAAAACGATCATAATACCAGTATAAGCAAAATATCGGTTTAAACACAGATATGGAGAAAACAAACCAATCAATCTCAACAATTCTTTCCATCAGTAGGCATTAAAAAAAATCTAAAAACATTTATTCAAGTCTTCTTAAGACATGGCCCAATGAATATATCTAGTTATGGCCCAATGAATATATCTAGCCATGGCCCAATGAATATATCTAGTTATGGCCCAATGAATATATCTAGCCATGGCCCAATGAATATATCTAGTTATGGCCCAATGAATATATCTAGCCATGGCCCAATGAATATATCTAGTCATGGCCCAATGAATATATCTAGTCATGGCCCAATGAATATATCTAGTCATGGCCCAATGAATATATCTAGTCATGGCCCACTTAATATATCTAGCCATGGCCCAATGAATGTATATAGTCATGGCACAATGAATTTATCTATGCATGTCTCAATAAATATATCTAGCCATGGCCCAATGAATATATCTAGGCATAGCTCAATGAATTTATCTAGTCAAGGCCCAATGAATTTATCTAGTCATGTCTCAATGAATATATCTAATGGCCCAATGAATATATCTAGTCATGTCTCAATGAATATATCTAGTCATGGCCCAATGAATTTATCTAGTCATGTCTCAATGAATATATCTAGTCATGGCCCAATGAATATATTTAGCCATGGCCCAATGAATATATATAGCGTTGGCCCAAAGAATATATGTAGCCATGGCCCAAAGAATATATGTAGCCATGGCCCAATGAGTATATGTAGCTATGGCCCATGAATATATCTAACATAAAATTATACATAACTTCTACTATTGTCACTAGCACAAATTTAAACGTAACGCTTATTGTCACATGAACACCGCCTCTATAGAGACAGGAGCGTCACAAGTCGGGGCCTTACTGTCAATTTTATTGTGGCTGTAAAAGGGGCGGTTGTTTGTACAATGAAACTCAGCACACACACAAAAGGGGGGGGGGGAGAGACTAACAGTAACAGTAAGGTAATGTAACAATACAGTTAAGGGACATATGGGTGTCAGTTGGTGTAGTAATATAGCAGTCAATGGACGTATGGTGGTCAGTTAGTGTATGGATGGCCGCGCGATTTAAAGCAAAATCTCAGATTAGCCAAAACTATATAAACATCCAGTGGTGGTAAGGTTTACTGTACATTTGATACACAGTTCGAAACGTGTTATATGACCCACTTACTCAGACTAATCCTAACCCTCTGGGCCTTTAACATATTTAGACTAACCCTTAACCTCTGTATCTTTAAATTGTTCAGACTAACCCAAACTAAATGGATCTTCAATGTGTTCAGACTAACCATAGCCCTAATCCTCTGGGTCTTTAACCTGTTCAGATTAAGCTTAACCCTCTGAGTCTTTAACAGAACCAGACTTAACTCTCCCTAGGCCTTTTTCAGACCCCCCCCCCCCAATTTATAAAGATACACCAAGCCATCATCCAGGTGGACACTTGTTAATCAAAATGTAATGACTGACAGGGTTAGGGTTAACTTTCTCAACTGACAGGGTTAGGGTTAAATGTAAAAATTGGAGCCATAATGATAAATACATTGATTGTGGGCCCTCAAAGTATAGAAGAAGAAATGCCACGATTAACAGGGTTGGGTTGTAACGATTGACAGCGTTAGGATACAATTGTATGACTTACAGTTGGTAGACATTAAAAGAAACACGTCAACCAGAAAGCTAACAGCGCATGTCGTTCCCTGACCTAATTATAATCTGTTCTGGTGTGTGAATCAATGGTTTTGTAATTATAAGAGTGTTGGACTGCGGTAAAGCTTTAAAATAGATTAATTAGACATAAACAATTTGTGTAAATGAAGCTGTCACTCGAATTAAGGTATGACTAGACAGGATTCTTTTATAGCAACTCATTCTGACAGTAGGGATAGGTCTAAACTTGTTTCAACTTTTCATCCCATAACCTTATGGCAGACCCTGCCACTAATTAGATTTTTAAAAAAAACTCCTCCTTTCGCTTTCCGGAGGGATAAGAGCCTTAAGGACATGCTGGTTAGAAGCCACCTCCCTGTTATTAAAGCACATATATGCAACAAAAGTTGCAACCGTAGCCGCTGTAACACATGTTCCTACGTGATTGAAGTTGACAAAATAACTTGCCCTCTGGAAATATTCAGAATCAAAGATGGCTTTACCTGCACAAGTCAGGTGTGTGGATCAAGTGTAAAAAGTGCGGTAAATTATATGTAGGGGAGACAGGTCATCACCCTGGAGACCGCTTTTGAAAACACCTCTATAACATAAATGAACAAGCCCTGTGTGCCAGTGGCGTAGCCAGTGGGGTGCGAACCGCACCGGATTACGCCATCTCAGGGGATGGCACCAAATTGAAAAATTGCATATTTACATAACACACACAGCTCGGTCTAATTGAATTTCATAAAATAATAATTGATCACACGGTAAGTGTCAACATATATAACCAATCCAAATGCGTGCTTTATTAAAAGTTCAAGGTTGATGCGTCAGAAAAGAGATGACCCTATACTTGGGTCAGATAAACACCGTTTTGACCATGATTCAAAGCCGATTGAATTGTTCGGTAACTTTCGAAAGTGGCACTCATTTGACGAAAATGGTTCGTTTATTGTATTTTTCAGTACTCTTGAGAGAATATTTTCCTTCTTTGCTGCATTCACACATTGATGCGATGTTCAAATTGAACACACTGAAATGTCAGTAAAAAGACTGTCAACAACCATGATTCAAAGCCGATTGAATTGTTCGGTAACTTTCGAAAGTGGCACTCATTTGTCGAAAATGGTTCGTTTATTGTATTTTTCAGTACTCTTGAGAGAATATTTTCCTTCTTTGCTGCATTCACACATTGATGCGATGTTCAAATTGAACACACTGAAATGTCAGTAAAAAGACTGTCAACAACCATGATTCAAAGCCGATTGAATTGTTCGGTAACTTTCGAAAGTGGCACTCATTTGTCGAAAATGGTTCGTTTATTGTATTTTTCAGTACTCTTGAGAGAATATTTTCCTTCTTTGCTGCATTCACACATTGATGCGATGTTCAAATTGAACACACTGAAATGTCAGTAAAAAGACTGTCAACAACACATTGGAGTGCTCATCATGCTGCTGTTAAAACAGTGAAAGGTAAGTTTAAAGAATGTGTGGCGGAGATTGCAGATCTATGTGATGCTCTTGAATATTTGGATGCAAGAGGTCTTTGATGCTGTCTTTGATTTCACGTTTATCTGCTACCTTTACCTTTGGGCTGATCTACTCGGTAGCAGTATCTGCAGACTAAAGGCTTTACTCTTAAGAAAGAGGTGACCAACCTAGAGGCCTTACGATTGTGTCTGCTTGAGAAGCGCTGTCACTGGGGGGAACATGCTATTGAAAAAGGCATTTTTAAAATCAGACCAATATGGAAATTCGATAGAGAGAATATTTCAAGGTATACGAAGAGAATGGCAGGAGGAAAATTAATAAATGCTGGACTCTCTCGGTGAGAAGAAAACAGTAGGGAGATGCTGCAGTGTATTGATCTCTTTTATTCTGAACTCAAGATCAGATCATCAGCGATCAAGGAAGTAGCAGATATGTTTTGGGCTGTTCAACCCAAGAGTCTACTATCAGCAAGTGAAGAAGAGTTATTGGTGTCCGTTCCAAAATGAACCATTTTCTATGATGATTTATCAGGAGATGAACTTTTAAAAGAATTAACAATGCTTAAAAGATACCTAAAGGCAGCTGATGTTGAATTTCTCAAAGTCATGGACTGGTCAGTATTTGAGGTTTTGAAATTCTTACTTGAATGGGACTACTTATAACCTCTTCCAATGCTTTCGCTAAGCTTTCAATTGTTTCATGTGAGCGGAGCTTTTCAAAACTACGGCTTATCAAGAACTATTTATGATCCACCATAGGACAGTGTTACGCCCCCTATTATGTTCAATGAATTTGAACAGGCTCGTGGTCTAGGGGATTTGAGAAGGGGCTAACAAAATTCTGCAGCACGCATTGTGTCGCGGAAAAAGAGATCAGACCACATCACCCCAGTTCTACGAGATCTCCATTGGGTTCCTATTAGTGAGCGCATAGACCACACGATTCTGTCCTTGGCGTATAGCTGCATAGAAGGCTCTGCACCAGAATATCTGAAAGAACTGCTTTCTCAACATGTAACCTTAAAGAACCTGCGATCCTCAACTCAGTCCTTACTGAAAATTCCCAGTGTGGATGAACATTGAAAAAAGTCGTACGGAGTGCGCTCTTTTGAAGCGGTAGCGCCAAAGTTATGGAATATTTTACCTCCATCTTTGAGGAGTACTGACAAGGACAGAAAATTATTTAGGAAAAATTTAAAGACTTATTTGTTTAATATATTTTATTACACCTGAGCGCAGTGATCATGCTAAAGTAGCATGGATACCAGCGCTATAGAAGTATCCAATCAATCAATCAATCAAACACAGGTAGATTTTAGACACACTATTTGCTAAAATAAAGACAATCAGTGCTCTATATAAATGTACTTTATTACATGGAATAGAAAGTGAACAAAGATACATAAAATCTACATATAAAGAAATGAATATAAGTCTAACACAAATATTAACTAAACCTCACAGTAAAATAAACTAATACCATCACAAATCTAAGTTCCTGGAATACTATTTCTATTAACTATTGAATGGCCCTATCAAGTACTAAGCAAATGCAACGGTCAGCTAGTCACGCATCCCTAGGCTCATCTTGTCTCTCCCTGTCTGTTACCGGACTACACAGCGCACTTATATAGGCTACTGCAGTTGGCGTGGCTTGACCTACATGTGACCCTTCCTGGACGCTGGTCATCCTACACGGCTAGGCTAATGGGTACATAATGAAAACGACCCTACCTCTTAACAACAGTAAGGTATTTTTGATCTAGCTCTATTTTCAATTGAAAGTGATATGGTGAAAGAAATTGATTTTGATCAAGTGATTGACAGGTTTGCTGCTTTGAAGACCAGGGAAGGACAACTATTTTGTTTTTGTTCTTGTCATTGTTATACTGTGGACTTATTTTAACAAAAGAAATCCATCTTGGAAGTTGGGATGATGAAGGTGATAACACCAACCATAGCTACCCTGATATATATATCATGTATATACTTTTTTAAAAACGTTTTGTTTTTTGTACTAATGATTGCATTTGCCGAAACGTTTACATTTGTCCAACTTTTGTATTTTGTCAAATCACCATATTCATAGATTGTTTTATTGACGCAAATTGTTTGTGTCTAATTAATTTGCTTCTCTAACTAAGTCTGGTGTGTGAATCAATAGTTGCTTCTAATTAATAGAAAATTACGGAACTCATTTATCTTTACAGCGTATTATATTAAACAATTAGTAAATAAAATTGAAAATTAAAAAAAATAATTCTACTACGGCTGGAGATGATAAATTATATTTAAATAAATAGGGTTTAATATGGCTGGAGATAACCTAGTGTTTTCATGGTAATGGAAATATGGTCTATGATGGCTATATAAATGAAGAGTATTATAGTTAGGGATCAATGGTTATTTTGGTTAGAGATATATAGCTACTATTTGGAGAAATATTCGGTGTATTCTGACTAGAGATATATGGTTTATATTGCAAAGCTTTTACATAAAAATAGTTTTGGGTTTAGGGTGGACGAGAGAAGTGTGTAGGGGATGTGCGAGGAATGTTTCAACGATTCCATTGGTTCTTTAAGTAACTACTAACAAGTGGACACCAACGGTTTAGCTTTGATAGTTTTTTTTGTTATTTTGGGGGGGGGGGGGGGGGGGGGGGAAATTAACTATTTTTAGGAGCTCAACGATAAGTAATTTCGTGAGCTGTGAATTTTTGGACAGAGCATAACTAGCACATTTGCTATAATTGGACCACAGAACATTGGTCCAGTTGTGTCGCAGCCACTATAGGTGGACCACAGTAACTTTGTTCAGTTGTTTGCCAGTCGCTAAAGGGGACCATAGTACATTGGTCTAGTTGTTTGCCAGCTACTATAAGTGGACCACAGAACATTGGCCCAGTTGTGACGCAGCCACTATAGGCCACCCATAGTATTCTCTTACTACCACTCATTGTGCTCTCTTATTAACACCCATTATACTTTCTTATTGCCACCAATTTTAATCTCTTATTACCGCAAATTGTTCTCTCTTATTACCACCCATACTCTTTTATTACCCTCAATTACACTCAGTATTACCACCCATTGTACTTAATGACCGTTAACATGGTCGCCCTGATACATACGTTAAATGACTATGTGTTAACAAAGAAGTCCAACGTAATACATGTTTAGACATCAACATCTGCCAATCCAATGTATTCATTTCACGCGGTGCGTATATGGATGAAAGCAAATAGAGCGGTAGTTACAAGTGGTTCGATAAGTCGCATCAAGGAGATGCTCTGTTTTATGGGACCACAAACGACAGCTCAATTTTGTAACAGGTGTGCCACCTGCTGGGCTGAACACTAAAATTATTGACGTATTGATTCCCCCCTCCCCGTGCCCAGATGGCTTTAATCAGACGACACAAAGCTGCAGCTCTGAGCTTTTCTTTTTTCTATTCTATTCCATCTTTTCATGATAAGCAATGAGACATCTGCCGACACGTTATTCCATCTTTTCATGATAAGCAATGAGACATCTGCCGACACGTTATTCCATCTTTTCATGATAAGCAATGAGACATCTGACGACACGTTATTCCATCTTTTCATGATAAGCAATGAGACATCTGCCGACACGCTATTCCATCTTTTCATGATAATATGGGGGAAATCTGCAATCCTCTTGCTGCACTCTCGGATACTACATTACATTTAAGCGTTATTTTTATTTAATTTTGGTTTTATTGTTGTTTGTTCGCTGATGATGGTTTCTTGCCAACACTTCGTTACTTTTTCCTGCTTCATTTTTTCAGGTTTTCCCATAATTTGTTTCACTTATTCCATCTTTTCAAGATAATCAATGGGACATCTACCGATATGTTCTTCCATCTTTTCATGATTATCAATGGGACATCTACCGAGATGTTGTTCCATCTTTTCATGATAATCAATGGGACATCTACCGATATGTTGTTCCATCTTTTCATGATTATCAATGGGACATCTACCGAGATGTTGTTCCATCTTTTCATGATTATCAATGGGACATCTACCGAGATGTTGTTCCATCTTTTCATGATTATCAATGGGACATCTACCGAGATGTTGTTCCATCTTTTCATGATTATCAATGGGACATCTACCGAGATGTTGTTCCATCTTTTCATGATAATCAATGGGACATCTACCGAGATGTTGTTCCATCTTTTCATGATAATCAATGGGACATCTACCGAGATGTTGTTCCATCTTTTCATGATAATCAATGGGACATCTACCGACATGTTATTTCATCTTTACATGATAATCAATGGGACATCTACCGAGATGTTGTTCCATCTTTTCATGATTATCAATGGGACATCTACCGAGATGTTGTTCCATCTTTTCATGATAATCAATGGGACATCTACCGAGATGTTATTTCATCTTTACATGATAGGCTATGTGACATCTGCCGACACGAAGCAATGGGACATCTGACGCGAACAGAATTTCTAAGTTGCTGGTATAGCAAGAGACGAGAGCAATTTTGATGCTCAACTATGAGTGATTTGAGTGTCCTTAAAAATTAATTTCAAAGTCAGCTTTGATTTGCCGACTAAGCATGTATGAAAATGTGAAAACTACAAGAATAAAACTAAACATGTCTTGTTATTTACTATTATAATTACTATTTTTGTGTGCACAATCCCGTTTTGTTTCTCGTCTCGGAACCTTTCGATATTTTCTCAGAAAACCGAGATTTTAAACGATCGAGATCCTGGAGGTACAGTCGAACCCGCTAATCTCGACCTCGGTTAATTCGCCAACCTTATTAAGTCGACGTTTTTGAAGTGGAACCGCCAAATTCTCTCTTTGTCTTAGCATTTTCTCATCGGTTATGTCGATTCTTTTATGTCGCCGAACCCTAATATCTCGAGCACAAAAGAGGGCCAAATTTGCCACTTAACGTTGGTTATCTCGATTCCCGAGACCAATCGCCAGCTTTTGAAAAGTTAGTTATCGATGCCACTTCACCATCTCACCATTTTCGCGTTTGTATCGAAATCCCATCTTAGCAGTGCATTGTTGGTTGTCAAGGGCCCAGTCTGGGTAGGAATAAGGATAATAAGTGAAAATTAAGCTTTTTGTATTAGAAAATAAATTCGGGGTGGGGCCTATGAAAGTGCGGGGCCCATTGCGGCCGCATAGGTTGCAGTGGCCAAAGGCCGGCCATGGGTAGGGGGATTGGTAGGTGTGTCAAAGGTTATAAAAATATCACCGCAACGTATCGTATTGATCGTGATGGTCATATTGTTGCTTTGTGTGTCACAGTGAACTAGCTATCTGCGGGTGGGGGAAGGTTGGTTCCGCCCAGCGAAATAATGACGTCACAGCACGGAAAGACGTGTTGGCGGACTACAGTGTGTTGTGACTATGTCATTTTAAATATTACCACTACAGTTACAGCGATCTCTTTATGAAAACACAAAGCAATAGTATACGCAGTGGCGTAGCGAGCTTTACTCGCGCCCGGGGCACAATACCTTTTTAGCGCCCCCATCTATTCGAAAACCATACAATATTATATAATAATAATAATAATAATAAAGTTCATTTGAAAAATCACGCTTCATCCCCAAAGGCTCGAAGCACGGTACAAAAACAAAGCTGGGAGTAAATAACGAGCTGAAAAAGATGGTAGACAACTTCACCCCATAAGGTGTTTGCGAAATAGATGAGTTTTTAAATTTGTCGTGAAGGACTCCAGCGTCTGGCTATGTCTGAGAGCGTCAGGAAGGGTGTTTCAAATAGTTGGGCCAGCAAATGCGAACGTGCGCTTTCCGTAAGTCTCAAGTCGAACACGCGGTATCGAGAGTTTGCCACTATCGGATGAGCGGAGTTGTCTAGTGGGTACATAAGGCGTCATGAGCGCTTGGAGATAGGACGGCGCCAGGTCATGCAAGCAGCGGTAGCACAGAGTTGCAATTTTGTATTCTATGCGAGCGCGGACCGGCAGCCAATGCAGTAAAATATACTATTTGGCGCCCCTCTGTGAGTAGCGCCCGGGGCATGATGCCCGTCTTGCCCCCCTCGCTACGTGACTGAGTATACGGGCATACGATAACTGCGAACGTGTTGTTAGCAAACATGTATGTACATATTTATAGCATGCCGATCGCTTCATCAAACAAATAACGGCAACGCTGTTGTGTAAAAAAAAACCTCCAAAAACACGTGCATGTATATTCTCATTTATTAACGCACATCATGCATATAAAGAAATTTCAAGCACATGTTAATATATTGCCGCCAAATTGGTTTTCGTTTATCTCGATCCTCGGTTATCTCGACGCCTTTTGGCATACCCCGTGGCCGTCGACATAACCGGGTTCTACTGTATTGGCAAATAAATAAAAATCTAACATGTTGTATACTATATGCAATGTAAAACATCCTGTTATACAGTGTGATACATCCTGTTATACAATGTGATACATCCTGTTATACAGTGTGATACATCCTGTTATACAATGTGATACATCCTGTTATACAGTGTGATACATCGTGTTATACAATGTGATACATCCTGTTATACAATGTGATTCATCCTGTTATACAGTGTGATACATCATGTTATACAATGTGATACATCCCGTTATAAAATGTGATTTATCGTGTTATACAATGTGATTCATCTTGTTATACAGTGTGATACATCGTGTTATACAATGTGATTCATCTTGTTATACAGTGTGATACATCGTGTTATACAATGTGATACATCCTGTTATACAATGCGATTTATCCTGTTATACAATGTGATTCATCCTGTTATACAGTGTGATACATCGTGTTATACAATGTGATACATCCTGTTATTCAATGTGATTTATCCTGTTATACAATGTGATACATCGTGTTATACAATGTGATACATCCTGTTATACAATGTGATTTATCCTGTTATACAATGTGATTCATCTTGTTATACAGTGTGATACACCGTGTTATCCAATGTGATACATCCTGTTATACTAACATTTAATGACGGCTCATCAAGACTAGAATTAGAAATAATACATTCACAACTGAATAATATGATCACTACTGAATTATCACTTACTAATGCTTTAATTGTGATTTTGCAGATGCGCCCATAAAATGTACTATCATTAAAATGGATGAACTAGCATTCCAATGGCTGTATTTGCATAACAATGGATGTGCTAGCATTACAATGGATGTACTAGCATTACACCAAGTGTGCAATATTTGACTAGCGTCCAAAAATGTGTAGTAGCATGTGACTAGCGTCCATAAAGTGTACTAACATTTGACCATAAAGCGTCCATACATGGCCGTGCATTACACCATCTGACTCCATCAATAACCGTCTCTACTCGCCATCACGCAAGTTGTTGCGCGCGGTGTCAAGATCGTGTTAGGTTACCCCGCCCCCTAAAAAAAAGTTGTATCAGTTTTGACACGCAATGGGAAATTGGCCAAACAAGGTTCGTAGTTGGCCATGTTGAAATTGGCCAAATAAGGTTAGTAGTTGGCCATGTTGAAATTGGCGAAACAAGGTTCGTAGGAGGTAATGGAAGAATAAATTACTTGGATATTTGGAAAGAACGCTTTCTTGGAATAAAAGATAACATTAAGACTCAGTTGGGGAAAAGTTCGGATTTGTGAAAGTACTGTCATTCAGTTATATAGAAGAGCAACATGCAACATTCTTATGGTTTAGAAATAATTCTATTTAGTCAATTCACAAGTGAAAAATAACATCCAACACTCATAGATATAATTCTATTGACTCTATTCACTAGTGAAAACTAACATACAAAATTTAAGCAGAAATATTTTTTTTAAAAATATTTAGCCAGATCAACTCCATTTCCGCTTAGGCTAATTTAGAGGTGTGTTGATGTCTGTAAACAATCGTTCTTTATGTAACAAATGACATTTAACTATTTACTTTCAAGCGTGATGACAACTCTGACCACTGCATGTTAGTAAGGTCACACATTTTTAAAGACAATCTTTGAAAAACATTACAGGCATATTTTGACTAAATGTGCATACCATTAGAGGCATATTTTGACTAAATGTGTATACCATTAGAGGCATATTTTGACTAAATGTGTATACCTTTAGAGGCATATATTGACCATATAATGTTACACCATTAGGAGGCATATTTTATACCAAGCTATTATGTTTCGTTAACATTGCAGCCTGCTTGGAGCAATAGCATGTCCAGCTTTTGTGTTTGCCATATTTAAAGCATGCTTTAGGCGTCAGTTCTAAGTGCCCTGCAATTAATCCGATTGCAAGTTGACATTTCAGCGTGTGTATTTGTTTTATTAGTGCCATACAACGGAGACACAACTCATGCTACTAATACTACTATATTTCTACATCCACCAGACAAGCAGGAAAACAGAGTACACTAATTCATTAATTAGTAACAATCTAAATTCTAAGGCGGATATGCGCCGAGATGGGCACGCAGTCCAATTTGTTAGAGCAAGTATTTAAAACATACCTCAAAATTTTGTTCAAGTTATCCGGATCATAGCTCTGGACCTGCAACCTCCTTTCTTTTTTACTCCTCCAATTGTTTTCACTAAAGTCCTCCAGCCACTTTCTTCTCAGCACTAACGAAGGTCCGACCAAAGGACTGATGAGCCGAGAACCCTGGCGTCTGTTGACGTTTTTATCCCCCGTCAGTTCAGCAGCTTCCCCACCTGTGGGGACGCACACGCTCGTATCGCGGCTATTAGGCCTCTCCGCGAAATCGGTGATAACATCGGGACGGACTGATCTGTCAGTATCGGATATGTGACATGCAGACTCACTGCAGGGTGTGTCGGTATAGCTTTGTTCGGGTGGGTGCCGATGAGGAAAGGGGTCTGGCAATGGTGGCCGTTTTGGTGTCGTGGATCCCAGATCACAATCTATGGGTTTATATTTGGTTTCGAAGTCACGTGCCAAGTCACCGGGTGAAATGTGGCTTTGGTGGTTGTTGTCCTTTTTGTTGACAGTGACACGAGGGCTTGCGGGGCAGCTATGGTCGCATGGAATGGTTTTTCCTGTTTCGGCCATTGTTATTGAATAGGACTCAACATTAAAAACAAATCCAGAAACAAAAGTCTTTCAAAATTTTAGGATTACTTAATCAAAATGGAACATTCATCTAATTCATTTACAACTGAAAGAAATAAGTTCAAGAGAAATCACCTGAGTAATTTAGAGAATACATTATTTTCTCCGTCCATCAATCGAGATAGAGGATAAATAAATCTTTCGATTAGCTATATCATCCTGCAACTTTGGTTGTTTAGTAAGATGAAAAACATTTTTTAAAGGTGACCCCAGTCATGTAGACCCCAGTCATGGTGACACCAGTCATGGTGACCACAGTCATGGCACTCATGGTGACTACAGTCATGGTGACCCCAACCATGGTGACTGACCCCAATCATGGTGACCCCAGTCATGGTGACGTCATATCAATAATACAATACATAAAAGACAAGTTGAGAACTGTGAATGGAGGCAGCCAAGGCTGCGCATACAGTTCCTCTTCATCAAAAGTCAATTTTGTGTTCCTTCAACAGTACCACCCACTCTGACAATATCCGCCAAACCCTAACAGCAGTATCATCCACTCTGACAATATCCGCCTTACCTTAAGAACAGTATCATTCACTCTGATATTATCCGCCCCACAATAACACTAACCCTAACAACGGTAACACCTACTCTGATAATATCAGCCTAACCATAACCCTAACAACGGTAACACATACTTTGACAATATCAGCCTAACCATAACCCTTACAACGGTAACACCTACTCTGATAATATCAGCCTAACCATAACCCTTACAATGGTAACACATACTCTGATAATATCAGCCTAACCATAACCCTTACAACGGTACTAACTACTTTGACAACATCCGCCTATAAATAGATCAAAAACAAGGTTGTTCATGACGCGTCTATCCTTTGAGTAAGGGGGTTTCAACAACCACGTGTACATTAGACCGAGAGGTTAGACCGAGAGGAGTGGGGGTGGATAGTTAGGGTCAGGACTGAAAAGGGGGTGGGGGGTCAAAAGACTAACAGCGTTGACGGCGGTGTCTACATGTGTTTTGAACTTTACCGCCACATTTAGACCAGGAAAACAATTAGTTATGTTGCAAAGCTCTTTATATTGTAACTATTTATAGTTGTGTGTGGAAATAAGATCATATGTATGTGTAGAACTGTGGTACTACGTGTAGGACTTTTGTCGTATGTGTAGAACCGTGGTCATATATGTAGGGTTGTCGATGTATGTGTAGGACTGTGGTCATATGGATAATACTGCGGTCGTATATTTATGCCTGTGGCCCGCATGTGGTCACATGTGTAGGACTGTGGTCGTATGTGTAGGACTATGGTCATATGTGTAGGACTGTGGTCATATGTATAGAACTGTGGTCGTATATGTAGGAGTGTGGTCATATGTTTAGGACTGTGGTCATATGTATAGAAATGTGGTCGTATGTGTAGGACTGTATTCGTTAATTTTGGATTGATTGGATGGAGTGAGAAATTAATTACGTTATGTTATTTATGTTGAAAGAAGCCTGGGAGGCATCTTTTGAATAGCTCCCCAAAGTAGGACTTAAACTTACTTAAACTTAAAGCGTCGATTTTGAGCTTAACAATTTGAGAACATGTCCCGCACTGGGGCGTGAGTCCAAGACTCAGAGGACATCCTTAATTTAATGGAAGTTGTTGAGAGTTTCCTGACATTCCTGTAGAAATATTCAAATAGAAACTGTTATGGCCGGTCGGCACGCATAGTCAAAAGAGCAAGGGAACAAAGTAGCCCGAGAGGGCAGAGAATGTCCAAACATTTGAGACACAAATTCCAAAGGTAACACTGACCATGACAACAGGCCTATATATAGAGAGAGGACTTTGTGGCCAATAACAGATTAAATAGACACGAACAATCTGTGTCGATATAACAATATATATTAAGCTTTAATAATAATTTTACATTACAAATAATTAAACGTTTCGGCACTTGCCTTCATCAGTTCAAAGCTTAATATATATTGTTATGTCGACACAGATTCTTCGTGTCTATTTAATCTATTTTAAAGCTTTATCGCAGTCCAACACTTTTATAATTGGCCAATAACACTATCGCAAGTGTTTACAACGTTTCAATAAGCTCTGATGTCAAAGTTAATACATTTGAATGTTTATTCCTACAGGTTTTTAGTTGTTTTTCGACTATTAATATAATTTTTTTTAATACTGTAAATCACACATGGAACGTTCAGGGGTTCCCAAAATAGTACCCCGTGCCAAAAATTCACACCCTTAATTTTGATTAGACAACTTCTAGTTTTGCAACACAACTTGTTGATAGTTTAGGGTTAGTCCCAGCACAAGTTATTGTTGATAGGAGTGTCAACTAAAACGGCTATTCACGACCGGTCACGAAAGGGACCGTGCACATATTTTATCACCCGAAAGTGGGAGGTAAAGGGGTAGCAAAGAGCTTTGTTATTTAATTATTCAAAAAAAAAAAAATTAGTCTTATTTTTGCAAAATTTCTGCTCTTCAAAATGACGAAACGAGCCTAGATTGTTTAAAACTGACATGTAGTCTTTGCTTACAATAATTAGCACATTTTGGTAAAAACACAATTTCTGTCTTTTTCTGACATTTTAGTGTTTCGACTTGCTGTCTTTTTTGTCGGAAAAAGGGGGTGGGTGGGCTGGTTGCTAGAACTGTTATATAATATTAGAGGTGGTCAATGGGAATTTTATATAGCGTTATAAAGGTTTAAGGTGAATAAAAATGTCATATTTATGTATTATATAGTATGTGCACGGTCCAAAAGCTGAAAATGATTAATTGTTCATAAAATAATATTCATAAGCTCCGTTTTGCTCTGCATTCAGCTGAACTATACAACATTTGAGATTTTCAGTCAGATGTTCGAATCCTTTCGGCCTATTAATATCGAGATAGGGTCACAAAATAGTTAACTGTTTTAGCCACGCAATAGTTAATATACACATTAGAGGTTAATACACACAATATGTGTTAAAGGTTGTTAAGCCACAAAACACACATGGCAATAACTCTACTCCGCTGAATTCCAGAATGATAAAACTAAACGGTAGAGCACACAAGCCAAGCATGAACAATTTATCTTAACAGCAGCACACAGTAGAGAAAACGCACTAGTGACAAACTATCCATAGCTAAGCGCAACACTTCACTTGTAGGGTAATGAGCCCAACTGTCAAATTAGACCATCTCAACACACGTGAATGGTGCTCACACTTCTAGTGAGACGTGTGTTGTTACTTACAAAGGCGAGGTCAAATTAAATTCTCTGTAAGATAACCAAATGTTTGAAGATTAAATATGAGTGGCCATTTCGTTTTGAAGTTGTTAACAAATCGATTCACAATTCGATTGTCCACAAAGTCGATCATTCATTAAAAAAAATTTGTGAACCATCAAATTGTCCAGCCATTATTTTCTCTTTATTAAGCCCATATAACGTACGCGTTATATGTATTAGAATAGTATAGTATTGAAAGCCTTTTCAAACGGCTGTATTTCATGTTACTCCGACCACCATAGATTCCAATTTTTTATTGCTTAATTTTCATGTTTGGATCTGATATCACTAGCATATAAGAAACAATGACACTACTGTAGCCACTTTTTAAATGAATCAATTAAGTAACCATCTTTGTCTACACACCAACAATCGATGACTTGGTACTTTGTCTTCTTCTTTCATCCTGGTGGATTGACCGATTTGATAGGAAACAATTTATAATTTCTTGTTATTTAAAAGTGCACAATTCAAACTACGTTTTAAGCTGTCAACGAAAAGACAGCACTCACTTAGATTATATCAGGAAAAACTGTAGCTCTTGAGGTCTTTGATTTCATTGTTGATGCTTAGTTCTTTTCTTTTATAAACAATTGCAGTAAATCATTTCCTCTCCTCAGGGCAGGATTAAGCCATTTTAGTGCCCAAGGCACAAACCCACATGGGTGCCCCCTTCTGCCCGGGGCCCCTGATCTTTCACTGACCGTGACCGCTGGTATGTTCAATATTATTCAAAGAAAACAGTTGTTAACAAATATGTTTGTAGTTTGTACTACTATCACTTATATAAAACCTACAATAAAGTATTTCTGTATTAAAATTAATAGTTATTAATTTTGAAATAATAATAGACAAAAATACTTTATTTTTTATTAGATGAAAAAATCAAAAAGATATTGTCATTTACATTTTAAAGATTTTTTTTCTAGATTTACATCTATCAAAGTTTTTGAGTATATCGTCAAAGTTAATTTTGCGCAACACATCTTCCTCGATTATAAGCCGATATAAGGAATCGAGCCTATCTTGTTTCATTGTTGATCTATTTGGATTTTTTGTATGTTTCAACTGAGAAAAAGAGCGCTCAGTTGAACAGTTAGTAACCATTAATGTTAAAAATATGAGCAAGGCGATTTCAACATTTGGAAAGGCACACTCGATGTTGTCTCTAACTATTACTTTGTATAATTCTCCATGATTCAACGTGTTGTTTTCCGATTTTGATGCAGGAAACTTGTGGCGAATATATGAATGAAACTGTTGTAGTTCAGTACATAAATTATTGTTAAGATCTTTAGGATAAGCATTTATTAGTTCTTCACAACACTGAGATGTTGTGATAGGGATACATCGGCCAAACAAGAAAATCGAACTGCTACATCATTATATACCTGTCCTCGTCTATTCATTTCTGTCTCAAGTTTGTCAACAATGGCGTAGAATGCAGATATACGAAATTTGTCTATGGCATTCAGTTATACCTCAGGGGCATCACCATCAATGACCACTATCGTTCGTTTACGATTACGGGTCAAAGTTGACTTATAATCTACACCTGGTGTTATTATTTTTGCAGCTTCTTCAAATCTTTCAAATTCATTCCTAGATTTATGCAAGTGATCTGCTAGTGAAGAATACAAATCAGCACACGTTTTCATGTTCACATGCTCATTTACTAAGGGGTTCCTGGTAGAATTAATTAATTAATTTTATTATTTTAATATTATTTATTGAAAATATAAAAATGGTTTAAATTTTTTTATAAAACTTCCCAAATATTTTTAAAATTCGAATACGGCCGCATTATTTATTTACAAGCCGAGTGAGTCCGCATTTTACTCATTACCATTTACCAGGAGTTTTAAAAAAAAAATGTATGCGCTTAATTTTTAAGCATTCAAGATTGTAACAAACTTGAATGTGAATTTTTATTATATTGTAATTCTTCATTTTCATAGCACTTGTTCAATTTTCAGTTGTTTCTGGGCTTAAATTTGTTCCAAAAAAATTTATTGAGGACTTGTGGTGCCCCCAAACGCTTGGTGCCCAAGGCACGTGCCTTGTTTGCCTAGAGGTTAATCCGGCCCTGCCTCTCCTACTAAACCAACTGTCATCGAAGTGGTTTTTGGTTCCCTCCAGACCATAAACTTTACCCTAATCGTAACCAGACCATAACCTCTACCCTAACAGTAACCAGGCCCTAACGTTTTTCTTAACCGTAACCAGACCATAAACTTTACCCGAATCCTAACCAGACCATTTGTCAATTATAGCTAATACTATACGTAAAAATGTTGCATACACTATCCGAAGCTCATGGCTTAAAGTTGCACCAGATAACTTGCGTGTATTCCTTTCAAACTCAGAAATAGGTTTATTTGTTGAAATTTAGTATCTATGTGCAAAATCTTTAACTGGATTAGGCTGAGAGGCTTTGCAAATAAGCATTTTCGCAGTATAAGAAATCATAATTTACCATCTCATCAGTTAATATAACATATACATAGTCGAATTTAAGCGTTCGACCTAAACAATGTTATGGCAATGCGAATTGTAGAAAAGAATTACATAAATGCTCTTGTAAACTAAAGAGATGTGAAGAATATCCCTAGATAACTACATTTCTTCCTTGTGAAGAATATCCCTAGATAAAAGTACATTCCTTCCTTGTGAAGAATATTCCTAGATAACTACATTCCTTGTGAAGAATATCCCTAGATAACCTTGACCATCTTTACGTTTTGTCTGGCTTGATATGTTTGGCTATGTAATCAGTACATAAGAGCTAGGCATTAAAGACGTCACGGGTGTCATAAAAATGTCTAACTTGTGTTACAAATTTGTGACGAAAAAGGGAGGGGTGTGAGTTCAAAACGGCAATAATAGCACGATGTCCGCCCCTGGAATTAACTAGATTTCTGAAAACAAAAGTGACTCAAGCGAAAAGAAGAACAGTTCTAACAAGTTAATCGCCTACCATTTGATGAGATCAGCTATATCCTTGTGCAGCTTGGAGGTAAATGCAATGCAGGTATTTATCTCACCATACCCCAGACAGGTTGTAGGTACACGTAAGGCAAGACAGGTATTCATTCCACACATCTAACCTTGGCAAATGACACACGAGTACTGGTCCGGAAACAGCGCGGTCTAATGTGTGTTTAGCAAAACAGGTCACACTTAAACAAGGACAGGTGATATGACTTCTGGACCTAAATTTGAAATGCTGAAGCTGAATGTGGCCAATCAGGGGCGTATAGGCCCCCCTATCACACTCCCACCCACCATGCCGACAAGTGTAGCCATGCCGACCAGTGTAGCCATGCCGACCAGTGTAGCCATGCCGACCAGTGTAGCCATGCCGACCAGTGTAGCCATGCCGACCAGTGACTTTTCACAAAAGAGAACATCTGTTGAATACGAGTGTTCACTTGACGTCATCCATGATTGACGTGCTGGTAGCTGGATTGTCATCCATGAATGACGTGCTGGTAGCTGGATTGCTATCATGAAAATAGTGACGGAAATTGGCTTTCTCGACGGATTGCTATCATGAAAATAGTGACGGAAATTGGCTTTCTCGACTGCAGCGTCAGAGGAGTCAGTTATTGACTTCAGTAGCAGTAAGTTAATAGTAGGAGTCATAAATATTACGAACTTTGAAAATCCTTTTTTTTTATTTGGTTCCAATAAACAGGCTCAATTTTCAAGTAAAATTTGTAGCCATAAAACTAATGCTTGAAGGACGTCAATACACGGGATAATTAAACATCAACATATATCGGGTTATTTTCCTGGATTAGAGATGTGAACATTACTCCAAATTGTAAAGAGCAATTATAATGTTGTTACATCATCACTAAAAACACTGGGAAATAGAGGACTTGTAAGGGTTTGAGAATCATTTCCCCTGCTGTGTTAAAGTGAAACAACACTTGATATTAAAAGTCTAGGGTTGGCGCTTTTAAGTTTTGGGTATTTGACAGTGAACAATTTGATATGTCAGGAAAAAAAAGGGGGGGGGGGGAAGTGTTAGGAGATTTCTTGTAATACATGAAATGAATGAGCCGCGATACAAATCTGTAGAGTCACAACAAACTTTAATTTTTTGAATTTTTGTCAACAATTCCTAAGATTTTCTCCAAGAATTTATCCCGTGGCTCTGTGACAGCTCGTATCAGAAGACCCAATCACCCTCACCCTCCACCCCCATCCCGTAAATGTGTGACTGCTTGTGTCAGAAGACCATATCACCCCCACCATCCACCCCCATCCCATAAATGTGTGACTGCTTGTGTCAGAAGACCCAATCACCCTCACCCTCCACCCCCATCCCGTAAATGTGTGACTGCTTGTGTCAGAAGAACATATCACCCCCACCATCCACCCCCATCCCATAAATGTGTGACTGCTTGTGTCAGAAGACCCAATCACCCTCATCCTCCACCCCCATCCCATAAATGTGTGACTGCTTGTGTCAGAAGACCCAATCACCCTCATCCTCCACCCCCATCCCATAAATGTGTGACTGCTTGTGTCAGAAGACCATATCACCCCCACCATCCACCCCCATCCCATAAATGTGTGACTGCTTGTGTCAGAAGACCCAATCACCCCCACCATCCACCCCCATCCCATAAATGTGTGACTGCTTGTGTCAGAAGACCCAATCACCCCCACCCTCCACCCCATCCCGTCAATGTGTGACTGCTTGTGTCAGAAGAGCTAAGGCCCAACCCCAACCCACAATCATGTTTAAATTTAAAAAAATGCCATGTCCAGTGTGGGTGGCAACCCCTGTTGAAGATGTGAGGTGCAATGGCAAGAAATAAAACAAAAGACTGGGCTTGCTATAAATTATGAAGCACACAGCGCATTAAAACAGTGACCGCGTTTTACTCCAGTGCTATGTATGTGTCATCAAGTGCAACGGTGTTTGTTAAAGCAGTGACACAAATAAATGGTAACACAGTTGATCAATGCAAACACATACCACTTTGTATAAGTCAACAAATAGGCCTTACATAACCCTGTGGGCGATGGGGCGATTAACCGCAAGAACATATTTATATTTCTTAAAGATAAATTTTACAGACGTCTTTCATGCATAGGTTGAGCCACATGAAACCGGTACGTCTCTATGTCCGGAGTGTGCTTAAGTTGTAATCACCTGCTTACGCCGATGATTGTTTCTTGCGAATGTGTATTTGTTTCATGTGGCTCACCATTTTACCAGAGTTGTGTGACACAAGTGCTGTCTGTTCAGCATGCAATGTGTTTTTGGATTAAGATATGCAGTCAAGGGATTTGTGCCCAGATTATCAATTCGCTAAGTACAGTACAACCCCGCTATAACCTATAATTCGGGTACATAAATCTGCGATAATTAAGATACTTACGGTTCTTATCTAATATAAACATGTTCTACTCACTTCAGAACCCTTACACAAGACCGCTTTAAAAAACTATCCTGAATTATTCTCATTTGAAAATGCGAGAAAATTATACTTTTCCAACCTGAGAGGAAAAATAAAACTTAACCAAACTGAGAGGAAAGTTAGACTTAACCAAACTGAGAGGAAAGTTAGACTTAACCAAACTGAGAGGAAAGTTAGACTTAACCAACCTGAGAGGAAAGTTAGACTTAACCAACCTGAGAGAAATAAGTTGGCTGCTGTCTTGAGATATTTTAATGATTGTTTATCTCCATCTTAACAACAGCTGCCTTACTTGACAGACAAGTCCATTTCACTCTGCTATTTAACTATTTATAGACTTCACAAGAAGCAATTGGAACCCTCTACATCTTGGGAGCACTTAAAATTAAATAAAAGACGATAAAATATTAAGAGGACAAAACAAGAAAGTCAATTAAGTGCCCTCACCTTTCAGCATTTGATGAAGTCCTTTCCAGCCTTGACCTTCGCTTCAGTTTTGAAGTGGTAGACCTTGGCGTGTCCAAAAGCTCCCCAGCACTGCTTTCCCCTTCACCTTCAGAAGCACTTGTTCCACCCTTGGACTCAGCATCTTCAGGAACATGAAGTGTGTCCATATTATTATTGGCTGATGCTGTAGCATCGTGACTGAGTGACCTAGCAGTGCTGGATGGCATCATAATTTCACAACTACTTGATGTTTGTGTGTAAGGAAAGGAAGAATATGAGGATGAGATGCTGGTGTCTGATGAAATACTCGCATTCTTGCTCTTGGACGTAAGACTGGTGCTTCTGTGGTCTGCTACAGAAATAGTCAGGTCGACGTGAAGATGTGAGTTGGTGTCATTCATATCAACATCATGCTCAACATGAATTCTATGCATTGAACTCTTTAGTTCTGTCACTGCTGATATTTCTCCATGGCTTTCTTCCATATCAGATTTGGCTCCCCTATTTTTGAAGGCACTTCGAAGCACAGACGCCCCTTGGTTTGATGAATCATACTCAACACTGCCCCTCCTCATGGCGCTCTTAATGCCTTCTGGGACATTCTCATGGGATGGTGTCTTCAGGATGCTTCGGATCTCAAGAGACTGGTCACTAGGCTGAGGGGACTGCTCCCTCTTTAGGATCCCGAAAGGTTGCGAGTTTGATCTTGACCTTGGCTTTCCATGAGGCTCCTCATCATCACTGTCAATGTGCCTGAGAATACCCCGGATTTCTTCAGCAGAGTCCATTGAAGGGATATCTTCAGATTTGGCTTTCTTCAAAATGCCACGAAGCTCTAAAGATGATGCGGTGGTTTCTAAATGTTTTGAGTCAATGGATCCTTTCAGAATGCTGTGGACCTCTGGCTCGGATTTGGCTTTACTTGGCTCAGATTTCAGAATGCTCTTGAAGTCATTAAGATCTTTAGTGGAGGCGCTCTTGTCTTTCAGAATGCCTAAAGTGTAAGTAAACAAAATATTACTTTTTTTTGGGATAAATTGAGTTATAATGTCAGACCAGTTATGACTTTGATCATCCACTTTGTAATAAATTTTTATGTGGTGATATGTGTATGCATTTATTGGTAGATAAATATTATGGTTTGGTTTCAGAATTTCATTGAAATACAAATGTCACTGGTTTGTACATGGCAAAAGAGAGGTCAACATTTTAGTTAAAAGATGGATTTTAATTTATAGCCTTAACATGTGTTCAAGTTACAAAAATAGATAAATGTATAAGTGAGATTTTTATAGAGTGTGCTATATTATAGCGGAGCCTGTAATAGTAAATAATATCTCACTTTTAGTTTAATTAATACAGAAATTTGACATTTTTAAAATAAAAACATTTCAAAATTTGTTAGTTATTTTTTTAAAAGAATATGCAGCACAATTAACAAGTTGTTATGAAGATGACGTGTTAAAAAGCACGCCTTCCCCACTTTCCATGTGCATGACTTCTTACAGTCAGGCCGTGTTGGGGTGTCTCTAGCAAAACTTTCCCCTTGTTTACAAAAGTTTAGCTATTCAGAACCTTATAGAAGGATCTGGATAAAACGGGAAAGATAAACAATGCGTTAGACGGTTCGAGAGACATTAGTAGGAAATGCCTACAAAAGGGCTGACCGATTGAATGGGCCAGAGATTTTTCCTTTCCTTTATCACGAGGCGTGCACTGTGTCATTATTTAATACTAGACAGTGCTTTGTTACGTGTAGTTTTTCTTTGTACAACTTGAACTCATTGTATTTTTACATACAGTACCGGTACCAGTCATACTGTAAGGTAATACTTTTAATCATATTCTTTTACTTTTGTCATTCATAGATATTCACAAATTAAAAACTTATTAATTGTAATTAGCTCTGACTTTGTGTATCGTTCTATTTGTAGTTGTATTGTTTTTAAAACTTTGGTATCGCCCTTTATTATGGACTGTTTTGAAACGAGCCAAAAGACAAAACTAAGAGATAAAATTCTCCATTAATAGCAGTCCGTAATAATGTGCTTGTGTTCTAATAATAATGATAGAATAAAATATATTTTTTTAAAACTTAAATGCAAGTAATTGTTCATAAATGGTAATGAATTATGAAAAGCTTGTGCAGGCCAAAAGTAAACAGCAAAAGTGGGGGGGGGGGGGGGGAGGGCGCGCTATTTTTAGAAAATAAAAATAATATGTCATAACTTCGCTGGCCGCAAAGCGGGCCATATTTTGTGCAGGCCTGCAATAGGGTGATTAATAAACATTTAAAGTGTATGCCCACTGTTCTCAATAGAGAGATTAATGAATAGTAAAAGTGTATAACACTGTTCTCAAATGAGAGATTAAGAATAGTAAAAGTGTATAACCACTGTTCTCAATAGAGAGATTAATGAATGGTAAAGCTAATGCACCAATGAAATGTAAGCAATTATCCTGGGAAGTGCACAAATTAAAGACCCATCCTCTGCTGATATAACTATTAGAGACCTCTTGCCCTTGACTCATACAACTAACCTTTACCTCTCTTCTCTCCCTTCTCCGCCTCTTCTCCTTCCGTCTTCCACACCTCTCCATCTTCAATGCTGACTGAAGTCCTGCGTGAGGAAGGCTGAGAGAGGCTGGTCGCTGACCCTGACCTTGACTGTGAGCGGATGGAGTTCTGGGACAAGAACATCTCCGCATGTTGAGCCATTATATCCCTTTGGTCTTTCAGCGGTAGGCCCTGGAAATGAAAATTTATCAGTATACAAACAATATGCCATTATTAAGAATAAATTCATTTGCCTGAGAGTTCTTAAATCACTCTAAACCAATTCACATGTATAACTAAACCTAACCATATACCACAGTGGCGTATCTAGTGTTGGTGTCACCCAGTGCGGTAAACTCATGGTGTGTCGCCTCTCCCCCCCCCCCCCCCCCCCCAACCACTTCCACGATGGATTTCTTTTTTAAAAATATAATTCCATAGTTTAACAATGACAAGAACAAAAACAAATAAATTGAAGGCCAGGAGGTAAATGTATATAAGAAATGTAACAACATTAAGTTATTGTTATGTTTACATTAAATTTACTTTATTACAAATTTTCCGTTCCTGGTCTTCAAAGCAGCAAACCTGTCATTAGTGCTCAAATGTTAAAGGGCGGTGCTAGTGACGAATCAGCGAATATATCAATTTATGAGTATTTCTTGGATTCGATAAATTTGATTACAAAAAAACTTTTAAAAATAATTAAAATTAATTATGAAAAGATATAACATTTTGTAAAATATTATTTTGTTTACCCTATAAATGGGTAAAAAGTCATTTTAAAGTTTTTAATTTTTTACTGATCGATTTATGTGCTTAGAATATAGATAAATATAGCTTCCTGTCAATTACGAAAGTTACCGAACACTTCAATCTGAGTTGAATCATGGTCAAAATGGTGTTTTTCTGATCTAATTATAGGGTAACTTTATTTCTGAAGGCATCAACCTTGAACTTTTAATAAAGCACGCATTTGTATCGGTTACATGTTTGGAAAATTTACATGTGATCGGTTATCCTTTTATGAAATTCGGATAGACTGAGCAGTGTGTGCTCTGTAAATATCCAATTTCTAAATTTGTTGTCACCACTGAGCATGAGATGGTGTCACCCGGTGCGTCCACACACCCGCACCCCCAAGCTACGCCACTGCCAACCCACATTGTATGGCATCCTTCCGTCTTCACGAGACGATGGAGTAGCTATATTGTAGTCCTACACTACGACGAGTGGCTCACTAGGCCAATCCTGGAATGACAATCTCGTCTGCATTTCACGCAGGAGAATGATGATTCCTGGTTAATTTTGGCCTTCCGTGCTGTTCTTTTTCTTACAAGGGCTTCGTTCCGCACATCTTCTGCCTTTTTCACTCCTTCGTACACTGCCGTTCGCCAGCTGGTACGTTGTTCGGCAATGATCTCCAATTTGTTGACTTCAATGTTCGCTTCATTCATGCTCTTTTTGCAAACGTCCATATATCTCAGACGAGGCCGTCCAATAAGTCTTGTCCCTTCTGCCAACTCTCCATACAACAGTATCTTTGGAATACGGCCTTCCTCCATTCTCCTTACATGGCCTAGCCAGCGAAGGCGCTTCTTGCTAAGAGCGGAGAATATGCTACACATTTTGGAACGTTCCAAGACCTCTGTGTTAGTCACCTTGTCCTGCCATCGGATGCGTAGAATGCGACGCTGACATCGTTGATGGAAGCTGTTGAGTTTCTGCTCGAGACTGGTATATGTGGTCCACACTTCACTGCCATATAGGAGCGTACTAAGCACACATGCCTGATAGACACTTAGCTTTGTTTTTTCAGTTAGATTGAGATTATTCCACACCCGCTTATTCAGTTTAGCCATAGTTGATGCTGCTTTTGCGATCCTGATGTTTATCTCTTAATCAATGGAGAGAGAACTAGAAATATTGGATCCAAGGTATGTGAAATGCTCAACAACCGACAGATTATGGCCCTCAATAGTTATAATTGGTGGGGACGGCGCTTCTAGCATCATGACATGAGTTTTCTGTAGACTAATTAACAATCCAAACTCTTTACAAGCGTGTGATAGACGGTTATCTAGCCGCTGAAGACCTTCTTCTGTGTGAGATGTTAAGGCGGCATCGTCAGCGAAGAGTAGTTCACGAATTAGTACCCTTTTTACTTTAGTCTTTGCACGAAGGCGAGCGATATTGAACAGCCTACCATCAGATCTGGTATGTATGTACACTCCATCTTCACAGTCCTTGAAAGCAAATTGAAGGAGCATCGAGAAGAAAATGGAGAAGAGAGTTGGTGCCAGTACACAACCCTGTTTTACTCCGCTGCTGACTGGGAATGCCTCAGAGACAGCGCCATTGAATGTGGCTGTGCTGTGCATGTTTTTGTGAAAGGATTGTATGATTGTGAGCAGTCGTGGGGGACAACCTATTCTTTGTAAGATACTGAACAGGCCATTCCGACTTACCAAGTCGAATGCCTTTGTCAGATCTATGAAAGCGATATAAAGAGGCATATGCTGTTCACGACACTTCCCCTGCATTTGGCGTAACGAGAATATCATGTCTATAGTTGAGCGCCCACTCCGGAAGCCACACTGTGACTCTGGATAGATGCGGTTAGCCAGACTCTGCAATCGTTTTAAGCCAACCCACATATGTATCAATCAAGTCCCATACCAATCAAAATATGGTTCTAGCCCAATACCAATCTACACTTATAGTTAACCCTAACCCTATAACAATCACCAATTGTAACTAACTCTAAACATATTCCAATCCACATATTTAACTACCCTAACCCTATGTAATCCTAACCCTATACTTATACTTCCGGTTCACGAGCGCTTGACAGGCAGCTGTGTAATCGCTCTACATTTTCTCATTTTCGGATTGTTTTTCTCAACTTTTATTCCTGGAATAATGGATATGTTTGAATATGAAAGTCTCCTGGACGTATGAATATAATTTATTTCGAAAATAACTAGGAATTGGTAGACTTATTCTAAATTTTTCCATTCTATATTCGTGATTAATGTAAACAAAAACAGTCGACGTCATTAACAAACACTTCCGGTTCACAATTCGATGTGCTGCACTGAAATATCTCCACATTTTCTCCTTGTTTCTCTCATATTTTTATTCCTGGATACAGAACGAAGTAGTCATCTCTTGAACTGCACTTCGCTGGTTATGAACACTTCCGTAAAACACTATTTAAACTGCTGTGTGGCGATCTTTTAGGCCACAATAGTGTATGTATATTTCACATTGTTTGATAGACTTGGAAATTAACTTAAAAGATATGCCCCGCCTTCAATATTCATCTACTATCCTGCGTCGTCTGTGTACCCCTGATGGCTATCTCCTTAGTGATGATGTTCTTTCACGATGTCGATCATTATGTTTAATAAAAAAGAAAACTGCAAGAGGTTTTCGTGGGGGAAGAAGGAGGATGAGATCTCGACATTCAGCTCCCACGACAATAGTGCGTCAAAGAACTGATGATGTTACGCTCATTAATGTGCAGTCATCTGTCAAGACATCATTGATCATCAATGACCTTTTCACTGAGAAAAAAACAACAAAAACTCAAACTCATGATTTCACACCGCCTCGACGGGGCGTGAAGAGATCAAATCTAATTGATGTTGACTGCCAGCCTGTTGTGAAGCCACAATCACATAATTTCGGGGTACTGTATTTTAACTCCCAGTCATGCAGGAATAAGACATTTGAGGTGTGCGATCTTGTTTTAGAGAGCAAGGCTGACCTTGTATTCATTACCGAGACGTGGTTTAAACATGTTGGAGACGAGGTCAAGCAGCAAGAAATTACACCTCCGGACTACCTCATTCACTCTTGCCCAAGGCAATCGCACAGTGGTGGTGGTATTGCTGTCCTTTATAGGAGCTCCTTAAAGAATGGTGTGGCGTTTTCAAAATCGGACGAGTTTGTTTCATTTGAGATGTGCAAGATGCAACTTAATTATGGTGAACAAGCGATAACGTTTCTATGCATATACAGGCCACCTCCTAATAAGCGAAATAAGTTGAAGATCTGTCAGTTTACTGCTGACTTTCTTCGGCTTCTGGAAACGTACGCCTCCACAAACAAAAACGTCGTCATAATCGGCGACACAAACTGTCATTTCGATTCCACCACCGACAGCTATGTCAAGACCTTAAAATCAGCTCTTGACACACACGGAATGACTCAGCTTGTCAGTGTCCCGACACAAAAGCGGGGTCACATCCTAGATTGGCTGGTTGTCAGAGAGGATCGTGCAGCTATGATCTGCAACCTCATAATTGAGGACAAACTGATCTCTGATCATTTCCCAGTAACCTTTGACTTTGATTTAAGGAAGCCAGGGCGCCTTCTGCGCACAATCACATCCCGTGACCTCCGAAGGATAGATCGGGCGGCCTTTAGATGTGACGTCGCTGCCCTCAAGTATAGCGAAGATGATCCTGCAACAGACTACAACAGTGGCCTCAGAGTTATTTTAGACAAACATGCACCTCTGTCTACACGGCGCGTTACGGACCGCCCTTCTGCCCCATGGCTCACACCAGAAATAAAGGACGCGAAGCAACAACAGCGACGTGCAGAACGCAAGTGGCGGAAGTCTGGCTTGACTGTGCACCGACAAATCTTTGTTGAAAACAAGGAACGCACTAAGCAGATGGTCCTTGCAGCTAGGACTGAATATGTCAGTCACCGGATTGTAGATTGCAGTTCAAATAGGGACTTATTTCGCATTGTCGGTCAGCTGACCGGTAAACAGAAGGACACATCTGTGCCAAACAATATTGCTTTGGCCGAGTTACCAGACGCTCTAAATGATTTCTTTGTTATGAAAGTTAAGAAGATCAGGGCGAGACTTGACATTTGCACAGATGCTCCCGAATTCTTGCCGTTTAATGGCACTCCTATAAGCGAATTTTTGGAGGTCACTGAATCGCATGTGAAGAAAATCCTGGTTGACTCCCCAAGAAAGTCATGTTTGCTTGACCCTCTTCCGGCAGGTCTGTTGTATGAATGTTTAGACGAAATTGTCCCTATCATTACTAATATCGTAAATCAGTCTTTGAAAACTGGTTTTGTTCCATCCTCTTTTAAGGAGGCGGTTGTAACTCCACTGCTAAAAAAAAGCAAATCTCGACCCTAATCTGTTGGAAAATTATCGCCCCGTCTCTAATCTACCATTTTTATCAAAGATTTTAGAGAGGGTCGTTCTTCGACAGCTCCTGGATCACCTCACTCGGTGTGACTTGTTTGAGCCTTTTCAGTCAGCATACAGAACGCATCACTCTACTGAGACAGCCCTGTTGCGCGTCGTAAATGACCTTCTGTCGTCTTGTGGTGAGGGCCAGGTATCCCTTTTGTCGTTACTGGATCTATCGGCAGCGTTCGATACGCTTGACCACGGCATACTTCTCCAACGTCTACAATATACGTTCGGTTTCACCGATACCGTCCTGAGATGGTTCCGCTCATATCTGACAAATCGGGTCCAATCAGTTATCACAGACGGCTTGACCTCCAAGAAATCCATTATTGAATTCGGAGTACCCCAAGGCTCGGTCTTAGGCCCTGTGCTTTTCACTATGTACGTTCAGCCCCTGGGTGCAGTGATCAAGCAGTTTGACATGGTATATCACATGTTCGCGGATGATACCCAACTTCAGAAATCCGTGATCCCCTCTCAGCTCCCTCAGCTTCTTAAAATGACACAGAAGACAGTGGAGTCAGTTAAGCACTGGATGACAATAAACAAGCTCAAATTGAATGATGAAAAGACTGAGGTGATCCCCATTGCTACCGCTCAAAAATTAAAATCTTTAAAAGATACACCATCCTTTACTCTCTCAGGCGTGCAGATTGAGTTTGCTCAAACAGTGCGAAACCTGGGTGTCTACTTAGACAGAACACTAACTATGGAAAATCACATTAACATGATTTGCAAGGCGATTTTTCTAGAGCTACGCAGAATTAGTCATATCAGACCCTTCTTAACGTTGGGTGCATCAAAGAGGCTGATGTCTGCATTCGTGCTATCACGCATGGACTACTGCAATGCTCTCATGGTGGGTCTTCCAGCTACGCTCCTTGATAAAATTCAAAAGGCACAGAATAATGCGGCTCGAATTGTTCTTCGTAAACGCAAATTCGACCATGCTAAAACTCTTCTGATAGAATTGCATTGGCTGCCGGTCCGCGCTCGTATAGAGTACAAAATCGCAACTCTGTGCTACCGCTGCTTGCATGACCTGGCGCCGTCCTATCTCCAAGCGCTCATGACGCCTTATGTACCCACTAGACAACTCCGCTCATCCGATAGTGGCAAACTCTCGATACCGCGTGTTCGCCTTGAAACTTACGGAAAGCGCACGTTCGCATTTGCTGGCCCAACCATTTGGAACACCCTTCCTGACGCTCTCAAAAACAGCCAGACGCTGGAGTCCTTCAAAACAAATTTAAAAACTCATCTATTTCGCAAACACCTGCTGGAATGATGATGTCTACAATCTTTTCCAGCTTGTAATTATCTCCCAACTTAGTTTTTGTACCGCGCTTCGAGCCTTTGGGGATGAAGCGTGATTTTTCAAATGAACTTTATTATTATTATTATTATTATTATTATACAAATTCACGTATGTAACTAACCTTAAGGGGGGGAGGTACACCCACCCAGAACATAGGTCGACTACTAAAAAATTCACCAAAAAAACTAAAGTTACATGTATCAAATTTTCACTGAAGCTAGATGAATAGTCATTCTACCATAATCTATATATATATAAATGAATGTTTGTATGTATCTTTGTATGTCTCGTATGCGCTCATACACCATTCATGCGATTGCGACAAAACTTTGGTTAGTTGTTGTCCACATAAACGGACATTTAACTGAGTCATTACAACACTTATAAAATGTTCCGTTTCTAGCCGTTGGCCCGTAATTATTTTTTTTTTCTAATACGAGCTTTGTAAAAATAATTTTCGTGAGTCATTACAACACTTTTTAAAAATGTTTCTAAGTTAGAACAAATAAATAAGCGTTATCAAAATAATTTCAAACAGTGTTAAAAACACAACCGCCCTTGAACTAATGCCAACAGACAGCAATTTGTAGCAAGAGCAGAGAAAACACGTGTTTGCATGTTTAGTGTAGAGAGTATTTTTGTTGTTTTTATAAATAATCTTGAATTTTGTGACGTATTTTAGAATCGGATATAACTTTGTAAACGTGTTGTGATTTTGAATAGCAATGATGTTTTAATTTATCTATTACATAAGTGTTATGTAGGTGAAGTGTTTTGAGTTAAGGCACGCCTTCCTCACTTTCCACGTGCATGACCTCTCGTAGTCAGCACACTCGAACCTACGTTTTGGGGTGTGGCTAGCAAAATTTAACCTTGTTTACAACAAAGCTTATTATCGTCCGTTCCAGTCAATAAAATTGTCGAATGATCTAGAGGATGTGGGAAGCAGTGAGACTTTGAAAATGATCATTTGAAGTAGACTATAAAAGGACTAGCGATTGAATGGAGAGAGAGAGAGAGAGATCCTTTTATCACGAGACGTTTGGCATGTGTCATTAATGTACTAGACAGTGCTTTGTTGTGTGTAGATTTTCTTTCATTGTACAACTTATGCTCATTGTATTTTTTTAATTAACACAGTACCGGTACCAGCCAAACTGTAAGTTAATAATTTTAATCATATTCTCTTGCTTTTGTAATTCATTGAAATTCACACATTAAAAACTTATTAATTGTAATTAGCTCTGGCTTTGAGTATTGTATTATTTGCTTTTGTATTTCAACTTTTGTATCGTCCTTTGTTATGGACTGTTTTTGGAACGAGCCATAGACTTTAATAAGAGATCAAATTCTCCATCAATAACAGTCCGTAATAATAATATGATATATGCTGACCGTAACTCCAAAAAATAGATACGATTTAAATACATTCGCCTTTTTAAAAACAATCATAGTCATTTTTTCTATTATTTTTGAAAATCGAATAAATGGTAATGCGCAAAAAATACTATATATATCCGCTTTAATTTTAGTAAAATTTTAAGTATTAATAAAATAAATTACAAATAAATTTAGAGTAACAACTAAGGAACTATTTTAAGCATTCTATATTTGTTTGAAAATTATGAAAAAAAAATTAATAAAAAAATTATGATCAAAGAAATACACGATAATCACATTTATCGGTTAAAACAAAAACAACTGTTGTTTTTAGTGCGTTTTTAGTACGTTCCTAATATTGCGTAATAAAATTTAAAACTAGTTTGTTCTAAATAATCACGCAAATGACATCATAGCGCAAATTGCCTATTTAGTCAATGTAAAAAGGTATCTGATTTAATAACCGCGCGTAATAAAATTTATAATGTATTTCCCCCTTCCTAAAAGTAAAATTAATAAAAATACTAGATTGCTTTGTTAAATTGCTACAATTTTATATAAAAATTTTTTTTTTTAGTTTATACGTTAAAATTTTGCGTCAAATTTATTTTTGAACGCATTATTTTGTTTTACTATAAAGTATAGTGCGTTCATAATAAAATTTAACGAACATTTTAACGTCTGAACTGAAAAAAATATTCGACCAAATTTACGTTCGATCAAATTTACGTCGATTAATTTTCCGTCGACGAAATTTCTTTCGATCAAATTTCCGGTAACCGATGTGTTTACGTTATCTTTCCCCATGAATGAACTCTAGCTGACCCCAAGCTCGGAACCGCATTTAGGGTGTGGCTAGCTAAAAATAGTCTCTCTTGACCTTGTTTACAACTAAATAAAATTGATAGTCTGTTTCCTTAGAATTATGTAGAAGCATCGAGAAAGGAATAAAATGCGTGGTCTCTTCTAGTAGTATCTATGAAACAGGCTATATATATTGAGCGACAGGAAGGGAAAATGAGACGGAAAATCATTTTATCACGAGATATTTTGAGCGTGTGTTATTTTTGCTACAACACAGAGATTTGTTTACTGTTTGTGTGTTGATTCCTTTTCATTATTTTACCTTTTTACAACATTGTATATTCTTCAACAATTTACGAGTACAAGCCAATCATTCTTCTGTAAGTCGATAGCTTTAATTATATTTCGTTGGATTTTGTAATTTATCATAATCATATTAAAATGTATTAATTGTAATTAGCCCTTGTTTGAGTATCGTATTCTTTGTTATTGTATTTAACATTTGGTATCGTCTTTTGTTGTGTACTGTTTTAGAACGAGACATGTAATTAAATAAGAGATTGAATTCTCTAATCTTACAACATTACATAACAGTATCACATTCCTGAAACATTATTTTGCATAAGGGAGTATGTCTTTGTGGAGATGTATTGTTATTTTTTTCCACAGGATTTATTGTGTATGAATAGTTAGAAAAATATTAAATGTCAAAGAGTAAAAACATCTAAACATGAATACTAATTATTGCAGAAAATCTAATTAATTTGTGACTGTTTAGCTGCTGCGCATAGTTGTATGTCTTTCATAATTAAACTAATAAAAAGAATGCAGTTGATTCACTATTTTACAAACAGAATTCCAACACCCCCCCCCTTTTTTTATTTTTTTTGGTATCAGATATAATGAACTGGTTTACCTTGAGCATCTCCGGGTCAGGTGGTTTGACCATACTCATGGCCAGGGGTGAAATCCTGGAGTAGGCTGCAGCTTGTTCAACTTCTTCTGATGTCACGGGCTGTGTTAACATAATTTACATTACATGCTATCCATCCAATTATTATATGGTAACATAATTTACGTTAGTCTATCCATACAATTATTCTGTGGTAATATTTACGTTACATGCTATTCATCCAATTATTCTAAATATTTAGCTATCCATACAGTACAGTCTTTAGGCTAACAATCTTATGTTTTTAGATTTTCTTTTTCATTTATTATCTTATCACTGTCTTCCTCTTTAACTATCCCATCTATACTTTCTCTGGTATGCATTTGTTCTGTTCTTTCCCTGGTTTTGAAGTTCTATACTTTGTAATGTTCTATTCTCTCCTTTTACTACCCCTCCTTTTTTTTCCTTCGCCGCTCTCTCTAAACCCAGTTACCCATTGACCTCCCAGCGCGACCGGGCACACACCAGTGACCTGACTTCCTGTGACCTGCCCCACACTGACTGAGTTAGCGCTGTCGATCTGCCAGCACGAGTGTGGAGTCTATTCAGTTCTGCACTATGGAGCCTTGCTGATAGCGGCATTCGTGCAATGTTTAAACATTCAGTTATTCAGTCACCCAACAGTCAGTCAATAGCCGCTTCCAGGTCATGTAAACAAAACTTCATGCAAGAAGGTGGAATCGTGGTCAAAGACAGGTGACTATGCGTAACTGTTTCCATCAGTACAGAAATGGATTTTGGACAACTGTCCTGATTAGTTGTCATAAGTTGTCAAGTGTAACAAGTTAAGGTCAAGTTCAAGTTACTAGCTTCGACCAAGGTCACCAAATAATTTAATTTTAAATTCCTAGTTTGAAATTTTGAGACCCATAGCAATCACACTACCCTCCCAGGAAATCTTTTAGTAAATTTTATTTCCATAAATATCTAGAGCCGTAAGTAACTTTTATAGAGCGCCCCCCCCCCCCCTCTTTTTCCCCGTGCCTCTTGTCAGTATTTGTTAATGAGCTATTCAATATACCAATTTTAAAGTATTTTCTGTCAACATTTATCCACATTACAACAACAGTGGTTCCCTTAATATCAGAGGCCCTCTACAGCTGCAGGGGTTGCAGGGCCTCGTGGCGTCTCTGTTAATATATCACCGCAATGTATGCTCTATTATATTTAACGGAAACCACATGTAATAAAATTTGTCAATGACTTTATCTTAACATAAATATTTTTTAAAGATTTATTTTTTCAAGCATGGGAATCTATAAATTGTGCCTTCATACATTTTGAGGCCTCTTAGATGTTAAAGCCTCTCGTTAAGCCTACTTAAATTAGCCTATAGGAAATTCCGGATGGAATATAACAAGGGAAATTATCCAATAGAATTAATTTACACAAGGAATTGTAGGGCAAACAAGGCAAAAGGAACACGATTTCATGCGTTGTCATGTTCTGATTGTATGCATATACTGATAACTGAACAGGTCAACAGGGGATTAATAAATTACATCTAGCAAAATATTTAACGCTATAGGTTTTTAAAAAAAGCTTTTCACTGTTAATAATCTTTATTTATCAATGTAGATATTTTTAAATAAACAATAAATCTTGTTTTTAATAAGGAGAAGCCCATTCCCTTTGTTAGTGTAAGAGAAACTTTTTAAAACGACCCCACTCCTTGTCATTGACAGCATAATGTTCCCCCTTAAAACACCATCACTTTTCAGTGAGAACTGAATCCTTTTAGCACCCCCTTCCACCATATGTCGGTTCTAAATAAACCATTTTAAGCGACCACTTCAACGTGCCACAACCCCTTTAACGTGCCAAGACAGACACATTCAACATACCACGACCACTTCAACGCGCCAGTGTCACGACCACTTCAACGTGCCACGACCACCCCAAAGTGCCACGACAACTTCAACGTGCCACGACTCCTTCAACGTGTCATGACCGCTTCAACGTGCCATGACCACCTCAAAGTGTCACGACCCCTTCAACGTGCCACGACCACCTCAACGTGCCATGACCGCTTCAACGTGACATGACCTCCTCAAAGTGTTACGAACCCTTCAACATGCCATGGCCAACTTCTTAACCATGTACTCGATCGAACTGCCGAACCAGTCAAAGGTTGAAGTCCCAACCACAAGACCGATTTTCAGAAAAGTTTCTGCATGAATCTATCATACAGTTTTAACATTGTAAATATATTGAATGCAGCTTGTTTTTGGTCCACATATCTCTGCTCTATTAAAATATCCTAAAACTGCCATTGGTAAAATTAAAGTCAGCCGGTTGATTTTCACAAATACAAGTCTTCAGTAACTTTAGTTGGCACCGTGCGCTTTGATGTTTTATTTGACAGCTTGAAACAGACAAATTTCACATACAAAAATTTTTAAAATTACTACAATAGAATGGAACAAATAACTTTGACTTGCAGTTAGTTCCGAAGGCACAATTTAGTATTCACAGAATATTTAGGAATCTTTTCAGTAAAATTTATATTCCCGATATTAACACAATTATCCAGATATTGGCTACAAGGTAGCTGCATAGTGTTGCTAGACAACAGTTGTTTCGAGAGTGAGCACCGCATATTACGCCACGGAACATGTGCACCCACGAGCTGAGAGGAGACCTTGACCCCAGGCATCCCATATTTACACAGCCATACTATTTTAGCACAGGCCGTGTGAATTCCTAGCCGCATAGCCGGCGCAGCCCAAAAACCTAAATAATGACACAAATCATGTTGCACATATTCACCAGAGATCCGCTGAGACATAAGTAAACATATCATAGAACCGAGCAAAAAGGGTGACTTAAAAAATTAAAATTAATCTTGGCAAAATGGGGTGGGGGGGGGGGCGATATAGTATTTCAGGGGGTGCCATGAAAATGGATTATAAGAACAGAGACATAAGCTTTTAAATTGTGATAAGTTTATATATTTAAAAAAAAATATTATCATTTTTCTTAAGTTCTACAGTTCGTTTTGCAGTCGGGTACATACATTACAAGTCAATCATTTTCATATTTAAAATTCATTGTTACTTTTGCAGGGGGTGCGGAGTATAGAAGTGTTTTGGAAAACAGTCTAACACCAGTTCAATGTATCCAGTCTAACACCGGTTCCATGTATCTAGTCTAACACCGGTTCCATGCATCCAGTCTAACACCGGTTCAATGTATCCAGTCTAACACCGGTTCAATGTATCCAGTCTAACACGAGTTCAATGTATCCAGTCTAACACCGGTTCCATGTATCGCGTATAACACCGGTTCCATGTATCCAGTCTAACACCGGTTCCATGCATCCAGTCGAACACCGGTTCAATGTATCCAGTCTAACACCGGTTCCATGTATCTAGTCTAACACCGGTTCCATGTATCCAGTCTAACACCGGTTCAATGTATCCAGTCTAACACCGGTTCCATGTATCTAGTCTAACACCGGTTCAATGCATCCAGTCTAACACCGGTTCAATGTATCCAGTCTAACACCGGTTCAATGTATCCAGTCTAACACCGGTTCAATGTATCCAGTCTAACACCGGTTCAATGTATCCAGTCTAACACCGGTTCAATGTATCCAGTCTAACACCGGTTCAATGTATCCAGTCTAACACCGGTTCAATGTATCCAGTCTAACACCGGTTCAATGTATCCAGTCTAACACCGGTTCAATGTATCCAGTCTAACACCGGTTCAATGTATCCAGTCTAACACCGGTTCAATGTATCCAGTCTAACACCGGTTTAATCAATGTATCCAGTCTAACACTGGTTCAATGTATCCAGTCTAACACTGGTTCAATGTATCCAGTCTAACACCGGTTCGATGTATCCAGTCTAACATTGGTTCAATGTATCCAGTCTAACACCGGTTCAAAGTTTCAGTCAAACACCGGTTCAATGTATCCAGTATAACACCGGTTCCATGTATCTAGTTTAACACCGGTTTAATGTATACCGCCTAACACCGGTTTAATGTATCCAGTCTTACACCGGTTCAATGTTTCAGTCAAACACTGGTCCAATGTATCCAGTGATTCTCAGCAAATGTTGCCTGATCGTATCTTTGTGGTCACTGTATCAAGTCAATGTTCGTCTCTTTGTGGCCACTGTATCAAGTCAATAAATTGGTAACCAGACAAAAGGACAAAAGACAAAACGACAAGTGACAAAACGACAAGTGACAAAACGACAAGGTGACAAAACGACAAGATGACAAAACGACAAGGTGACAAAACGACAAGTGACAAAACGACAAAGTGACAAAACGACAAGGTGACAAAACGACAAGTTTTCAACGCCAAGTCATCCAACGTCTTTTATGCCTTACATACAATAAAGTAAGGTCCACTTTTTAAGATATTTTACATGCCTTATCGTTGGAGAAACACGGTATTCGGTTATCAGACTTGCGCATAATTACATTAAAATGTGATTAATTACCATTAGAATTACATGACCTATATTTGTAATTTTATCTACAATTTACATTACTTCATTCAAAAGTGTACTTTATTACCATTACAAATTTCTCCACTATTGACCTGTAATTACAATTACTTTTTTTTTTATTAAAAAAAAAATTATTTTGGGAATTTTTGTTCATTTGTTTCAATAACTTAAACATCAACATTGTTTTAGTAAGACATATTTCCTTTTACACTGCAGTACATGCACATTTTTAGGAACCCGCTTTTGGATTTTATTGTTATACACGAAAGTCAGAGAAGTTCATTAAATGATTTTACTGTATATTTGAATACACAATCACATTTTGTAGCAGACCCTTAAAAATTTCAGTGATTGTCTGTGTGTATGAGCAACCATGACATAATTTAAATTATAATGTTCAACTTGCTCATTCCTTGGAGACAAAATGTATGTCATATTGGGTCAAAGTACTAAATGAGTATGTTGTATACCATGACACTATATTCATAAGGATGTAATCTGCTATTTAGTATTTTCACTTTTGCTCTGCAAATAACATTTACTGAGCAATTAAAAAAGGACAATTACATGGATAGTAATTAATTACAATTAATAATTACAGTAATTAAATATAAAATGTTTAATTAATTACACCAACTCCAGCTTCTAGAGCACATGTGTCAAATTCAAGTTATTTTTCATCACAACTAACACAGAATTAGGCCGACGACTCCACTAAGAAAGTAACAATATTTCAAACCCATCGCTACGAACATCAAATTTGATGTGACCGCCGCACGATTTTATCATGTTTGCAACGGTAACCAGACAAAACGACAAGTGACAAAACGACAAGTGACAAAACGACAAGGTGACAAAACGACAAGTGACAAAACGACAAAGTGACAAAATGACAAGGTTTGAGGTTAGGGTTAGTCTGATAATCCAATACCGTGTTTCCCCAACTATAAGGCATGTTAAATATAAAAAAAAAAGTTGACCATACTTTATTGTATGCTAGCCAGTGTTCCCCAACCTTTTTTGTGCCATGTCCCACCTAAGCCAATGTTGCCCAACCTTTTTTGTGCCATGTCCCACCTAAGCCCGTGCCATGCCCCAACTAAGCTTTTCTAAAATTCTTTGCCGCCATGTAACATATACATAATTTTTAATATTCAAAAATACGGTTGTTCACTGAAGAAGCTTTAATGATAGGTTTTAGGAAGAAATCACAAGGAAATTGGTGAGGAAACATAGTAAGTAAATTTTCAAAACATATATGGAGAACTGACATACACGTATGAAATAATTTTAATGAAATATTTTTCTATATTATTTTAATTATTAGTAATAATTTATTGTTTAACGTTATTGAGATATTTGTGTTTTCCAATTCTAGATAGCTCATTTTCTAATTGCCCCCCCCCCCCGTGGGGCGTGGGCCCCACGTTTGGAAACACCGATGTAAGGCATTAAAGACGGTGGAGGCTTTGAAGACTTGTCGTTTTGTCACTTGTCGTTTTGTCACATTGTCGTTTTGTCACCTTGTCGTTTTGTCACCTTGTCGCCTTGTCGTTTTGTCACCTTGTCATTTTGTCACCTTGTCGTTTTGTCACTTGTCGTTTTGTCCCTTGTCATTTTGTCACTTGTCGTTTTGTCATGGAACCCAATAAATTATGTCTTTGTGGTCACTGTATCAAGTCATTGATTTTGTTTTTGTGGTAACTGCAGTAGTATATAAGAGTCAAATCAGGTATGACTTTGACGGGTTTCTTTTCGCGGATCATGGCGGGTTTTTAGCAAGCTTTTGATAGGTCAATTAAGGAGTTAATTAAGGGGCACTAGCTATGTAATTACTTTTTAAATTAGTATTCTCCGTTTGTTGTGCTTTGTAATTTTAACGAGTTTTTTTCCTCATTGTGTGAGGGTCCATTTTTTTTGTCTGTTTGTATTTGAACGTAATTACTTTTTTAAAGTTGGTTTTAATTAACAGTATCTATTTGTTGTCTTGTTGTTTGTATTTTTTAATCTTGTGGAAATATATTGGCTTATTGTAGACTAATTATGTCAATTTCTTGTACATCCTCAACTAGGAATCTTGGTTATATTCTGTCTAACAAAATGTCTCTCGATAATCATATATCCCACATTTGTCGCTCTGCATACACGGCTATCCGTCAGATCAGCTTCATCCGCCACTACTTCACAGTTAGTGCAACAAAAACCTTAGTCTATGCTCTTGTTCGCTCTCGTCTTGACTATTGCAACTCTCTTCTGTCAGGTTCACCAAAACACTTCTTAGAAAACTACAAAAGGTTTCAAAATTCAGGTGATATGCTAGTTTTAAAGGTTAAAAAACGTGATCACATCACACCACTACTTCATTCACTTCATTGGCTCCCTGTACAAGCACGGATTGACTATAAACTCTCTGTTCTCTGCCACAACTTTTTCTCGAATTCCTGCCCTTCCTTTCTAACCGAATGTTACGCCCTTGATTGTTATGAATGTCTGGTCTGGCGCCATGGCGACCATGAGAGTGTTTTGTTAGGGTTGATTGTGAGGTCAGAGGTGAAATTGGTTCGTTAATGAATGTCTGGGTGGGCAAGGTGTTGAGGGGATAACAGTTGTGAGCTGGTAGTTGAGAGTTGGTAGAGCCAGGAGTTAGTCGAGAGAGGAGTCCAGAGTAGATCGTTAGAGTTAGTGTAGAGTCGAGAGTAGTTAGAGAGAAGAGAGTTATTATTATCTCCATTGATGAATTGACATTGGCTGCGATTAGATCATGTAAAAAAAGTACTATTATTGTATCTTCATTGGATGCTGTTGTTTTGTTCTCTATTGGATCTGGTGTGACATAAAACATTCTTTGACATTAGAGAAGACCACAGTAAGAAGGCTGTAATACATTGTGACCCTAGACTAATGAAAGTAGACCGCAACACCGAACTTCTCTCTGTCTATTCACCCCTTCGACAGCTTCGCTCCTCCGCAGACGTGCGTATTCTTTCTGTCCCCAAGACTCGCACAAAAACACACGGTGAACGATCTTTGCCTTACTGTGCCCCAAAACAATGGAATTCTCTTCCACCACACATACGCAATATATCAACCATCACAGCCTTCTAAACTGCACTCAAAACATATCTCTTTAAAATCTACTACTCTGACTGATTCCCCATCTGACCGCTAAACGACGCTACTGAGTGCCGTCCATAGCTTCACATGTAAATTGTTATGGAATGGTTGGGCGAATACACATTTACGAGTGGTTCTCAAGGTTTGGGGTTCATTTTGTCTTTTATTTAATTTTAATTTTTTTCATTTCTAATGTTTTTAATTAATTTTCTTGTAGTATGATAATTTTATTTTGAGTGATTCTTAAAGTGTGGGGGTCTTCTTGTGTATTTTCTAATGAGTGGTTCTCATTGTGTGGGAGTCATAAGGGTGTTTTCTTCTAATGAAATATTTCTTTTGTAACATGATAAGGTTATTTAAGTTTATTGAAGGCTACTCAGGGTTGACTAGGCAAAAGGGCGGGTGTTTTTGTTCTTCTTTTTTAGTAATTGTTTTTGTGGTATTATACGGAGTTTCTAGTGTGGGTTCTTTTCGTGGGCTGGTTTAATTAGGTTTATCGATTTGTTCTCATACTTGGGTTAGAGGTCAGTAGTCATGAGTGAAATCACTTTTAAAACTGTATATACTTTAAGGGGCTCCTAATGATTGGTCTTGTTGGGTTATATGTTTATTTATTTTGAGTGGTTCTCAGGCTTGGGTTAGGGGTCACTACGAGGGGTCACTACGCATAGGGGTGGGTTGTAGTATATTTGGTGGTTTCTCATTTTGAGTGGTTCTCATTATGTGGGGGTCAGTGGTCTTGTATTTTTTTATGGTTTAATCGGTATTGGCTAGGTATGTAGTTTTGAATTTTAAATTAGTTGACATATAGTTTTTATTTGTAATATATTTTCTTCTTGTATATTTTGAGGATCCATTTGACTCTAATGAGTGGTCATGTAAGTTTATGAGCTTTGTAGAATGTTCTATTTTTCGAATCGATAGCTTGGTGCGTTGTTGGCACATACGATCTTGTACTTTGGCTTCTAATGAAATAAAAGACAAAATGATACCGACACATTGAGAACCACTTGTTAAAAAACCATCCTATAACAAGATATTAATATACTTAGTCTACTACAAGCCAATATATTTCCATAAGATTAAAAAATACTAAATACAAGACAACAAATGGAGACTGTTTATTAAAACCAACTTTTAACAAGTAATTAAGTTCAAATACAAACGAAAATTGACCCTCACAAAATGAAGAAAAAAACTTGTTAAAATTAAAATTACAAAGCATAACAAAGGGAGAACACTAATTAAAAATGTAATTTAAAAAAAGTAATAATATAGTTAGTGCCCCTTAATTACCCCCTAATTGACCTATCAAAAACCCGCCATGATCCGCCAAAAGAAACCCGCCAAAACCATACCTGATTTGACCCTCATATACTACTCACTGCATCATGTCAATGATTTTGTTTTTGTGGTCACCGTATCAAGTCAATGATTGTGTCTATGTGGTCACTGTATCAAGTCAATGATTGTATTCAAGTTTTTACCGAATGCAGTTACTGTAACTTAATGTTGCCTGAATTTGTTTACTTTGCTCAATTCAAACAATTCATGGTAGGTCAGTATGATATCTCAAGTCTAGGAAATAAGATGTTATTAAACTAAAACTTGAACGCACAGGAATGAAAGGGGGGAAGGGGGTGTGGGGGACCACTGGTTTGGTTAAGTTAGTTTTTTGAGATGAGAGAAAGAGAGAGAGGGAGGTCAGGGTAACTACTCTAAATTTAATTTTTATAACATATTTAAAAGTTATTGAAATGTGTACCTTTCATCGATTACAATTATTGGCACAAATAAAATATCGCTATGTTCGATACATATTGATGATCCATATTGTTTAGGTTAATCTTGTTACAGGCTCGCAGAAATCGATTATAAATATCGTATTGTTTTGAAAATTGGCCGCTGCTGATCATAAGCAAAAACTTACTTTTTCTTATTCGCAGATATCGGCATCTTTTATTTAATTACATTTTGCAGCTGCACAAGTTGAAAGACTTTTTAATAACACTGTATTAAACTACCTTTACATCGATATAAATGTCTATAAATTGAATATAGTTCTTACCAAGTAATAAACATGTGCAATCTGTTTTTAAATTATATTGTATAATAGTATCATGCTTTAAAAATCATTTTTAGCAAATATTTTAATGTAGTAGATTCTATAGATGTATACTGACTTAGATAAAATAAAAAAGAAAACAAAACAAAAAAAAAATAAAAAAATAATAATAATAATTTTAAAACAAAAAATTAGGAATTTACCGGTTGCATACAAATAGTTGACATTTCATCAATAATTATTAAATCGAGTGTTTCTAATTTTTTAACACAGTTTCGGGAACAGAGTAAAATGATTTTTTTTAAAATAGTCTTTATTTATTAAATCAACAACGACTTTTATTTGTTAATATGATAATAATAAACAATCTTCCCCAGCTGTTTGAACTATTTTTTAAAAAAAAAGGTAAATTCGAATAGATCGTACCGCGTTTTTTTTTACCATGGCGGCCAACTTGATTGCTGTGACACGTAAAATTAAGAATAAAACGTTAAAAAATAATGAAAAAATTTCCTAAATGTATCCCTAAACCTAACCTGAACCCTAAATCTAAACCTAACCTGAAACCTAAATCTATCCCTAAACCTAACCTAATAAAATGAGGTACGATCTATTTGAATTAGCCAAAAAAATATTTTAAGATGAAAGTAGAAAGAATATTTAAACAACGAATAAAACAAAATCGAGTATTTCGATTATCTTGTAAATGCCCTTTTTCGTAGTATTTAAAAAGAAATTATATGGAACTGGAAAAAAAAAAGTTTCCAAGTATAATATCGAAGAGGCAAGTTGTAATGATCTGAAGCAAATTATAGTAGTATACAAATCTTAATTAACATTTCAATCAACTGAATATTGAGAATTTAAACTTTAATTTTATACGAAAAAAATCACACATTAATAAATATATAATGTCTTTTGTAAACAGTTCATGACTTCTGATCAATTATGTCGGTTACATATGATTTATAAATAAATACCAATTTTGAAGACCCATTAAGATGTAGTATATAGTTTTTTGTACAGAAAAACTTTTTTTCTTTTTGACTTTGGTGAAACTTGGAAATTTTTAGAAATAAACGTATGTTGTTGGATTTTATTTTTCGTTCAAAATGTAAAACTATTTTAGCATTTCTTTTTTGGGATGGATCCCTTTTTTTGAAGGAATTCTTTTTTTTTTATTTTAAAAATATTTTGTAGTAATTTCATTATTTTTATGTAGTTGACCCCAAAAATATTTTAAAATAATAACTTTAAAAATACATTACTTTTCAATTAAAAAACAAAATGTTTGCATAACACACTTAGTCAAGCAGAGACGTCGCTTGACTTTTTATGGCACCCGTGCTACTTTTTGGTTTTGTCCTTCCTTACCTAGCAGTAAAAGTTGATAATTTAATGTAATTACAGCCCAACTTTAAGCCCCTAAAATATACGAGGCCCCATGCAGCTATACGGGTTGCTGACCTCACACGATGGCTCTTAGGTCAAATGACACATAAAATCTTAACTAGTATCTCTCCCATTGCTCTCCAGTTAAGTGTATAATGATGCGAAACTAAATTTAACTATGTATGTAAAAAAAAAAAGGCATTCTTGCATTTTGAATTTATCAATAAATTTCCGGGACCTTTAAAGTTTTAAGGGGCGACTATAAGCTAAGGAGTATCTCTCTATAAAAAACATATCCTAAGGGCTCCCAACTGGACTGAATTTATTTAATATTGTGCTGTGGAAGAGTTAGTGATGTCCTGTTATTATCGTTATTTCTAGCGCTTCCCACCCAAAAGTCTGAAATGTTTACATCAGTGGCGCTTCATCCCATGTAGGGCCGTGGCCTGCTCCACAACATTCTTCTATTGGGATCGATCCATCGCTTTACACCTCCATGTGCGAACCCCAACCTTTGTAAGCCCTTCTCTACATCGTCAATCCATCTCAGTCTTGGTCGACCGGTGAGCCGTCTGCCCCTAGGCTTCTGCTTGTAGATCGTTTTTGTTGCTCCAGAATCCGGCATCCTTTCAATGTGTCCTGCCCAGGGCAGTCTGCCTTTTTTTTATATTGTTGTGACTATGGATGTGTATTTGTACAATTGATATAGCTCTTGGTTTGTACGGATTCCCAAAACAAAATTGTCTATCATCGGGTCATATATTTAGCAGCTTCTCTGCTTTTCTGGTAGGAACCAAGTCTCACTTGCGTAAGTTACTACTGGTCTTGTGATAGTGGTGTATACTGCCTTCTTTGTTCCCTTATCGAGGTTTTTGCTTTGAAGTAGCTTTTGTAAATTGAAATAAGAACGTTGCATGCTGTTATTCTTTCTTGCACCTCCGATTGTATTTCCTCTTGCTTATTTATAGTCACCACTAGAAATTTGAAAGTAGCTACCCTCTCAAAGGCGTAGATGTTCATATTGATGAAGTCATCAGTGCGTATTTCCTGACATTATCATATATATTGCATTCGCTTTATTTACATCAAGACGAGCTTTGACCGTCACATCTTCAATTTCCCTGAAAGTTTTAATTATATCATCAATGCTGTTTCTACCAAGTAGCGCTATATCTTCTGTGTAGGCCAGGTATTGCAGTGGCTGGTTTTATAAAGTTCCTTATGGTTGTTCTGTACCACCTCTCAAGTGCTCACACGTATGTTTCTAATGCTTTTTTCTAAAGTGATGTTGAAAAGGATACACGGATTTCCTTGTCTGAGGCCCAGATTGATTGGGAACTCCCTCAAGTACTCTCTCTGTACTTTGATTCTACTTTTGTAGTTATCCATCGTCATATGTATGAGTCGGGTAAGTTTGTTAAGGACTCCAAGTTCCAGCTGAGCATCGTTCATGTATTTCCTGTCTATGCTATCATAAGCTGATTTGTAGTCCACATATAGTTGGTGTATGTTGATGTATTCTTAGCATTTTTCTACGAGACATCTAACAGTAAATATATGAACGTTTGAAATGCCCCTTCACACATTGTCTTAAAGATACATTGAATACAGTGCATGATACCCTCACTAGGTAACTCTTGTTACCAGTGAAATATCCGCATCAACACCAGGCACAGAAACATTGCAAATCCCATCTACATTCATAGGAGCTATAATGATCAATAAATTGATCGTGGGCCCTTAATATACAGAAAAAGAAGAAGAAAAATTTGCACCACAATGCATCACTGCATTTTGAATTTATTATTTTTAAATTAAGGTGACCTCTGCACTCACTTTTTCTCAAACTCTTCCGATTCCTCAGTTTCTGCTATCCCCCCCCCCCCTTTTTTTCCTTGACGTCGAACAATGTGACTAACGGGTTGAATCTAATCTTGTGTCAAGTGATTTTCTTCGGCGCACCACAACCAGAATGAATTTAGTTTATGTATGGCACTGAGCGCCAGAATGCCTCCCATGACGCTTGAAAAATTATTTTCCCCGATCAATGAAAGTCTTATCAAAACATTCGAATCATGTATACTCCAAAATGCACCTCTTGATTGTTAAATAATCACAAATTTTCTGCTGCCCTACTTCCCGATAAAAATTACTTGCCATGACAGCCAAATTTGGTGCTAAATATACACTGCAAAGCGGCGTGCCTAGTGTTAGCGCCACCCTAGGTGGGTTAACTTTTTTGCCGCTACCTTTCTCGATAGAAACTCTGCAGATGTCCGAAAATCCCGCCCCTCTATCTAAAGAAAAAATGACACCTGGGAAGACCAAATGTTCGCCCCCCCCCACTTCTACGTCACTGAGGTGAGTCTTTGATGACAGGGGACAAGATTCATTTTTACGCCTCCCCATCCCCCCACAAAATTCTGAAACGTATTATTTTCATCCAGGGTATTATATTAACTAGATGTCCCCACTAGTCTGGCGCCCGGGACCATATGTCCCATCTGCCACCCCTTAGCTACGCCTCTGCCCACTGACAACTGGCACCTTCCCCCCGAACATCAAAAGTGCCCCCTCGGGGGAAAATTTCTGAAAGAAACACTGAGGGAGGTGGAAAGGACTCTTAACTTATTATCATTTAATGCTATCCGATATCAACCATTGCATGAGTTTTAGGAACTATTATTATTATTTAATACTAGCCGTTATCATTTATATATATTTTGCGTCTGGTGTTGCTGCTTCCTTTGCACAACCGGCACTCCCCTACTCAACAGTATAGCAGCGAGCGTCATGCGTGACGGTTGAATACAAGGAAAAGGGTTTAAATTTTTTTTTTAGGATTATTGTTTGAAGGCCGGCAGGTACGGTGTAGGACTGTCTTTAGGACTATTTTTAAAGACCGGCATATATTATAGAAAATGAGAAGTTAACTCTTATTTTGTAACACTTGGACCTACCAGGTATTTTCTCAAAACGCCCGGAACTGGTGTATAAACACTGTACCCGGTTAAGTCCTAGTAAATTATATTATATAATGTCTGATTAACTTTCTTGAACTTTTTGGCAAATTAATGGGAATGGGGGAAACACTATCATAAAGAATTTTTTTTTCTTGTCCTTTAACTTTAAGAGTATTTTTTAAAAATGAAATAAGATCACACGTATGGTTAGGGTGACCGTGCCCCCCTCCTCCCATTAAATTAAACATACATAAATGTAAACCTACCTGAGTGCTAAAGCGAGATGCCTGTTTCCTGTTTCTCCTTTTGATAACAGGGGCCTCGGTCTTCGGGGGTGGCTGCTCCTCTTTGTCTTTTAACTGTGAGAACAACTTGACTTTCTCTGATAAACTCAGTCTGAAAGGGTTGGAGATGGAATGAGGTGGGGCGGGCGATGAGAGATGCAATGGCGTAGGAAGGGGTTGCGGAGAGGGCTGTCCGCAATTTATTTCTTTTATGGAGGCTTTTTTTTTTGCAATGACACAATAACATTTTATTGAAGACTTTACTGCTCGGACTCTACTAGTCACCAAATGTTATTAAAACTGCAACTTATAAGTATCAACTCTAACTTCAAAGTATGGAATCCAATAAAAAAGGATCGACCCCAATACAGTAGTCTGCTTTGGTTCTTGTAATGACACATACTTCACCTCCAGTCACAATTATCATCCGCTGAATTAAGGATTTAGTCTAATAATTCTAAATTGATGATTTGTTGATGATGGGTAGGCCAATCTATACATCAGGGAAATGAAGCAGTTGCTTCCAATCGGAGTTAGGGGTGGGATGGCCTGTAAATGATGGGCATGGGCTGCTAATTATGGCTATTAATGATGGGCTGTTAATGGTGGACATGGGCTGCTAATTACGGCTATTAAAGATGGGCTGTAAATGATGAATATAAACTGTTAATAATGGCTATTAACGATTAGCTATAAATCATGGGCTGATAATAATGGGCATGGTGCTGTTATTGAAGGGCTGTTAATGATGGATATGGGCTGAAAATTATGGCTATTAATGATGGGCTGTTAATGGTGAACATGGGCTTTGAATTACGGCTATTAAAGATGGGCTGTAAATGATGAATATAAGCTGTTAATGATGGGAATAGGCTGTTAATAATGGCTATTAAAGACTAGGCTGTTAATGATGGGCTGTTAAAAATGGGCATGGGCTGTTAATGGAGGACATGGGCTTTGAATTATGGCTGTTAAAGATGGGCTGTAAATGATAGACATAAGTTGTTAATGATGGGCATTTTAATGGTGAACATGGGCTTTGAATTACGGCTATTAAAGATGGGCTGTAAATGATGATTTATAAGCTGTTAATGATGGGCATAGGCTGTTAATAATGGCTATTAAAGATTAGGCTGTTAATGATTAGCTATAAATGAAGAGGCTTGGGCTTTTAATGATGGGAATTTACTGCTAATGACGGGCATGGTCTGTAAATGATGGGCATTGGCTATTAATGACGGGCATGGTCTGTAAATGATGGGCATTGGCTATTTATGACGGGCATGGTCTGTAAATGATGGGCATTGGCTATTAATGACGGGCATGGTCTGTAAATGATGGGCATTGGCTATTAATGACGGGCATGGTCTGTAAATGATGGGCATTGGCTATTAATGACGGGCATGGTCTGTAAATGATGGGCATTGGCTATTAATGACGGGCATGGTCTGTAAATGATGGGCATTGGCTATTAATGACGGGCATGGTCTGTAAATGAAGGCATTGGCTATTAATGATGGGCATGTTCTGTTAAAGATGGGCATAGGCAATTTATGATGGGCATGTTCTGTTAAAGATGGGCATAGGCAATTTATGATGGGAATATTTTGTTAAAGATGGGCATAGGCAATTTATGATGGGCATGTTCTGTTAAAGATGGGCATAGGCAATTTATGATGGGCATGTTCTGTTAAAGATGGGCATAGGCAATTTATGATGGGCATGGGCTGTTAATGATGGACATAGGCTAATTATAATGGACATGGGCTATTAATGACGGGCAGAGGCAATTTATGATGGGCATGTTCTGTTAAAGATGGGCATAGGAAATTTATGATGGGCACGGGCTGTTAATGATGGGCGTGTGCTGTTAATAGCACCTTTCACTTAGACTTTCATTGACAAAAAAGTTGGGGGGGGGGGGGGAGGGGGGGGCGCCTAGAAAAAAAAGTTGAGAACCACCGTGCAACACTGTTCAGGAATCTTTAACACGTCGACTTAATCTGATGATTCGAGCCACTAGCTTAAGGTGACTCTGATGATCCGAACCACTAGCTTAAGGTGACTCTGATGATCCGAACCACTAGCTTAAGGTGACTCTGATGATTCGAACCACTAGCTTAAGGTGACTCTGATGATTCGAACCACTAGCTTAAGGTGACTTTGATGATCCGAACCACTAGCTTAAGGTGAATTTGATGATCCGAACCACTAGCTTAAGGTGACTCTGATGATTCGAACCACTAGCTTAAGGTGACTCTGATGATTCGAACCACTAGCTTAAGGTGACTCTGATGATTCGAACCACTAGCTTAAGGTGACTCTGATGATTCGAACCACTAGCTTAAGGTGACTCTGATGTTTCGAGCCACCAGCCTAAGGTAACTGATGTTTCGAACCACTAGCTTAAGGTAACTCTGATGTTTCGAACCACTAGCTTAAGGTGACTCTGATGTTTCGAGCCACTAGCTTAAGGTTACTCTGATGTTTCAAAGGACTAGCTTAAGGTGACTCTGATGTTTCGAACCACTAGCTTAAGGTGACTTTGATGATCCGAACCACTAGCTTAAGGTGACTCTGATGATTCGAACCACTAGCTTAAGGTGACTCTGATGATTCGAACCACTAGCTTAAGGTGACTCTGATGATTCGAACCACTAGCTTAAGGTGACTCTGATGATTCGAACCACTAGCTTAAGGTGACTCTGATGTTTCGAGCCACCAGCCTAAGGTAACTCTGATGTTTCGAACCACTAGCTTAAGGTAACTCTGATGTTTCGAACCACTAGCTTAAGGTGACTCTGATGTTTCGAGCCACTAGCTTAAGGTTACTCTGATGTTTCAAACGACTAGCTTAAGGTGACTCTGATGTTTCGAACCACTAGCTTAAGGTGACTCTGATGTTTCGAACCATCAGCTTAAGGTGACTCTGATGTTTCGAACCACTAGATTAAGGTGACTCTGATGTTTCGAACCACTAGCTTAAGGTGACTCTGATGTTTCGAACCACTAGCTTATGGTGACTCTGATGTTTCGAACCATCAGCTTAAAGTGACTCTGAAGTTTCGAACCACTAGCTTAAGGTGACTCTGAGGTTTCGAACCACTAGCTTAAGGTGACTCAATGAACCACTAGCTTAAGGTGACTCAGTGAACCACTAGCTTAAGGTGACTCAGTGAACCACTAGCTTAAGGTGACTCAGTGAACCACTAGCTTAAAGTGACTCAGTGAACCACTAGCTTAAGGTGACTCAGTTAAGTTTTTAAAAGAATCTGCTATCAGAAGTTAATTCAATTTCAGTAGTGCATTTTTTAAGGTGTGTCTAATTGCTAAGGAAGTTAAGATAGAATGGCAGTCCAATGTGCTGTTGATGCAAATATTCAAGATCAGTTGTTGGAGGAATGATTCCCAAATCCTTTATGCGGACCGTGGATATGTACAAGATTTCTTGAATATTTTTTTATTTCTTTGACCTTAAATATATTTTGCAATATTTGTAATCCTTTATTGGAAAATTCGATAGGACTATCACCATTTAATACTCGATTGGACAAGTGACTATCACAATGTTATACTCGATAGGACTTTTAACTATCACAATTCAATGCATACTATTTTTTAAACTTTCCAATTAAAAAGATATTTGTTATAGTTAGTTAAAGCATACATTTTGGACTTAATATAAATAATAAAACAAATGTTTAAAGAATAAAATCATGAGAAATGGTTGATGTCATGGATGTCATGTTTTATGCACTAGTCAATTTCCGGTTTTCCTTGAGACTTAAACAAGGAATGATTAAACTATTAACGTCTTTCTTGGCCCATGTTGTGCGTACCCGGAAACGATGGGTCACTTTGGGAGACGAGGGCCACTACTGCTGGACTAGAATACATCTCCAACGCAATTCAAAATCTTATAAATATGTTTTGTTTGGTTCTTAAGATATGCCTTATGTTTGTAAAATGTGTTGTAAGTTTGTAATATGTGTTGTATGCTTGTAAGGTAAGTTGTATGTTTGTAAGATGTGAAATATAGAGACCGACCGAAAATTTCTAGTTTCGGCCAAAACTGAAACCAAGTAGAAAGTTAATAATGAGCTTTCTGCCGAAACCGAAGCTGAAACCAAAAGTTTAACAAAAGACTTTCGCCCGAAGCCGAAAGATTTAGATAGGTATGTATATTCTTTTTATAAAAAATGAGATGTTCAATAGGTAGACATCTAGTGTTACTTTGCTTTTACCATCTGAATTTTAAAAAAGTATTTTAAAGTAGTATGGTAAGGGGTCGTCCATTAATTAAGTCAACAATTTTTGCGCAATTTTTGACCCCCCCCCCCCCCAACTTTGTCAACAACCGTCAAACTTTAAGTATGTCAATATTTTATAACCCCACCCCTCCAAACAAAAAAATAATTAATTATCATATATATAAGAATGAGCTATGCACAAAATATTTTATATCGGCTTTTCTTTTAGTAAAATTATAAGTATTGTTATACATTACAAATACTTTTAAAGAAAGAACTAAGGAACTATCTTAAGCATTTTATATGCGTTTGAAAGTTATGAAAAAAAATATGATCAAAGAATTACACAGTAATTACATTTATCGGGAAAACCTAAACATCAGTTGTTATTAGTGCGTTGTCAATAATGCAAAATAAAATTACTTAGTTCTAAATAATCACGCAAATTACGTCATAGGGCGAATTGCCTATTAAGCCAAAGCTAAAAGTTCTCTGATTTAATAAAAGAGCGTGACAAAACTGATAATGTATATTCCCCTTCTTAAAAGTAAAATTAATAAATTGATTGCTTTTTAAATTGCTACACTTAAATACACATTTAGTTTAGCTTAGTATTTTTAACATTTAATACGTTTTTACTTTTTATCCATTCCAAAATAAACATTTAGGACATTTTTAAAGTTGTAAAAATTCTACATTTAAAAATAATTTTAATACGAGTATGCCGTTTAATTCAATTGGTGCAGCAAAACTACTTAGCAAAATAGCATTTTTCAATGCACTTATCAATCTATCTAGCTATCCATATATCCATCCATCTATATGTTAGATATAGTTTACCCAATAAAGATAATTTTTTCGCAATTATTCAAGGATGAATTCTGTCTGTCTGTCTTTCTTTCGATCAAATTTCCGGTAACCACTAAAATGTCCAGACATAAGCCCTGAACGAGATCTTTGTTCAAATAACCCATTCATTTTCATTGAAATACCCTTTCTTATTTGTATGGAATTTTAAATTTTTCATTTAACCGCTATTATCATTGGTGGGCTAATTTTAGATTTGACCCTTATTAAACAAAAGCTGAACGAATGTTGAGATACATTTAGTAGGCCTATGATAATACAGTAGGCCTACTGAATAATTATTATAGGCCTACACAACAGTAATAGATGCACACGTGTGTGTAGGTTTATGATTTAAATTAAATGCTATTTAAGAACAGCACGGAAGGCCAAAATTAACCAGGAATCAGTATTCTCCTGCGAGAAATGCAGTCGAGATTGTCACTCCAGGATTGGCCTAGTGAGCCACTCGTCGAGGTGTAGGACTACAATATAGCTACTCCATCGTCTCGCGAAGACGGAATGATGCCATATATATTATATACATATATATTTTATGCCTAATTATACTAATTTGAAATAAATAATTATAATTTTTAATATACTAAAGGTTTAATTATTCTTTTTCTTTACCTGTGTGTCCATACAGTGACTTGTTTGTGGGACATTTTAAAATTTTATTTCGTCAATGACAACATTTATCAGCAAGAATGTCAATGATTGAATGAATTGAATATGCCTAAGGTTCCCTAATTTTATTATTTTTTAAAGTAAACAAAACTATAATGTAAATTCCCTAGGATTTTTCCCCCACAATATTATTCAACTTTGTCAGTGACAATTATGAGCATGATACTATGAAAAAATCAAAATGAATGTCACAAATGAACGAATTAAATAAACTTGGGGTTCCAAAATTATATTTTTGAAAAAATTAAAACAAAAATAATAATATAAATATTACCATTCGCAATTCCCCCCCCCCCCCCCCCCCAACTGCTTACATCTGCCTAAGCCTAACTGAAATTTTATTTGTATTAATAAAGGACAAGTAGACCATCATGCATCTGTGAGCAGTGTTCGCAAAGAATTAGTCATATAACATACTATGACAGCTAGACGTCGCGCAATAATGAATATCGGAATGCCAGCTGACAGAGAATGACAGTGACTTCTGGTAGACCACCGAAAGCCTTAATCACATTCGGCCAGACGGGCAAGAGCCTAAATTACTTTCAGCTGAAACCGAAAATAAACCGAAAGTAAACGAAACTACTCCGAAAGTGATCAAATGGAAACTTTCGGCACAGAAACCGAAACTCGGTTTATCTCTAATGTAATATGCTTGTAAAGGTATGTTGTATGTTTAAAAAAATGTATCACATGTTTTCAAAGATGTGTCGTATGTTTGTAAAGATATGTTGTATATTCATCAAATGATAAATAGTGGGACTAGAATATAAGTAATTGAAGTAATGGAAGAATGGAAGTATTGGTCATTAGTCATATGGTATATGTGTGTATGTTTGGTATATCCATTAGTCATACTGTATATGTGTGTTATGGTGTATGTTTGATATATTTATTGAAAGGGTTAGGGCTAAGATTAGTATGACCATAAAATATGTAATCAGTAAAAGTAAGTGTTAGGAAATGAATAATATATTTCGTTACCAATATTTCAATAACAAATTTTAAAATTTCATTTATGATTGTTAAGTTAGAATTTTGACAAAAAAATGATTATTAATTAAAAAACTAATTGAAACTCAGTCTATTGGGATTATGTAGAATACGAAATCAATAGAAAACATGAGTTCGTCAAAAAGCAAAGTCCCTTCATATTACCAATCTGAGATAGTTTTCACTACTGTAATTTTCGAGTGCACTTGACGATCATGTGCATATAGGATCTGAAATAAAAGTTAGTGGACTCAATTTTATTAAACTCTAAAAACTTAAGAAGATTAAAAGTCACTCACTTGACCAGCTGGTCCTCCTCATGCACCTGCTCTACTTCCTCAGAAATGCTAGTCGACCTTGACCTGCTGACACTGGCCTCGGTCTGCGCCATGCCACCTACCCGCAATCTGATTGAGCTGCTCTCCCCCATCTCAGAAGCAGTCTTCACTTCATCTTCTGTAATGGGCATGGTTTGGGACCGTTCCCGTTTCTTTCTCATGATGTATCTGGGGGTTGGGGCGAGGAGAGAGAAACGGTAGAACTTTCATATCCTGGGTAGAGATTTGATATTCTCAGAAGAACTAAAGAATTCTTGGTAGAACTTTGATATTTTAGGGATTGGCAGATTTTATAGCATCCAATCATTATTGTTTCATAAACTTTAAGTAAGGGCCATCCATTAATGGCTTTCCACATCTAAAATGGGATGTGTGATAGGGTGTCTAAATTTTATGACATATTTTTGACAGTAGGAAATAAGGTGGGAGGGTAAAAATAGGCCAAATTAGTGTGATGTCGTTAATAGATGGCCCCTTACTGCACTTAAATTCCCCCCCCCCCCCCCCCCCCAAATATTATTGGAACCCTTCTATGTTAAAAATGAAACTTTTGGTAGCTACTTTGAACTTATTTGACCCATCAGAGGATGGCATCTCCCTCCCATAGTTTCAAAACTGTTTGAAATAGATCATTGGTTTGAAGCAGATGAAAAAGTGGGGAAGAAGTAGCTAACATAATTTGGAATGAATATTTCCTTCCATTGGATTATGTTAAATTTCATCCAACATTTTATCAAGCCTTATCAGTTTTGTCTTACGGTTATTAGCCCCATATTTCATATCTTTATTTAGAGATGGTGGCTACTCAGTTTAAAAATAAGAAAATACCAATTACAATTAAATCCCATTGCTAGTGAATTTAGTTTGTTACAACAAAGAATAGATTTTTCCCTGATATTATTATGAACTAGCTGGGGCAACACAATCACGTTGTGCGTGTAAAATATGGGAGCATATGTATAATCTACACCAGCCCTGCACAACTCAAAATGTAAGGGCCGTAAAACTTTATGAAAAACTGGTGGGGGCCATAATACTTTATAAAATCTTATAACGAAAGATAATAGGACAGGGGGGGGAAGCTATTAAGAAAATAATATGAATAAAGAATATTTCGTTACTTCGCGGGCCACCAAATGGGTGCTGTATGCTGTGCAGGCCTGATCTACAATATTAATTCCAGATGCAGGGACTGTGAGGGTTCTTTTGCCCACATAGATCATATACCATCACCATATTACATTTTACACTATGACAAAGACTAGGATCTGTGTCCTTATCTGTTATTTCAGAACAAACTATTTTATCCGTTCTGCCAAGTATTAAGAGGAGATGACAATGAAACTCAGTGATGTAGACATGTGTTATTTTGTATGCATTTTGTGCTATCAAGATGGGGGATGAGTGCGCAGCACTTGCATAATGAGAGAGGTTTGGGAGGGGGGTGCAAGATTCACTTGGAAATTAGGAGTTATGTTATAAGATTGCTGAACACAGTTAAAATCCTGGTCATGTGAGGGTGGTCAATTGTGACTTGTGACCTATATGACTGGCCAATCAGTGTGCTTGATTGGTCATATGAGTGAGGTGGGATGAAAACTTTGAAGTGACAGGAGATAAGATTTTGTGCTGATAAATGAGTTGAATGATATATGTAATTATACAGGAGTTGAATTATTTATGGGATGATAAAAGAGTTGAATGATGTATGTCATAATACAAGAGTTGAATGATTTGTGTGATGATACAAGGGTTGAATGATTTATGTCATGATACATGAGTTGAATGATTTGTTTGATGTTACAAGAGATGAATAATTTATGCGATGATACAAGAGTTGAATGATTTGTGTGATGATACAAGGGTTGAATGATTTATGTCTTGTTACAAGTGTTGAATGATTTGTGTGATGATACAAGAGTTGAATATATACATATTACTTTTGGATATTGTAAACCTCTAAACAATGAAGTTAAGTTGATTAAATGAACCTGCATAGCCTAGTGCATTATTTATAACAGAGACAGTTTTGGTTTTCCTCTCTACAAATGTGGGTCAATTGGAATTTGCTGTAAATGAAATTGAAAATGAAATTGAAATTTAATTAAGCTTTATATTAATAATTTTTTAGTAGGCCTATCCAATTCCTTAGGCTTAGTTGCATCTTTTTTCTCTTAAATATTTATAAACTGGTGTTAAAGATTTAAAATCTTTATTTTTCTATAAAATATTAAAACACTTTTTCCTTCTTATCTTTAACATTTGAGTCAGCATGTAGTGAGGTCAGCATGCAGTGAGGTCAGCATGTAGTGAGGACAGCATGTAATGAGGTCAACATGTATTGAGGTCAACATGTATTGAGGTCAGCATGCAGTGAGGTCAGCATGCAGTGAGGTCAGCATGTAGTGAGGACAGCATGTAGTGAGGACAGCATGTAATGAGGTCAACATGTATTGAGGTCAGCATATAGTGCCATCACAGATAATATGTGGTTTTAGTCATAACAGATAACAAATAATGACCCTGTAACAAAACTCAAATTCTACAAAATATTGTTCCAGATTGTGTCCCCACCTTTTAGCGCCACTGGCGGATTTCTCTTTGTCCCTCTCAGCCTTGGACTTTTCTTCCAAACCCTTGAAGAATGAGGCCCTCTCTGAGATACTCATTGTTGAGGGGTCATTGTCTGCCGTGTCCATGCCACCTTGCAGGTACTCAGCAGATCCACAAAGTAGGTCAATGTCTGAGCCAGACAGTATTCCAGAGTCTGCTTTAGAATCTCTTTTCTCCAGGTCTTCGGTCTAAGGATAATTCAAATGAGTTTTATTATCTATTTCAAATGAGCTTATTATCTAAGGATAAGTCAAATGAGTTTATTAGCTAAGGTTAAGTCAAATGAGCTTATTATCTAAAGATAACTCCAATCAGCTTATTATCTAAGGATAAGTCAAATGAGTTTATTATCTAACGATAAGTCAAATGAGCTTATTATATACGGCTATGTCCAATGAGTTTTATTTCTAATTTTAGAATAAATGAGCCTATTTAAAGTATTGAATCTCTTTGTAGTTTGAGAAAACTTTATGCCAAATTATTCATGTTTTGAACGTTGTTCTACAATCATTCAATTTTATTTTAAGGTTTTGTTATTAGACAAGAACATTCATAAACATTGTAATAAACAAGAGAAATTAAAGTTGTAGAATAGTGAAAGAAAGAATTAGAGTTGTAGAGAATGACTTTTAACTACAACTTGGATGTTTTTTCTTTTAAATTTAACATCATTATACATGAATCTATCAACAATGAAATGTTTGCCATCTTATAACAAGAATCATGACAACCATCAAATGTTTGCCATCATTAAACAAGAATGATCTCAACCATCAAATGTTTGCCATCTTTCTGAACCATGAAAGCAGTCAGTTCAAGCAGGAATGATATTTCTGTTTGCATGATTCTCAAAAGAATAAATTCATATCAAGTCATTTAAATTTGTTGAAGCCTAAATATTACAACACATCATTCTGATCAAATAGAAGAGAAATGTACTTCAAACTTTACAGTAACACAACTAATCAACACTGAGATGTCTTTGTGCCACACAGTTTAACATTAGTACTTTAACAGAAAAGAGACAATGAACCTCAGTAGAGTTTAACTGACAATTTTTTTTATTGTGTTATTCCATCTGTAGTAATAGTAATATTCATCAAATATGGGAGGGTGACACATACCCATTTCTTAAAGGTAAAGGATACGCAAAACTTACATGTAAAAGATACTCATAGCATAATGAGTAAAATATATTCACAGTGTACAGGCAGAGGCGTAGCTAGAGTGTTTGGTGGTAGCTAGAGTGTTTGGTGGTAGCTAGAGTGTTTGGTGGTAGCTAGAGTGTTTGGTGCCCGGGACAAGATTCATTTTAAAACACCTCCCTCTCAAACCCATTTATTTTCATCAATAAAATAATATCAAAGCACATTTTGCCACCCCTAACTAGTTTGGCGCCCAGGGACATATGTCCTCCTCTGCCCCCCCTTAGCTACGCCTCCGCATACAGGGAAAAGATATCCATACCATACAGGTAAATGATACAGATAACCTATGGTGAGATAATTTAGTTAAATGGACAGAACAAATACCTTGGCCCAGTCGGGATGCATGATGAGCATCTGATGTTCGGGTACGGCATTCAGCTCCTCTGCTGTGATGGGGAGTGTCCTGTGCCTCAATCTACGGCCCTTCCTCTGATGTTTAGGGGGAGGCACCAGATCATGTGGGAACTCCGCTTTCTTGATGACCACGCCCACCTGCTGCTTGAGGATGCTGGAGCTGTTCTGAGTCTTCAGTTGATCAAAGGCATTAATGGACGTCTTCTTTCTAACCAAGGCCCGGAATGCACTCACTGTTTCAAGACTGTCCAGGGAAAAAAAATATATTTTAGGTGAAATAATATTATTGATATATTTTATTGCTACTGCTACCGGACAAATATTTTAGAATCCACAAGGTTGAAGTGTTGGAGGCAGATCCAGAAAAAGATGGTACCGGTAGCAGTATAACAGGACACGGAGCGGCCCCCGGGGGGTGGGGGTAGCGAGGGGGATGTCCACTTAATGAGGCAAATTGGCAGGGTACATATAAGAGGATATTGTTTCATGTACTTTCATGTTCCTTTCATTTAGTATTATAGGACTATTCCATGTATGATGTAAAAAATTGTCCATGGATTAACGTCGAAATGGGCCATGTATTAATACAGAATTGTTCCATGTATTAATACAGAAATGTTCCATGGATTAATTTAGAAATGTTCCATGGATTAATTTAGAAATGTTCCATGGATTAATATAAAAATGTTCCATGTATGTGGGATGGGTGTGCTGGAGTAGTGTGTTGCTCGTTGTTTTTGTTACCCCAATGTTTACTGAGAAGACATCAACAAAGTGTTAACTAATGTTGGACTGGTTGACTTGAGAAGAGACCAACAAAGTTTTAACTAATGTTGGACAGGTTGACTTGAGAAGAGACCAACAAAGTTTTAACTAATGTTGGACTGGTTGACTTGAGAAGACACCAACAAAGTGTTAACTAATGTTGGACTGGTTGACTTGAGAAGACACCAACAAAGTGTTAACTAATGTTGGACTGGTTGACTTGAGAAGACACCAACAAAGTGTTAACTATTGTTTGACTGGTTGACTTGACTTTTTGTACTGAACGATTATATATATCTATATATCTATCTATCAATCATCTATCAATCTATCAATCAATCAATCTATCTATCTATCTATCTATCTATCATCTATCTATCTATCTATCTATCTATCTATCTATCTATCTATCTATCTATCTATCTATCATATCATCTATCTATCTATCTATCTAACTATTTATCTATCATCTATGTATCTGTCTATTTGCCTGTCCGTATTTATTTCTGACTTCTTCCTGTCTATCTTTCTTTCTAATAAATATCTATTTTGAAAATTAAATTGTTATTTAGTAAAATGATTGGGTTTTTGTATTCATCGGTATAATTATGTAAATGTATTTACCTTTTGTTAAAGTCATTGATTTTCTTAATGGATAAATATTACGGACCGTTATAATAGTGAAACTTTTGCTAAAATAAAAGCGGAAATCTATTTTTTTTGCGCATGTAAATTTATTCCATTTCTGTAAAAATAATAGAAAATAACTATGATTGTTTTTAAGAGTCCGAACATATCAAAATAATATCGGTTTTTAAGAGTTATGTCAGCATAGCTTATATTTATATATATAGTTCATGGGCGTGATATAAAAAGTGTGCAGTGACGTACGATGGAGGGAAGGGGTATAGCAAAAATTGGGATTCTTAAATATGCATTACTTGAGTTCATGTTTTGTCAAACAACTTTAATAGATGAGAAGTTCACGCATTGCTATCGCCAATGTTTAGAGGGCTATGTCTAGTATATATAATATATATATAATAATATATATATCGTGATTTATGCCAAAAATTAAAATAATCGCTATGTAAATGAAGAAATACGTTTATTTGTGACACATCCGGCGGGTTATAACATTTAACAGTAGCCATCCAAATATTACGTTCGCACTGAGGATGCATATGACAGCGCAAGTTGTTTTTTTTTTTTATGAGGGGGGGGGGGGGGGGTCAGTCAACAGAATGTACCTACATTTATGCATAAATTCTTCAATAATTATTCTCAAAGTCTCTAATAGAGCCAACTGTCAACTAAAAATTTATTAAACACATGATTTCTTATTTCGGCTCTTAAGGCTATCAAACTATCACCAGAATGATTTTTATCGGCTACTAGTCCACTGTGCGTTCATAAATAGCTCGCTAGATATATTGTAGTTATATTTAGCCTAGATACACAACAATGTATTCCACCATGCGTCTTTCCGTGATTGTGACGTAATTATTTCGTCCGGCGACTACCTCTCCCACCATCATTACTGGGGAGAAAAATGGTGCTCAAATCCGAAAAGAAAGTCAAATCATTTTTGGGATTTTTGATGATCACCTGGTATAAAAATGCCTTCAGACCCAGAAAGAGCAATGTGGTAAAAACACAAATGCCAAACCTTTATCCATGATGTATGAGTTAGGGACGCATACTGACTCGGCGCATATCATTGCCACGTCTCCCTTATATAATTGAGTACATTCATAATATACGAGATTTCCCCATTTGTTTGAGTTACACAGGACATACCCGTGTGGCGTCTACGTGTCATAGTTGATGTGAGAGGAAAAGGTTCTCGTGTGTGGCAGTACACTAGGGAAGACTAGGGGTTCTCAGTCTCGTGTTTGTGTATCACTGATGTAATTTAAGAAAATGAACTAAGCTTAATGAATATTTATAGATTCAAATAACTCTAGGATTTTGATGTTTATAGCAACAAAATAAATAGAAAAACTATAAAATTGTATTATTGTTCTTCCTTCACATGCGTAGATGACCAAGGCTTCGCCTTGAGTAGTAGCCTTGACTTGAGTAGTAGCCTTGACTTGAGCTTTATTTTGTTTCATGTGAGGGAGAGTTGCTCGTCCTTGTCTTTTTGATCGAATGGCAAGACTAAGTCAAGACGAATGGAAATAGATCAGGATGCTGTGAATGACCAACATTGTGTCTTGTGTTTCACTGTGCGCTTAGACTTAGCATCGCTGGAGTTGTCGGAATTTTCATTGTCATACCGCCAAATGGACCCCCATTTCAGGGGTGTAATGTCAGGGGTGTAATGTTGTTTTTGATTGTCTAGACTTTTTCTGGGGATTTAACTCCAGACCACCAGTTGGGATTGCGTCAGTTTAAACCACTGGGCCAACCAACACTATTTAGAAATACAGCCTATAAAAATTATAAGGCGTCCGTATTTCCAGGATGCCTGCTTTGATTAATCACGGTGCCATTGTAATTGTAAAAGAACATATTTAAAACTCTGTTTTTATGGTCTGCCCATGAAAATAAACATTACGGAAACTCCGCTGCTTAGTATGATGACATGGACAACAACCTACAGCCGGTGGGGTGAGAGGATATACCGTTTAATTTATAATGTCCATTTTATTTTATTGAAATTCATTAACAAGTATTACTTAGAAATAGTATCTGTGTGTGTGTGTGGAAAAAAAAGAGGGGGGGGGGGTTTCGGGATGGGGTGGGGAGCATTCCATAGGACTATGCTGAGTGAGACCAATCCCTTTAAACTGTTACATTATATTGAACACAATGTTGACCACATCTTGTATTTTTTCTAATGGTAAAAATAGATTGCACTGAGTAAATGGGGCAGACACCATAAAGAGAATATTGACTGACCTGTCAGCAGCATTAATCTCATCCAGCGTCACAGGCTGAGTCTGGTGACGCCAGTCATTCCTGCTCCTTGTCTGGAATCTAAGCCGCCTCTCCTGAAATGCGTCTGTAGACTCGGCTATCTCAGCTAACTTCTCGATAAGTCTTGGACCCGACAAAGCATTAAGACCTTGACCCTGTTGTTCAATAAGGCTGTTTTTCCTGCTGCGGACTAATATTGTACCGTCTTTGTCGTTAGCAATGGAGGATATAGCTGGCGAGGACAAGGAGGTGGGCATGGTGTGGTGGACAGTTTCTTCCTCTACTGACTTCATGAATGTTGGGGTAATGAAACCAGATCTGGGGGAAAATTACGTTCAATTTTGTTTTAAAGTGAAACATAAGAAAACTTGATGGCACACATGATCAATATGTTTTGAGATCTTAGTACACATATTTAAGACCAGGGTCTAAAACATTTCAGAACATAGGCTAGACATTTCAATCAACAGATAACTTATTCTAGACTACAGATGATATCTTTGAGACACCATGATTTTTGAGACAAGAGACTATGCTTTTTAAAAAGAGAGATTTTATTTTTGAGAAGAGAAGCTGTGACTTTTTGAGAAGAGAGACCCGTTATTTAGACCGGAGACTAAATATCTAGGACAAGAAACCCTATATTTTAGACCGGAGACTACATATCTAGGACCAGAAACCCTATATTTTAGACCGGAGACTAAATATCTAGGACCAGAAACCCTATATTTTAGACCGGAGACTAAATATCTAGGACCAGAAACCCTATATTTTAGAACGGAGACTAAATATCTAGGACAAGAAACCCTATATTTTAGAGATGGAGACTACATATCTAGGACCAGAAACCCTATATTTTAGACCGGAGACTAAATATCTAGGACCAGAAACCCTATATATTAGACCGGAGACTAAATATCTAGGACCAGAAACCCTATATTTTAGACCGGAGACTAAATATCTAGGACCAGAAACCCTATATTTTAGAGATGGAGACTACATATCTAGGACCAAAAACCTTATATTTTAGACCGGAGACTAAATATCTAGGACCAGAAACCCTATATTTTAGAACTGAGACTAAATATCTAGGACAAGAAACCCTATATTTTAGAGATGGAGACTACATATCTAGGACCAGAAACCCTATATTTTAGACCGGAGACTAAATATCTAGGACCAGAAACCCTATATTTTAGACCGGAGACTAAATATCTAGGACCAGAAACCCTATATTTTAGACCGGAGACTAAATATCTAGGACCAGAAACCCTATATTTTAGACCGGAGACTAAATATCTAGGACCAGAAACCTTATATTTTAGACCGGAGACTAAATATCTAGGACCAGAAACCCTATATTTTAGACCGGAGACTAAATATCTAGGACTAGAAACCCTATATTTTAGACCGGAGACTAAATATCTAGGACCAGAAACCCTATATTTTAGACCGGAGACTAAATATCTAGGACCAGAAACCCTATATTTTAGACCGGAGACTAAATATCTAGGACCAGAAACCCTATATTTTAGACCGGAGACTAAATATCTAGGACCAGAAACCCTATATTTTAGACCGGAGACTAAATATCTAGGACCAGAAACCCTATATTTTAGACCGGAGACTAAATATCTAGGACCAGAAACCCTATATTTTAGAGATGGAGACTACATATCTAGGACCAAAAACCTTATATTTTAGACCGGAGACTAAATATCTAGGACCAGAAACCCTATATTTTAGACCGGAGACTAAATATCTAGGACCAGAAACCCTATATTTTAGACCGGAGACTAAATATCTAGGACCAGAAACCCTATATTTTAGACCGGAGACTAAATATCTAGGACCAGAAACCCTATATTTTAGACCGGAGACTAAATATCTAGGACAAGAAACCCTATATTTTAGACCGGTGACTACATTATATCTAGGACCAGAAACCCTATATTTTAGACCGGAGACTACATATCTAGGACCAGAAACCCTATATTTTAGAGATGGAGACTACATATCTAGGACCAGAAACCTTATATTTTAGACCGGAGACTTCATATCTAGGACCAGAAACCTTATATTTTAGACCGGAGACTTCATATCTAGGACCAGAAACCTTATATTTTAGACCGGAGACCACATATCTAGGGCCAGAAACCCTATATTTTAGAGAACAGAACTGATACAGTGTTTCGAAATTACTGATGAAAATAAAATACTGAATATAAGTTAGAGAGAGAGAGAGTGAGAGAGAGACAGAGAGATAGTATGAGAGATAAAGCGTGAGAGAAAGAGAAAAATAAAAAGGGAGTGAGTGCGAGTGATGTAAGAGAAAGAAGCAAGTTAGTGAAATAAAGAGAGGTGCGGGTGAGAGACAGGATGATAGAAATAGAGAGAGAGAGAGAGAGAGAAAGAGAGAGAGAAGGTGAGAGAAAGAGGTGGAGATGGTAAGAGATTATGTAATAATTCAAATTTTAAAGACATAAACTATCCTTTAACTCATACCTTGGCCTTGACCTTGGTGTTGAAACACCCGATCTTGATTTCGGAGTGACTGCTGCGAATTTTTCTTCCTCGATCTTTGATTGCATATAGAGGACTCGTTCAGCTACTGTCATAGTCTTAAGTACCTCATCTTCATCGGGGTCTTTGCCCTGCTCTGTTGCTTTGAGCTTGGAATACCTAGCACCATGGACAAGATCAGATTTTATCAATAGAAGAACAGCAATATAACATGTGCTCGTCTTTTCTAATTGCCAGTTTTGTTTGGCCAGGGGGTAAAGCTTTCCAAAATATCCTGAATTGGAAGCACAATTTCAGTCCAACAGTTGATTGATAACAGTCTGCCTAAAACAAGTTTAGTTTTATTACATAAAAAATTCACAGCAAGGTTAAGTTTCAAACTATCTTTAGACGCCGTTCTTAAATGTTCAATGATTTTTTTGGAACACAAGCTTTAATAAAAGTGGGATCAAGTTTGAAATATTTGTAAGGCAAAAAAAAAAAAATCAATTAAAAATAATCTGAAGAATTCGCAATAGTTTTGTAAAAGACAGATGTGTGCTCTATAATGATTATTAACTCAACAGCTTTGAGCACCATGATTATCACAAGCTCAGCAGCTGTGGGAAATATGATGGTCACGAACTCAATAGCTGAGGGCACCATAATGATCATGAACCTAACAGCTGTGGGCACCATTATAATCATGAACATTTCAGCTGTGGGCACCATGATCACAAACTCATCATATCTTTAAATGATGAATGAGCATGTGTGGGATAGAAAATAATAATATAACTTATTTTCGGGAATTTAAATCGTGATCCGGAAACACAGTTTTACAATCCATAGCAAAATGATTTCATCAAAAGCCATGCACAGGATTAGCTATCTTGTCACTTTCACCACTCAAGCCAGCACTGATAGAAGAACTAGAGAAAAAATTACACGGCCGTTGTGATATAAGTTTCACGATAACATCATCTGCCGTTGTGATCTACATATCATGCTAACATTTGATTAGAGGAGCATATATATTCTACACATGCAAAGACGCACGAGACTTTGGTCAGAACGTGGGAATCTAAAGACTGGTTTTGGAGAAGCGCCATTGAAACACCTAGGTTTGGCGTGCAATTACGCAGACTAGGCAAGGAGATAGTGAATGGAGGAAGGTGATATTCCCTGATATCCTGGAGGAGTAAGTACACAACTACCGGTCTCAAGATTTAATACAGACATCTCCACACGTCTTTCTAAACACTCTAGCTATCACTTTTCCTAATGTTTATTCGAAATAAAGCCATATATTATTGACATACTAACTTTAGAAAGTATCGTACTTTATAGCTTAAATCTCCAAAACACTAATGTAAATATATTTCTTGAGCTGGAGTTGTGAATATTTTCTTAGAACTTCGTAAACATTGTGTGCAGCTAAAAAAGTTATTTTACATATTTAAATCAATGCGCCTTTGGTGTTGACATGGACGCATTAATTTGATACCTTTAACGAGTAGACTTGAGATGTAATCTTTGTCTAACAAAAAGGCGGGTCCGAGTTATTGGTACAAAACATGGTTAGGGTTTGGGTCAGGTCCAAGTTATTTATTCAGAACTGGTGAGGGTTTGGGTCAGGTCCAAGTTATTTATTCAGAACTGGTTAGGGTTTGGGTCAGATCCAAGTTTTTTTATTCAGAACTGGTGAGGGTTTGGGTCAGGTCCAAGTTATTTATTCAGAACTTGGTTAGGGTTAGGATCAGGTCAGAGTTATTGGTTCAGAACTTATTTGGGGTTAGATAGGGCCAGGTCCAAGTTATAGGTTAAAATTTGGTTATGTTTAGGGTCAGGTCCAAGTTATTGGTTCAGGGTTTTCAAATATTTTTGTGAGATTGTTATGAGTTCAACAGCTACAACCTATCCAAAACTTATTTTTTTAAAAAATGCTATAAATTGTTTCATTCAATATTCATGAGACCAATAAAATCGTACACAATTGAGATAACTTTAGCTTACAAATTGAAAATACGCTTCATTTGATCTAAGATTTCATGCATACAAGAAACAAATTTTAAGTAATGTACAGGTGAGGGCATTTAATAGGCAGGTGATGGGTGGGTGAGGGCATAGGGTGGGTGAGGGCATAGAATGGGTGGTTGTGGGCATTACATGGGAAGAAGGCATTAAATGGAAAGCTGAAGGTATTCGATGTGCAGGTGAAGGAAGTGAATGGATATGATGATTGATTACTTGTAGAGCACTGTATCCTGTGCTGCGTAAGCGGCAGCGTCCCCGAGGAGACTTGGGGGCGTCCACTTGGGGTTTGCCTCTTCGTGGCAGACTAGTAGGGGGGACTTGTCCACCCGAAGCAAATAACCCCGACCAAACGCATGACTCCCAACGCAACGGGAGTAGCGACTAACATGATTACTTGTTGCCGTTGATGGATATGAGGCTTGGATGGCAGCCAAAATCCATGCCTATGATTTTAGCTATGCGGCCGTGAGAAAGCCGCTCCTAGGCAACCGTTTCGTCCCGCCACTACTCGTCCCGCCACTACTCGTCCCGACCGAAAGACTCCCAGGGCGGTGGGGGTGGTAACGCAACACCTTCCCTCCGGAGTGGAAGCAAACCCGTCCTGACCCTCGGAGAGTGGGCTGCGGACGCTTTAAACGCAGCGTCATCGGTCGACCGGGCTTCCCCTAGGCATAGGGGGAGTTCCCGGCGCCCTTCCGCACGGGCTGGCGACGGGGAGACCTTCAGTGCGCTGGCTTGTGGGGGGGAGCGCCGGGGGGGGGCATTAAGAGCTCGCGCTCGACGGCCCACCGACGCCATCTCCAATGCGACTTTATAGCACTGTATCCATGCTTTTTTTGCATGCTAACAGCGAAGATGGATAGGTGAAGGCATTGAGTTTGTAGCAAAGGGCATTAAATGGGACGGTGAGTGCACTGAATAGGAAAGTTAGGGCATTATTGTGCAAGTGAAGGCATTGAATGAGCAGGTAAAGGAAGTGAATGGTCAGGTGAAGGAAGTAAATGGGCTTGTGAAGGCATTTAATGGGCATTAAAGGAAGTGGATGGTAGGTGAAAGGGCAGGTGAGGGCATTGAATGGGCATGTTAGACAATGGAATGGGGAGCTGAATCAATTAAATGGTCAGGTGAAGGAAGTGAATGAGCAGGTGAGGGCATTGAATGGACAGGGAAGAACGTGAATGGGCAGTTAAAGGGCATTGAATTGGCAGGTGAAGGAAGTGAATGTTTTGTTACATATGTTTACTGATTGTGAAAGGCACGCATATATTGTCAATCGGAGCTTTTCAAACGTTTTGTTTGCCAGGGGTGGGGGTTGTGAACTAGTTTTTTTAAAAAAGGGATATGAATGTGATGTGGAGGTGTTCGTGGATCAAATAGTTGAATCTACATGCTGAAATAAATGCGTCTCTATTGAAGAAAGATTGTATACTACTTTGGTAAATGAAGCCTTTCAAATAATAACACCAAATTTGAGTTTAAACAAGGAAGCAAAGCGTTCCGACACTCTTATAGCTCTGACTGGGCTGGTTCCACTCACACATTTAAGGACCAAATAGACAACACAGTATAACTCTGACTGGGCTGGTTTTACTCATACATTTTAGTGCCACATAGCATACATGTAGCAGCCCTGAAAAAGTTTGCAAACTTTATCCCTAATCAAAAAGACCATCTCACGTTTTCGTCTCGCCTCCCTTGGCATATGGCTATAATTTAGGCTTGCCTCCCTTTGAATATTTTATCCTGGCATTTAGTTATAATCTCGGCTTGCCTCCCTTTGAATATTATCCATTGGCATATAGCTATAATCCTAGACCGAATTGCGGAGAGCGAAAGATTATGCAATGTTTAAAACGTGTTTCAAAAACCCATTGTATTAGGACTTGTTGAGATATCAGCGCGCTACAAACGGTACGGGATAAAACCCACTCACTTGAAGCGGTGGTTATCTTTTTGTGGGGCGGTGGGAGAGGCAATGTCTTGGATTTTTTTTATCATGGGAGACAATTTATGCGCTGCACTTTGAGACAAGCTCTCCGTGTTTACCTTTCACTTGCACACTTACTGCACTTTCGGTTACCATACACACGAACATACATACATACGAATATACCAAAAAAATGCATATTTTGTTTAAGATGGAGGCAGTTCAAAGATTATATGTAACTACAAATGAAATTGTGTTGCTAATTATGAACTATGTTAAATTCTTATATGCAGTGCGTCTGACTGCTTTAAGCGTGTCATCTTTTATATTCTAAGTCTAAGGCTTCTAGAGACTCAAGACATAATTTTATACCTTGTCATTATTGAAGCGGGGAAAAGGGGGAGGGGGGTGTCCTCCGATTCGTTTCTTAAGGATGAGATGAGAAAAGGTCTTAGACATGCACACAAGGCACTGACTGCACAGACTTGCTTGACTGATAGGCATATCTGAGCTAAAATTCATGACTACAGCAACACAACGGTTTTTTTTGCTGGTATTATGAAAACAAGTACGAATTTGTAATATTAAAAATAATATTGAAACACAAGAAAAAAATAAATTTATTAAATTTCCTAACAAGAGCGCAAATGTTTCACCAGTTTCCTTTAAAATAGTTTTTGCCTTGATTTTCAAAGTCCTGCAAAACTTGAGCATTGTGTCTGGTCTCTGACAAACTGCCAATAAAATCTCGGTAATTAGGGTTTCATATTTGGACACATAAATTGAGAGCTTGACTGAGAAGTTTCAGAAGTGGACACCTGAAGTGGGTGATAAAGATGGTGGGCTATTCTTAAACATTTTCGCCTCCAAAATGGCAAATAAGGACTGCTGCAAATATGCTTGACATAAATAAATCTAGTAAACTAGGGACTTGTTAAACCTTGGTTGCTCTCCTAACTATCATCAGTCTTTAAACCTTGATGGTTCATCTCCTAACCATCATTAGTCTTTAAACCTTGGCTGTTCTCCTAACCATCATTAGTCTTTAAACCTTGATTGCTCTCCTAACCATCATCAGTCTTTAAACATTGGCTGCTCTCCTAACCATCATTAGTCTTTAACCCTAGGTTGCTCTCCTAACCATCATCAGTCTTTAAACCTTGGCTGCTCTCCTAACAATCATTAGTCTTTAAACCTTGATGGTTGCTCTCCTAACCATCACCAGTCTTTAAACCTTGATGGTTGCTCTCCTAACCATCATCAGTCTTTAAACCTTGGTTGCTCTCCTAACCATCATTAGTCTTTAAACCTTGGTTGCTCTCCTAACCATCATTAGTCTTTAAACCTTGGTTGCTCTCCTAACCATCATCAGTCTTTAAACCTAGGTTGCTCTCCTAACCATCATTAGTCTTTAAACCTTGGTTGCTCTCCTAACCATCATTAGTCTTTAAACCTTGATGGTTGCTCTCTTAACCATCATTAGTCTTTAAACCTTGATGGTTGCTCTCCTAACAATCATTAGTCTTTAAACCTTGATGGTTCATCTCCTAACCATCATCAATCTTTAAACTTTTGTTGCTCTCCTAACCATCATCAGTCTTTAAACCTTGGTTGCTCTCCTAACCATCATTAGTCTTTAAACCTTGATGGTTGCTCTCCTAACCATCATTAGTCTTTAAACTTGGTTGCTCTCCTAACCACCATTAGTCTTTAAACCTTGATGGTTGCTCTCCTAACCATCATCAGTCTTTAAACCTAGGTTGCTCTCCTAACCATCATTAGTCTTTAAACCTTGGTTGCTCTCCTAACCATCATTAGTCTTTAAACCTTGATGGTTGCTCTCTTAACCATCATTAGTCTTTAAACCTTGATGGTTGCTCTCCTAACAATCATTAGTCTTTAAACCTTGATGGTTCATCTCCTAACCATCATCAATCTTTAAACTTTTGTTGCTCTCCTAACCATCATCAGTCTTTAAACCTTGGTTGCTCTCCTAACCATCATCAGTCTTTAAACCTTGATGGTTGCTCTCCTAACCATCATTAGTCTTTAAACTTGGTTGCTCTCCTAACCATCATTAGTCTTTAAACCTTGATGGTTGCTCTCCTAACCATCATCAGTCTTTAAACCTTGGTTGCTCTCCTAACCATCATCAGTCTTTAAACCTAGGTTGCTCTCCTAACAATCATTAGTCTTTAAACCTTGGTTGCTCTCCTAACCATCATTAGTCTTTAAACCTTGATGGTTGCTCTCCTAACCATCATTAGTCTTTAAACCTTGATGTTTTCTCTCCTAACCATCATCAGTCTTTAAACCTTGGTTGCTCTCCTAACCATCATCAGTCTTTAAACCTTGGTTGCTCTCCTAACCATCATTAGTCTTTAAACCTTGATGGTTGCTCTGCTAACCATCATTAGTCTTTAAACCTTGATGGTTGCTCTCTTAACCATCATTAGTCTTTAAACCTTGATGGTTGCTCTACTATCCATCATCAGTCTTTAAACCTTGATGGTTGCTCTCCTAACCATCATCAGTCTTTAAACCTTGATGGTTGCTCTCCTAACCATCATCAGTCTTTAAACCTAGGTTGCTCTCCTAACCATCATCAGTCTTTAAACCTTGGTTGCTCACATAACCATCATCAGTCTTTAAACCTTGGTTGCTCTCCTAACCATCATCAGTCTTTAAACCTTGGTTGCTCTCCTAACCATCATCAGTATTTAATGTTTGAAGAATACTCATGCCAAACACGTTAATCCTTTTCAATTGCATACGGTGTTAACACAAATAATGTGGTAACCTTTTACTTAAAACACCCCAATTATTAATTTTTAAATTAAATAATAAACCAAACAAAGGAAAGAAAAATCCCGAAACCTTTGTTTCTTTTAGGCTCGTCGTAGTCTTAGGCTTAAAAACGTAGTTAGTACGTCAAAAGCGTAAACAGGTCTGTGAATGAACCGTAGAAGCAAGACGATCTAAATGGCGACATGTACAAATAGTTTATATGTGGATGGTCATAACCAACTTGTAAAATACTTAACATGTACATAACGTTGATGTCAATTAGGGGTGGCCAACATGTATATATATATATATATATATATATATATATATATATATTATGTCAATTAATGTGTGGCCAACATGTAGATATATACATTTATGGCTGGCTAAAAAATAGTCTCTATTGATCTTGTTTACTGCTAAATAAAAGGGATAGTCTGTATCCTACGAATCCTGTAGAATATTGTAGAAACGGGCTGGAAGCAATTACAATGCTTTAGAACGAGCCATACACTTGAATATGAGATTAATTTCTACTTAACAGTAGGTAACACCAATATGTTAAGATATATGTTGATGTAAATCAGGGCTGACCTACATGTACATATATATGTTGATGTAAATAATGGGTGGCTTACATGTACATATATATGATGTAATTAAGGGGTTGCCAATATGTACATATATGTTGATGTAAATAAGGGGTGGCCAACATGTACATATATGATGATGTAATTAAGGGTTGGCCAACATGTACATATATATTTGTGTAAATCAGGGGTGTCAAATATGTACATATATGTTGATGTAAATCATGTGTGACCAATATGTTAATATATATGTTTAGGTAAATACGACGTGGCCAACATGTACATATATATGATGATGTAATTCAGGGGTGGCCAACATGTACATTAATTTTTTTAATTCTTCGTATTGGCAACGTGTATGACCTTCATACCTGCAAATAGCACCACTTTAGTTCGGCTCCAGGGTTTGTGCTATTGACAGGTTTTACTGTTTTTAAATAAATTCATCAATAATAAATAATTTTTCTAGTTAAATGACCTTACACAGTGCCGGAGCATAATATCTGACGGGGCGCACTGATCATTTTCTTTGTTCTACATAACAAATACATAGGAAAGGAGATGGTCATAAGTGACACGATAATTTTTATATGCAAAAAAGCCATCAATGTATGATGACAGATACAATTGTAAGAACTAGCCAATGACAGATACAATTGTCAGAACTTGCCAACGACAGATACAATTGTAAGAACTAGCCAATGACAGATACAATTGTAAGAACTTGCCAACGACAGATACAATTGTAAAAACTAGCCAATGACGGTTACAATTGTAAGAACTTGCCAATGACAGATACAATTGGAAGAACTAGCCAATGACAGATACAATTGGAAGAACTTGCCAAGGACAGATACAATTGTAAGAACTAACCCATGTCAGATACTTTTGTAAGAACTATCCAATGTCAGATACAATTATATAAACCTGCCAATGTCAGTTGACAGACAAAATGATGCAAGTCAGCCAATGTCAGATGATAGATATAATTTCATACAAATAACTTAACACTTACTTTAGGTTCTCCTGAATTTCCTCAGCAGCTGACAGAGTTCTCTTTCTTCCATCGCCAACTCCCTCCTTTCCTACTTTTCTTTCCTCCTCTCCCTCCCTCACATCTCCCACGATCTGCTTCCTCTGTTGGAGGATCTTGGCCAGCTGCGGATCAACGATAGGAAAACTGCTTCCACTGTCATCATCCTTCTTTAACGACGCGCTGCGTTTCAAAATCCCTTTTCTCTTGTCATCAGAATCCGTTTTGCCAGCGAGATAATCCTTGGATGAAGAGGTTCTTAGGCCTGATGATTTTTGTGAGGCCGCGGCATTCGTTTCAATTACGCTGGTTTTTAAGTCGGATGTAACTGTTGAAGGTGTTGGAGTCAGAACTTCTGTTGTAGATTGTTTGGAAGTAGTACTTGGTGATGTAATTGAAGACAGTGTGTTGACAGATGTTGCTGCTGCTGAAGATGAATCCGAAGCTGATACACGTGTTGGTAACCCATCATTGGCTGGAGTAATACGTTCCAAAGTATTGTCAGACACAAGATTTTGGTTTGGTTTCGTGATTGTGTCTCTCACTGGTGTTGATCGTTCCTCAGAGCGTCCAGATAAAACTGAACGTTCAGATGAACTTCTCGGCGTCAAAGTGGAGCTCATTTCCTTTGGGTTGTCTCCTCCTGTTCTGTCAATGGGATGAAATCTTGCACCAGCTTTGGATTTTTCAGTATTACAATTTGCTAGTAAGTCTATTTGCTCGGTTCTTTTAAAATCAGTTTCGTTTCCTTTAAATGTTAAACTAGTCGCTCCAAGACTCGGGCTTTTGTCCGGTGACCACCTGCTAGACATAGATGTGATAGCAGTCTCGACGTTCTTGATAAATTTCTCGGCTTCATCGAAGGAGGGCGACCTGGCTTTGGCCGCCGGGGACTTCAGGTCAAGAGGTGAAGTAGGCAGAGACGATGGACGTTCTGGGTGGTCCAGCTCTTCGGTGACCCTCGATAAAATCTCCATACTTTTATCCAAATTGCCTATTGTCGTTTGATTTGAATGAGCACGGTTAATATTTGAATGTAGAAGAGCGCTCGAGTGCGGTGCATCTTTCTTCGAGTCGGTATTTACAAGACTGTAGGCCGCTCTAGAGCTGGTGCCCATGATGCCAGCTGTAGAATCACTATTTGAGTTTTCATTATCTATTTTGTCAGGAACTTTCTTTAACATGTTGGCTCTGAGTTCTGAGTACTTGAGCCCACTGTCAGGACCTCTCTTTGATATTTCACCTGATTTCAGTGCAGAATTAGAAACCTTGCCTACCGGATCTCGGATGGGTGATACGCTTGTAATTGACCCGACGTCTGAATAGAGGTATTCTCTTTTAAGTTGAGTGGTGGGCGTTTCTGTTGTCGTGAAATCAGCACCAGTTGATGCACTGGGCTCAGTGGTTGGAAAGAGCTCTGGCGTCGATGATACATTTGAAAAAGTATCTAACTTCACTCCAGGGCCATCTAAAAGTCCACTGATTTTTTTACCAGTGCTCACTGTAGCTGTGTCTGTTTTAAGCACGCTATTAGTTGGAGTTTGTTCTTGTTTTAAACCAAAGTCTTTAACTCTGCTGGTAATTAAGTTATCTGAAACCATTTTATCCATTCCTGCCAATTTGTTTGTGGCCTCTTTTGGAGGCTCCGCTGTGATCTTAGCCATTCTTGAATTCATAAAATCTGACCGGAAGCTGGAGCTTTTCTCAATGGCCCCACCAAATGTTGATGCCACTGCAGACAATTTAAGACTTTGAGTCCGTTCTGGCGTACGTCTAGCACCATCAGAATCCTCACTGGAGCTAACAATCTCTTCCCCTTTTGGGCTACGCATCAACGTCTTTCGGACATGCTGCTGGCCAACAAGAGCGTGCTCAGTGTCAGACTTTTCAGAGCCGGATTCAGATGCTGAAAATTTCTGAAGAAGCTGGCCAAAATCGGCTCTACCCGGGCGAATTTTCTTGGCGACTTCGTCGGTAGTGGGATCAGATTTTGTTTTTGGACCTGACGTAGCAGAGGAGTCGGCAGCGCCAAGTGCAGAAGAGTTTTGGTTAAACTTTTGGCGTGTGGCATTAATCTGTAAATGTTTTAGATAAATTATTTTAGAGAACTGAACTGTTTATAGAGAAATGGAAATGGTTTTTAGAGACCTGGAAATGGGTTTAAACAGATGAACATGGTTTTAGAAAGATGGAAATGGTTTAAAGATATTGTAGACATAAGATATCATACTGTAAAAATGTAATACTACTTATATAGCAAAATATTATTGGATGCTTATGGATTGATTAAAGTAAAAATTAACCTCTAGCAGAGTCTGGCGTCTAAAAAGTAGTAGAGAGTAGTAGAGAGACATGATGAGCATCTGATATTATTATCTAGTTGTATACACCATATTCACAAATGACGTGCCCCACTTATTAAAATCGCTATTAAAATCCGGTGAATTTCAATGAATTAATGTTGCGAATAGAAGTCATGCATGTTCAACTTTGATCTAATCATTACTGCCCACCTTGAAATCTTATCAAACAACATACAGTTCATTATTTACTACCATGTCTGTCTAACAACATACAGTTCATTATTTACTACCATGTCTGTCTAACAACGTTGAAATTGACAATGAAAAAACCTAAGACTCGGGCAATCTAAAACACAAAAGGAAGATGTCAGGGTCACAGTTAGAGACAGCAAACGATGATAACCACCTCACAGTTATCTCGTGCAATTCAAAATCTGGTGCTGACCTATGAAACATTGAGTGGCTAGCCGAGGCGTAAGAATGCTAGGAATGACAAGTTCCACCTTTCATCAAATGATGCTGGCAACGATTCATCATCGGCATAGAAAGCAAACACACACGTTTACGGGCCGACAACATTATGCGATACTACATTAATCAGTGCTGACATTCGATCACACATGCAATGCAAGTGAAACAGTAGAACAGGCAATATGGCGTCACCTAGTTGTGTTACTCAAACATTTTCTCTCTTTTTTAAAACAAAAATTAAGTTTCCACAAGGTCAATTTCAATACCTGTCTCCCTATATAACTAAACAGTTCAGATTTGATGCGGGGAAAGCTGTATGAACAATGTATTCGATTAGAAGACATCTACATCCTACATCGACAGAATCCTAGTATTTACTACTACAATTTTAATAGAAGATATCTACAGCTGTTGAATTCTGGTATTTACTACTACAATTTTGAAAGGGTATTTACTAGTATAATGTTTCATAGAAAATAGCTAAAAAGAAAAAGGTACGTTAAATTTACAGATAATTAAAGAAAAAAGGCTCCCCCCTCCTCTTACCTCCTCTTAATTAGAGAGCTATTTAATTACTGTATGGCCTATCTGCTGTTGTTGGTTTTTTTTTGTTTTTTTTGGGGGGGGGGGGGGATGATTTTGTGGAGCCACCTTATGTTGGGGAATGTAAGCAGGCAAATATTTAAGAAGGTTTGACTTCTTTTCCAATCTTTCTTTACGAACCGCCATCTTTCGTTGTTCAGTTTTGTGATTTTCATGCTTTCCCCATCTCTGTTTTTATATATTACATATTGATGTACATTATCGTGTTTTATGTAAATTACCATGTTTATATCCATTACCCTGTTTTATTTACAATACCATGTTTTATGTACATTGATATTTATAAAATTTATATTACCTTGTTTGATGTATGTTACCATGTTTTATGTGTGGTTCCCACGTTAATGTAGGTGACAATTGTTTTGACTATGATTGATACATATCATCACGTTTGATGTACATTACCATGATTATTGAACATTACCAAGACTGATGTTACCATGTTTGATGTACGTTACCTTGGCTGAGAGATCTCCCATATAACGTGTTGGTATGTTAGTTCGGGTTCTTGTAGGCGCGACGTGCTGGGAACTAGGGTTCTCCCAAAAGGAGGCATGCTGGGATACAAAAGATCCCTCCTATATTTCCAGGAAGAAAAACAGAAGATGCGAGCCTAGAGATGTGTTATAATGGTGCATATAAGTCTTGCTACAGATAGTACAAATCGTGCTTTAAATGACTTGCTACATATGGTTATAATGGTGCTTTATAAAAGTTGCTACAGGTGGTACACGTGGTGCTTTATAAGACTTGATTTCCATGTGTATAGCTTACGCTGACTAAATGGTAGAAATAGCAATGTAAGCAATATTGATCAATACAATTTTTCAAATTACATATTATAGGGAAACGAAATAATTTTTTAAAACAGTTTTTGGATGAGAGAAAACTATCTTGGTCAGCCCTGATGTAGTCTGCCTAGGCAATAGAAACATTGGACTAAGAAGTTGACAGATGAAAGTCAGCCAGTAATAGGCAATAAGAAACAGTGGACTAAGAAGTTGACAGATGAAAGTCAGCCAGTAATAGGCAATAAGAAACAGTGGAATAAGAAGTTGACAGATGAAAGTCAGCCAGTAATAGGCAATAAGAAACAGTGGAATAAGAAGTTGACAGATGAAAGTCAGCCAGTAATAGGCAATAAGAAACAGTGGACTAAGAAGTTGACAGATGAAAGTCAGCCAGTAATAGGCAATAAGAAACAGTGGACTAAGAAGTTGACAGATGAAAGTCAGCCAGTAATAGGCAAAAAGAAACAGTGGACTAAGAAGTTGACAGATGAAAGTCAGCCAGTAATAGGCAATAAGAAACAGTGGAATAAGAAGTTGACAGATGAAAGTCAGCCAGTAATAGGCAATAAGAAACAGTGGACTAAGAAGTTGACAGATGAAAGTCAGCCAGTAATAGGCAATAAGAAACAGTGGACTAAGAAGTTGACAGATGAAAGTCAGCCAGTAATAGGCAATAAGAAACAGTGGACTAAGAAGGTGACAGATGAAAGTCAGCCAGTAATAGGCAATAAGAAACAGTGGAATAAGAAGTTGACAGATGAAAGTCAGCCAGTAAGGGGCAAAAAGAAACAGTGGACTAAGAAGTTGACAGATGAAAGTCAGCCAGTAATAGGCAATAAGAAACAGTGGAATAAGAAGTTGACAGATGAAAGTCAGCCAGTAATAGGCAATAAGAAACAGTGGACTAAGAAGTTGACAGATGAAAGTAGCCAGTAATAGGCAATAAGAAACATTTGGCTGATTGGCATAAACAACTTGGTTTATTTCTACAAGCCACTATTATTTTGTTTAAACCTTACGTATTCCTGTTAAATATTTATTAAAAATCTAAAGGACTCAGTAAAAATTCAGCTATAAATAGCTATAAATAGTTGAAACTTAATAAAATATAATAATCCTTTAGTAGACGAATGAAAAGAGTGATAATATGTGAGGAAATTGAGGCGGACACAAATGACATACAAATAAAGAATGCCTTATGTCTTATGACTAGATCTTCTTTACTCTTAGTGTCAATGTTGAGAAATAGTCATGCTACCAACACAAGTAGGTTAAAACGTGCGTTCATAATCATATATATATAATCATATCATATCATATATATATATAAAAGTGAAAATTTGTTTGTTTGTCTGTTCCACAAAGGCTTTTAAACGGATTGATGGATCTTGACCAAACTTGGCACATGTATCCATCATTATCCAGAAGGAACTCTTAAGGGGTTGAGAACTTTTAATAACATTTCGTTTGGGGCCGGGGCCCCCGAATTCGTTTTTTTCTTATATGAGCTATATAAAAAAATTACAAACAAATGTTCCTACGTGAATGGATGGACATCGATCAAACTTAGTACACGTACACTTGATTATCCATACTCAAATACTAATGGGTACTGAACTCATAATATCCATTCTCCTGGGGCCGGGGGCCCCATTTCATTTTTCCTTATATGAGCTATATAAAAAATGTTCAAACAAATACTCCTACGTGAATGGATGGATATCGATCAAACTTAGTACACGTACACTTGATTATCCACATTCAAATACCGAAGGATACTGAACTCATAATATCTATTCTCCTGGGGCCGGGGGCCCCATTTCATTTTTCCTTATATGAGCTATATAAATATCGATAGGCTTAATACTCCTATATGAATGGATGGATCTTGATCAAACTTAGTAGATATACACTTGATTATCCATATTTATGTACCGAAGGGTACTGAACTCATAATATCCATTCCTCTGGGGCCGGGGGCCCCATTTCATTTTTCCTTATATGAGCTATATAAATAGCAATAGGCTTAATACTTACTACATGAGTTGATGGATTTTGACCGAACTTAGTTCACATACACTTGATTATCCATACTCAAATACTAAAGGGTACCGAATTCATAATATCCATTCCTCTGGGGCCGGGGGCCCCATTTAATTTTTCCTTATATAAGCTATATAAATACCAATAGACTTAGACAACACTATAGGTTCTATATGAATTGATGGATATATGCCAAGCGTGGTAGCAATACACTGTCCGTACTGAAATATCGGTGGATTTAAAACTAATGATATCCAATCTAGAACTTTCCAGAAAGTTCGATAACTTTAAAACGCTATATCTATGGCATTAATCACTAGATTTTAATGGGACAAATTTAAAATCTTAACTTCATAACTTACCTGAATGATTTTTATATGGCCCCATCTCAGGCAAAACTAATTTTGTACAATTATGGAATGGGCCCCCGGGGCCTCCTCTTTTAACTTAAATGTACTATAGTCATAGAAATGCATTTATTTGTATAATTTTTCGTATTCGAAGAATAATTACTTAGAAAAGACAGTTTTTACACAGTTCGAGGACGATAATACATTTAATCTAGAATGTTCCAGAATGTTCTATAGTTATATATGCTTAATACTCCTACATGGATGGATGGATCTTGACCAAATTTGCCACATATATCCATCATTATCCAGAAGGAAATCTTAAGGGGTTATGAACTTTTAATTACATTTCGTGTGGGGCCGGGGGCCCCGAATCCTTTTTTTTATATGAGCTATGTAAATAAAATGACCGACAAATACTCCTATATGAATAGATGGATCTTGACCAAAATTAGTACACATACACTTGATTATCCATATTCAAATACCGAAGGGTACTGAACTCATAATAGCCATTCTTCTGGGGCCGGGGGCCCCATTTCCGTTTTCTTATTTAAGCTATACAAATATCAATAGGCTTAGACAACACTATAGATTCTATGTGAATTGATTGATATAGGCCAAAGGTGGTAGCAATACACTGCACTGTCCGTACAGAAATATCGGTTGATGCAAAACTAATAATATATAATCTAGAATGTTCCAGAAAGTTCGATATCTTTAAAAAGCTATATCTATGTCACGATCAAATCGGGATCCTATATGGAAATGGGATAACATTGGAAAGGTAGGTCCCTAGATGTAACTGAATGCCATAGAGAACAGTATACTAACGGGATCTGTAGGTCACCGGGATAGGGGTCCTAATGCAATCCCGGGCCACGCCGGGTATATCGGCTAGTATATATATAAAAGTGAAAATTTGTTTGTTTGTCTGTTCCACAAAGGCTTTTACACGGATTGATGGATCTTGACCAAACTTGGTACATATATCCATCGTTATCCAGAAGGAACTCTTAAGGGGTTGAGAACTTTTAATAACATTTCGTGTGGGGCCGGGGGCCCCGAATTCGTTTTTTTCTTATATGAGTATATAAAAAAATTACAAACAAATACTCCTATGTGAATGGATGGAAAACCGATCAAACTTAGTACACGTACACTTGATTATCCATATTCAAATACCGAAGGGTACTGAACTCATAATATCCATTCTTCTGGGGCCGGGCGCCCCATTTCATTTTTCCTTATATGAGCTATATAAATAGCGATAAGCTTAATACTCCTATATGAATGGATGGATCTTGACCAAACTTAGTACACATACACTTAATTATCCATACTCAAATACAAAAGGGTACTGAACTCATAATATCCATTCCTCTGGGGCCGGGGGCCCCATTTCATTTTTCCTTATATAAGCTATATAAATATTAATAGGCTTAGACAACACTATAGGTTCTATGTGAATTGATGGATATAGGCTTAGCTTTGTTGCAATATTTTCTTAGTCCATATGGAAATAACATTGGATGTAAAACTAATAATATCCAATCTAGAATTTTCCAGAAAGTTCGATAACTTTAAAACGCTATATCTATGGCATTATTCAATAGATTTTAATGGGACAAATTTAAAATTGTAACTTCATAACTTACCTGAATGATTATTATAGGGCCCCATCTCAGGCAAAACTAATTCGGTACAATTATGGAATGGGCCCCCGGGGCCCCTCTTTTAACTTAAATGTACTATAGCTATAGAAATTCATTTAGTTGTATAATTTTTCGTATTCGAAGAATAATTATAACTAATAAAAGACTATTTTTACACATTTCGGGGAGGATAATACATTTAATCTAGAATTTTCCAGAAAGTTCTATAGGTCAATAGGCTTAGATAACATTTTATTTTTTTGGTGAATTGATGGATATAGGCCTAACGTGGTAGCAATACACTTCATTGGCCGTATTGAGATATCGGTGGATTTAAAACTAAGAATATCCAATCTAGAATTTTCCAGAAGGTTCGATATCTTTAAAAAGCTATATCTATGTCACGATCAAATCGGGAAATGGGATAACATTGTAAAGGAGCGTCCCTAGACGGAACGGGATCGCACAGAGTACAGTATCCTAACGGGATCTGTAGGCCACCGGGATCGGGGTCCTAATGCAATCCCGGGCCACGCCGGGTATATCGGCTAGTATATATATAAAAGTGAAAATCTGTTTGTTTGTTTGTCTGTTCCACAAAGGCTTTTACACGGATTGATGGATCTTGATTAAACTTGGCACATATATCCATCATTATCCAGAAGGAACTCTTAAGGGGTTGAGAACTTTTAAGAACACTTCGTTTGGGGCCGGGGGCCCCGAATTCGTTTTTTTTCTTATATGAGCTATATAAATATCAAGAGGCTTAATACTCCTACATGAATGGATGGATCTTGACCAAACTTAGTACACGTACACTTGATTATCCATATTCAAGTACCGAAGGGTAGTGAACCCATAATATCAATTTCTCTGGGGCCGGGGGCCCCGTTTCATTTTTCCTTATATAAGCTTTATAAATATCGATAGGCTTAGACATCAATATAATTCTATGTGAATTGATGGATGTAGGCCTAGGGCGGTAGCAATGCACTTCTCTGTTCGTACTGAAATATCGGTGGATTTAAAACTTATAATATCTAATCTAGAATTTTCCAGAACATTCCATAACTTTAAAACGCTATATTTATGGCATTATTCAATAGATTTTAATGGGACAAATTTAAAATTTTAACGTCATAATTTACCCGAATGATTTTTATAGGGCCCCATCTCAGGCAAAACTAATTCCTTACAATTGTGGAATGGGCCCCCAGGGCCCCTCTTTTAACTTAAATGTACTATAGTCATAGGAATGCATTTAGTTGTATAATTTTTCGTATTCGAAGAATAAATACTTAGAAAAGACAGTTTTTATACAGTTCGAGCAGGATAATACATTTAATCTTGAATGTTCCAGAAAGTTCTATAGGTCTATATGCTTAATACTCCTACATGGATGGATGGATCTTGACCAAATTTGGCAGATATATCCATCATTATCCGGAAGGGAACCTTAATGGGTTATGAACTTTTTATGACATGCCGTTTGGGGCCGGGGGCCCCGAATTCGTTTTTTTTTATATGAGCTATACAATTAAAATGACTGACAAATACTCCTGCATGAATAGATGGATTTTGACCAAACTTAGTACACACATATTTGATTATCCATACTCAAATACCGAAGTGTACTGAACTCATAATATCCATTCCTCTGGGGCCGGGGGCCCTATTTCATTTTTCCTTATATAAGCTATATATAAATATCAATAGGCTTAGGCCGGGACCAAACCGGTATCGGGATCCGACAGCTATCGTCATCCCACTGGTATCGAGCTTTCACCGGGATCGAAATACCGACGGGATTGGGATGATACCGGAATCGGGATCCAGAGGGATGAGAATCCCACCGGGAAACTGTATACTAACGGGAGTGGGATACCAACGGGATTGGGAGCCCACCGGGATCGGAAAAATTATAAGGCTGTAGACTTTTAAAGTTCCTTCGTTCCGAATGCTCTCCCGGCAAATTTGCCGGGTATATCGGCTAGCATATATATAAAAGTGAAAATTTGTGGGTTTGTCTGTTCCACAAAGGCTTTTACACGGATTGATGTATCTTGACCAAACTTGGCACATATATCCATCATTATCCAGAAGGAACTCTTAAGGGGTTGAGAACTTTTAATAACATTTCGTGTGGGGCCGGGGGCCCCGAATTCGTTTTTTTCTTATATGAGCTATATAAATATCAATAGGCTTAATACTCCTACATGAATGGATGGATCTTGACCAAACTTAGTAAATCATTTACTTGATTATCCATACTCAAATACTAAAGGGTACTGAACTCATAATATCCATTCCTCTGGGGCCGGGGGCCCCATTTCATTTTTCCTTATATGAGCTATATAAATATCGATAGGGCTAATACTCCTACATGAATGGATGGATCTTGACCAAACTTAGTACACATACACTTGGTTATCCATACTCAAATACTACAGGGTACTGAACTCATAATATCCATTCCTCTGGGGCTGGGGGCCCCATTTCATTTTTCCTTATATAAGCTATATAAATATCAATGGTCAATAGGCTTAGACAACACTATAGTTTCTATGTGAATTGATGGATATATGCCTAACGTGGTAGCAATACACTGTAGGTACTGAAATATGGGTGGATTTAAAACTAAGAATTTCCAATCTAGAATTTTCCAGAAAGTTCGATAACTTTAAAACGCCACCGGGATCGGGGTCTTAATGCAAACCCGGGCCACGCCGGGTATATCGGCTAGTCATATATATATATAAAAGTGAAAATTTGTGGGTTTGTCTGTTCCACAAAGGCTTTTACACGGATTGATGGATCTTGACCAAACTTGGCACATATATCCATCGTTATCCAGAAGGAACTCTTAAGGGGTCGAGAACTTTTAATAACATTTCGTGTGGGGCCGGGGGCCCAGAATTCGTTTTTTTCTTATATGAGCTATATAAAAAAAATGACCGACAAATACTCCTGCATGAATTGATGGATCTTGACCAAACTTAGTACACGTACACTTGATTATCCATATTAAAATACTGATGGGTACCGAACTCATAATATTCATTCCTATTGGACCGGGGGGCCCATTTCATTTTTCCTTATATAAGCTATATAAATATCAATAGGATTAATACTCCTATAGGAATAGATGAATCTTGACCAAACTTAGTTCATATACACTTGATTATCCATATTCAAGTACCGATGGGTACTGAACTCAAAATATCTATTCCAAGGGGGCCGGGGGCCCCATTTATTTTTTCTTATGTAAGCTATATAAATATCGATAGGCTTAAACAACACTATAGGTTTTATGTAAATTGATGGATATAAGCCTAAGGTGGTTGCTATACACATCACTGTCCGTTCTGCAAAATCGGTGGATTTAAAACTAATAATATCCAATGTAGACTTTTTCCAGAAAGTTCGATATTCTTAAAATGCTATATCTATGGCATTATTCAATAGATTTAATCGGGAAATGGGATAACATTAGAAAGCAGGGTCCCTAGATGGAACGGGATTCTACAGAGAACAGTGTCCGAACGGGATCTGTATGCCACCGGGATCGGGGTCCTAATGCAATCCCGGGCCACGCCGGGTATATCGGCTAGTATATATATAAAAGTGAAAATTTGTGGGTTTGTCTGTTCCACAAAGGCTTTTACACGGATTGATGGATCTTGACCAAACTTGGCACATGTATCCATCATTATCCAGAAGGAACTCTTAAGGGGTTGAGAACTTTTAATAACATTTCGTGTGGGGCCGGGGGCCCCGAATTCGTTTTTTTCTTATATGAGCTATATAAAACAATTACAAACAAATACTCCTACGTGAATGGATGGATATCGATCAAACTTAGTGCACGTACAATTGATTATCCATATTCAAATACCGAAGGGTACTGAACTCATAATATCCATTCGCCTGGGGCCGGGGGCCCCATTTCATTTTTCCTTATATGAGCTATATAAATAGCGATAAGCTTAATACTCCTATATGAATGGATGGGTCTTGACCAAACTTAGTAAACATACACTTGATTATCCATACTCAAATACAAAAGGGTACTGAACTCATAATATCCATTCCTCTGGGGCCGGGGGCCCCATTTCATTTTTGCTTATATAAGCAATATAAATATCAATTTTCAATAGGCTTAGACAACACTATCGTTTCTATGTCAATTGATGGATATATGCCTAACGTGGTAGCAATACACTGCCAGTACTGAAAGATCGGTGGATTTAAAACTAAGAATATCCAATCTAGAATTTTCCAGAAAGTTCGATAACTTTAAAACGCTATATCTATGTCATTATTCAATAGATTTTAATGGGACAAATTTTAAATCTTAACTTCATAACTTACATGAATGATTTTCATAGGGCCCCATCTCAGGCACATATAATTCGGTACAATTGTGGAATGGGCCCTCGGGGCCCATCTTTTAACTTAAATCTACTATAGTTGTAAAAATGAATTTAGTTGTATAATTTTTGGTATTCGAAGAATAATTACTTAGAAAAGACAGTTTTTACACAGTTCCAGGAGGATAATAGATTTAATCTAGAATTTTCCAGAAAGTTCTAAAGGTCAATAGGCTTAATACTCCTACATGGATGAATAGATATTGACCAAATTTGGCACATATATCCATCATTATTCGGAAAAACGCTGAAGGGGTTATGAACTTTTTATGACACTCCATTTGGGGCCGGGGGCCCAAACTGTCGTTTTTTCCTATATGAGCTATATAAATAAAATTAACAACAAATACTCCTTCATGAATAGATGGATCTTGAGCAAACTTAGTACACATACACTAGATTATTCATATTCAAATATCGAAGGGTACTGAACTTATAATATCCATTTCTCTGGGGCCGGGGGCCCCGTTTCATTTTTCCTTATATGAGCTATATAAATATCAATAGGCTTAGACAACACTACAGTTTATATGTGAATAGATCGATATAGATCAAGATGGAACGGGATCCCATAGAGAACAGTATACTAACGGGATCTGTAGGTCACCGGGATCGGGGTCCTAATGCAATCCCGGGCCACGCCGGGTATATCGGCTAGTATATATATAAAAGTGAAAATCTGTTTGTTTGTTTGTCTGTTCCACAAAGGCTTTTACACGGATTGATGGATCTTGACCAAGCTTGGCACATATATCCATCATTATCCAGAAAGAACTCTTACGGGGTTGAGAACTTTTAATAACATTTCGTGTGAGGCCGGGGGCCCCGAATTCGTTTTTTTCTTATATGAGCTATATAAAAAAATTACAAACAAATGCTCCTACGTGAATGGATGGACATCGATCAAACTTAGTACACGTACACTTGATTATCCATACTCAAATACTAATGGGTACTGAACTCATAATATCCATTCTCCTGGGGCCGGGGGCCCCATTTCATTTTTCCTTATATGAGCTATATAAAAAATTTTCAAACAAATACTCCTACGTGAATGGATGGATATCGATCAAACTTAGTACACGTACACTTGATTATCCATATTCAAATACCTAAGGGTATTGAACTCATAATATTCATTCTTCTGGGGCCGGGGGCCCCATTTCGTTTTTCCTTATATGAGCTATATAAATATAGATGGGCTTAATACTCCTATATGAATGGATGGATCTTGACCAAACTTAGTACACGTACACTTGATTATCCATACTCAAATACAAAAGGGTACCGAACTCATAATATCCATTCCTGGGGGGCCGGGGGCCCCATTTAATTTTTCCTTATATAAGCTATATAAATATTAATAGGCTCTGAAAACACTTTAGGTTCTATGTGATTTGATGGATATAGACCTAGAGTGGTAGCAATGCACTTCACTGTCCGTACTGAAACATCGATGGATTTAAAACTAATAATATCCAATCTAGAATTTTCTAGAAAGTTCGATAACTTTAAAACGCTATATTTATGGCATTATTCAATAGATTTTAATGGGACAAATTTAAAATGTAACTTCGTAACTTACCTGAATGATATTTATAGGGCCTCATCTCAGGCAAAACTAATTCAGTACAATTATGGAATGGGCCCCCGGGGCCCATCTATTAACTTAAATGTACTACAGTTATAGAAATGCATTTAGTCGTATAATTTTTCGTATTCGAAGAATAATTACTACTAATAAAAGACAGTTTTTACAAAGTTCGAGGAGGATAATACATTTAATCTAGAATGTTCCAGAAAGTTCTATAGGTCAATAGGGTTATAAAACACTATAGTTTCTATGTCATTTGATGGATATAGGCCTAGGGTGGTAGCAATACACTTCACTGTCCGTTTTTAGATATCGGTGTAATTAAAACTAAGAATATCCAATCTAGAATTTTCCAGAAATTTCGATATCTTTAAAAAACTAAATCTATGTCACGATCAAATCAGGAAATGGGATAACATTGTAAAGGAGGGTCTCTAGATGAAACGGGATCCCAAAGAGAACAGTATCCTAACGGTATCTGTAGGCCACCGGGATCGGGGTCCTAATGCAAACCCGGGCCACGCCGGGTATATCGGCTAGTAACATTATATAGAAAACTAATTGATGGTCCCATCAGTTGCGTCACTAGGGATGGTGTCACCCAGTGCAGTAAACTAATAGTGTCACCCCACCAGATTTCCATAGAAACCTCGAAATCTGCCTGCTCAAGTGACAACCTACTCTTATGGGATCTCATGCAACTTCTTCTTGTGGCAACCTGCTCTGTATGGTGTCACCCTGTTCTGATTGTAACTTGCTGTGTATGGTATCACGTTGTTCTTATGGTAACCAGCTCTGTTTGGCGTCACCCTTTTCTGGTGTCACCCTCCTCTGTACAGTGTCACTCTGTTCTGGTGGCAACATGGTCTGTATAATGACATTCTGCTCTGGTCGCAACCTGTTCTTATCTTGAGCTTTGATCTGTTATGAAACCAACCTCGGTCAAATTTGTAATTTTCCATTGGGTGTCAACCCCCTGAGAGGGTTTCACTCCCCTGTGAGGGTATCACCCCCCTGTGAGGGTGTCACCCGGTGCGGTCTGCACTCCTTTGCGACGCTACTGACTCCCTTGTTGTTTCAGTTTTGAACATAAGCAACGGCTTCATTCTCCATAATTATTTTAACTCATACATGTGTTTGTTTCTTGCATGCGTTTGTTTCTTGCAAGCATTAGTTTCTTGCATGCGTTAGTTTCTTGCATGCGTTAGTTTCTTGCATGAGTTTTAAGTTTCTTGCATGCGTTTTAAGTTTCTTGCATGCGTTAGTTTCTTGCATGCGTTAGTTTCTTGCATGCGTTAGTTTCGTGCCTTCACTCAGTTGTAAAATTAAAATGATAAAAATAACTTGTGTATGAAGCTGCAGACCGAAAATTTAAAGAAAGGTCAAAGTTGTTTGATTTGAACTGATTCGTAACGTGTCGCATTAGAGTTAATGATGTTTGAAACTACGTAGAGTTAATGGTGAACAATGCATGGCACATAATATATGTTGGCTGGTAGTATAACTGGAGTCTTCAAAGTTTAAACCCTAAATAAACCTTCAGAGTGTGTCTTAAATTAAATTAATATTATCCATGATAAGAGAGACTCGATACGCTTTGCCATCCACTCTACTAAATGGCTTTAAGTTGCGTCTTAGACAAATATGAACGGTGCTCTTTAAAAGTAAACATATCTTTATCCAATAGAATTATGCTCAATTTAAGCCAATCTTAATGCGAGATTCTAAATCGTGCATTCGTGTCTAATACATGATATAATCCATTTTCTGCACTGTCCCCTTTAGGATATGAGAAGCTACATTATAAATGCTTGCAAGAGCTTTTATCTTGAGGAATAGAACAAATGACACATGCAAATAAAGACAACCACATGAAGAGAGAAATGCATAAATGTAAGACAGCAAAGAACAACGGATTTTAGGGCCCGGGGGTGATGAAAAACAAGCTGTCATATAGATAACATTATTTAATCATATAAATGTTGTTTAAATAGATACGTTTAAGACAAAGGGTGTCAATGGGTATTTACATATACGTTTAAGAAAAAAGTGTCATTGGGTATCTTCATATACCTTTAAGACAAAGAGTTTCGATATGTACAGATACCTTTAAGACAAAGAGTGTCAATGGGTATCTACATATACCTTTAAGACAAAGAGTTTCAATATTTACAGATACCTTAAAAACTAAGAGTGTCAATGGGTATTTACAGATACCTTCAAGACAAAGAGTGTCAATATTTACAGATACGTTTTTTATAGCGACACATAAGTTATGACGTAACAGAACACATTAGTTTACTTACGTGTCTTCTCCTGGTGGCTTTACCCTCCTCTTGATGGCTGGCTTTACCATCCTCTTGATGGGAGTCAGTGGTTGAGTTATCTTCAGTAGATAAAATGAAATATTATAAATTTGTTATCAATATTACACATGAACAATATTTTGGAAAATCATTACACACAAACAGCCCTCCAGAATGTTTATAAAATAATATTTAAAATTCTTATATCGCTGACGACTTACGCAGACCAATATTCGAAATCAAAATCCAGATTTTTTATTCATCGGCTCCACAAAATAAACTTTACCTTAATCACTGGAGGGCACAATGAAATGTTATTTAACTTTTATGTCAATTGAATTGTAGTTTCTTGAGATCTACGTGATATCGTTGTTTGCCCAGGTGTATTGAGAACAGATAAGGAATATCTGTATAGTTGAAGACGTTTTGGTTTCATTGACTGAGGCGGACGCATATTTCTGTTTGGAAAACAATAGTTCGGGGACTGACAGAAAAATATACTATTGCTATTTGTCATTTACACAAGGAATTATTAAAAGACCACCATGGACGGATTAGAGAATAATTATTAAATATACATCAAACATAAAAGTTGCATTTATTAGTCATTTAGAAATAATAGTTAATTATGACATATGTTCTGTAACCAGAGTACTTTCTCATATAAAGAATTAATTGAGGAATGTGTCCAAAAATTGTGTAAAAATGTCCAATGTACCCCCAACCCGTTCCCCATACTTGTATCGATGATTAAGTCACCACTTTGTCCCCCAATAAAAATGCATTTGTCAAGGTTGAGTCCAAACCAGTGCTTGTGACTGAGTCCAAACCATTGCTAGTGACGGAGTCCAAGCCATTGCTTGTGACTGAGTCCAAGCCATTGCTTGTGACAACCATGAATGGTGAGTACAAATCAACACGCCAACTGTAACTGAACAGCTTCTAGGGATTAAATGATACGTGCTATAATGAGTCTGCTGTATCTGGTTCACGTGAGTCAGTCACATACTACAATGTAAGGCAGTTGTATCTGGTTCACGTGAGTCAGTCACATACTACAATGTAAGGCAGTTGTATCTGGTTCACGTGAGTCAGTCACATACTACAATGTAAGTCTGTTTTATCTGTTTCTCGTGAGACAGGGGATACAATAAAGTATGTTGTATCTGGTTCAAGTGAGTCAGTAGCATATTGCAATGAAAGTCTGTTGTTTCTCAAAATTTGACAAAACATGCTTACAATTAATGCACTTTATAATAATCCCTGTTAGTCCGCCCCCACTCCCCACTCAAGGGTCACCTGAAATAGTTGGGGAAATAAATCTCTGGTCTAAAAGCGGATGGTTCATTAGATTATTAATATAGTTCAGGGGCGTGAAAAAAATATGCGGTTGTGACCCTTGAGTGGAAAAGTGTGTGTGTGTGGTGGGGGGGGGGGGGGGGTGTAAAAAGTGGGATTCTTATAAAGTGCGTTACTTGTATACATGATTTGTCAAATTTTCAGCCCCACGCCCATTGCTTGTTATTATATTTTAAAAAGGATTTGTACGAAAAACTTTGTTAAGAGGAGTTGTTTAATTTTTAATTATAGATGTTGGGGATGGGTGTGTGACATTGGTCGGAGCTTATCTCAGTCAGTGGGACAATTGATACATTCTAAATGGGGTGGCCGAGTGGACAGATTCGTCAAGGATGACCTACATTTGTTGGATATGACTCGGAAATTAATCACCAGTCTCATTGTTATGAAGGATGACGTATTTTTTAGCACGACTATCTCGCGTCCCACGTGCATGACCCCTCGTGAACTCTCGTGACCGCCTTTGAAGTGTGGCTAGAAAAACCTTATTTATTCTAGTCAGGAGAACTGTCGAAAATAATAGAATATTCTGGATAAAACGAGAAGGCAAAACAATGCATTAGACGGTTCTAGACATTAGTAGGAAATGCCTATAAAAAGGGCTGACCGATAGAGAGGAGAGACATTTTGTTTTGATCACGAGATGCTATGTCATACTTTGTTGTGTGTAGAGATTTTTATTTCCTCGTACAATTTTGTGCTCATTGTATTTTTATATACAGTACCGGTACCAGCAAATCTGTAAGTTTATAATTTCAATCATATTTTACTTGCTGTTATTATTTAATTGAAGTTCACAAATTAAAAAGTTATTAATTGTAATTAGCTCTGGCCTTGATTGTCGTTTTATTTGGTATTATTTTTAAATGTTGGTATCGTCCTTTATTATGGACCGTTTCTAGAACGAGCCATAGTCTAAAATTAAGAGATTAAATTCTCAATTCATAACGGTTCGTAATACTCATTTTATACGACATTTATTGTGTAACAGTATGAATGGGTGGAACTGTATAGGTGGGTACAACATGTGAAAATGAATCAGCCATACTAGTAATACTTGTACACTTTAATATGTATAGGTCACATCTTGTTCAGTAGGCTTATCCATGTTAGGAGGTCATCTTGGAAAGTAGAACATATCTTGGCCATCTTGGAAAGTAGAACATATCTTGGCCAGTAGAACATATCTTGGCCAGTAGAACATATCTTGGCCAGTAGAACATATCTTGGCCAGTAGAACATATCTTGGCCAGTAGAACATATCTTGGCCAGTAGAACATATCTTGGCCAGTAGAACATATCTTGGCCAGTAGAACATATCTTGGCCAGTACAACATATCTTGGCCAGTAGAACATATCTTGGCCAGTACAACATATCTTGGGCTGTAATTTTTATTATAATTTCCTGAAATGTTGACCTCAGATTGGTTGCCTGTTTGGGGGCCGAGCACATGTTATATTAACAATAAAATATGAGATTTTGGACCCCCTTCCTAACCCCTTATAACGTTAGATTACATTTCCAGAAACGCCCCCTAATATTATTATTTCTAGCACCCCCCCCCCCAAAAAAAAAAAAAAAACAAAAAAAAAACAACCAACAAAACCATCTTTATTAAACAATCGAAAAAAGAACATTTCAAATAGCCAGAAATAATACATTTTGTTTTTTCCAAAAATGTCTCAATTATTGTCAACAAACTATATTTTAATTTGGAAATAATCTAACTAGGCTAATTTCGTAAATTTGAAAAGCAGAAATTTGGCAAAATAGGTTAATAAAAACAAAAACAAATAAAAGCAATTAAAAAAGGAATCGCCAACATTTCTCTCTAACTCTACCACCCCACCACATGTAACAAAATTTAATAAATCACCCCTTACCCTCTGCATTAAATTTGCACGGCCCGTTGCAATAGTCATAAGTCATAGAAAGTAGGTCAGAGGCGAGATTGTAAAAAGTGGAGTCCTACCTATCAATAGTGACAATAGCCAGTGAACTTATTAATTATAATCTAATAATCCCCCTACACCTCAGACCTCCCATCCCATTTTCTCTCTAAAAAAAACTGCGTGTTGTTAGCTACTCCACTGGCTCAGTCACTTCCCCAAACACGGCAAGCCATGTTACATTACATAATAATAATATATCAGTCCATGTTACATAACATAGATATATATTAGTATCAGCCTTGCCAAAGAGACCACACATCATTAAAATCATATTATATCAATTAATGTAAATAAGATTGTTCACATCGCCCACAAACCTGCACTTACAATATTATAATTTATATCAACTACTTACTGTCTTTAAATACCAGCGTGAAGACGGATCGATATACTCCACTTTGTAATGTGCACATGTTGAACACATTAGTCACTACACACAACACAACACTGATATAGGCCTACTAAACTAAACTACAAAATAGAACAATATATCATCCGATCTCATCGCAAAACGTGTGTCCAGTTCTCAACTTAACTATCATTTAACACGCTACACATCATTACTTTGTTGTTATGTGTCTGGCACACAAGTCGAATCAAAACTTCACCAACACACTGACGAAAATATGGCTACGGGTCAGGGTGAATATTTTTTAATCGTTTTCTCTCCCTCTCTCTCTCTCTCTCTCTCTCTGTGTCTATCGGGCTAACACCGTGTGAATGCCCTAACACGGCGAGCACGCTAATAAAACTGTCTGGTGCGAGGTATCAGCAAAATGTTTGTGATGAATTGTGATTGGTCTCCTCCATGCACTGTTGGGTACGTAAGTGTGCCGCACTGAGAAATAAGGAAATAAAAGGTCACCCTAGATAAATTACAATATAATCCACGGGATAGGAAATTTCCGATAATTAAGAATATTAATCTTTATTGAAGTTACGGTATTGTGCTTTTTAATAGAGAACTGAATATCTTTATCTTTTCAGGGTTTGTCATGAGTCATAGCGGTACAAAGATAAACCTTGGTATCGGCACATTCAGGGTTAAGGACTGTAAGGGGGAAATACATTGGTCTTTTGTAGTTTAAACAAAACAACATTTTTATCAATTTTCAGACAAGAATTGTAAGGAAACGTCACAGAGCCGTCACTACGGTTGGTGTCACCCGGTGCGGTAAACTTATGCATGGTGTCACCCGGTGCGGTAAACTTATGCATGGTGTCAACCGGTGCGGTAAACTTATGCATGGTGTCACCCGGTGCGGTAAACTTATGCATGGTGTCACCCGGTGCGGTAAACTTATGCATGGTGTCACCCGGTGCGGTAAACTTATATATAGTGTCACTCGGTGCGGTAAACTTATGCATGGTGTCACCCGGTGCGGTAAACTTATGCATGGTGTCACCCGGTGCGGTAAACTTATGCATGGTGTCACCCGGTGCGGTAAACTTATACATAGTGTCACTCGGTGCGGTAAACTTATGCATGGTGTCACCCGGTGCGGTAAACTTATGCATGGTGTCACCCGGTGTGGTAAACTTATGCATGGTGTCACCCGGTGTGGTAAACTTATACATAGTGTCACTCGGTGCGGTAAACTTATGCATGGTGTCACCCGGTGCGGTAAACTTATGCATTGTGTCACCCGGTGCGGTAAACTTATGCATGGTGTCACTCGGTGCGGTAAACTCATGCATGGTGTCACCTGGTGCGGTAAACTTATGCATGGTCTCACCCGGTGCGGTAAACTTATGCATGGTGTCACGCGGTGCGGTAAGCTTATGCATGGTGTCACCCGGTGCGGTAAACTTATGCATGGTGTTACCCGGTGCGGTAAACTCGGAGTCACCCTCAACATGCACCGTGTAATTCTTAATCAGATCATACACAATCGCATATAAATTGAGTGTAAAGTATGTCGTACAGCAACAAAAAAGACATAAGAAGAGAAAAGAGAATCTGGGATAACAGCGTTTAGAAAATAAAACAAAATCACCTGAAACATTAATCTTAAGATTTACAAGTTGACTTTCCTGGTGTTCAAAGATGCAAACCTGTCAACCACGTCACCAAAGGTAGCATTCTTCACCAGATCACTTTATACTGAGTAAATCTCAAGATCAGACGTCTGGACTGTTTCAAATTAAAAAGCAAATATCTCTTTCAAAGTCCCTCATACACGAAGCCACATAAATAATTGTAGACTAATTTTAAAACTTCCAACACTGACCAATCTTTTAATGGGTCCCCTGGGCTGCAGTCCCTTGAGCCTTGAACAAAAATACTGAAGCACTCAGTTCCAGTGACACTCTTTCTCGTGTCATCTTGCTCTTGTTTTTAAGTTACATATGTTATGAGACCGATCTGAGCTAGCTCTGCCAAATTTGGAAACAGTCCGTAAATGCCTATAAGAACTTTAAAATGTCCGTGCAAAATGAGATACTATACAAACAGTTGAGCTTGCTTGAAACTGTGATGCTCATAATAAAGAGAAAACTGCTGAGAATGTCAAACAACAAGCTAACACTTGAAACATATTAGAAACATACGTATTTCATCGTTGACATAGCACATAGAGTCAGAGTCAGAGAAATAGAGTTGTGCGGATGTTTCAGGTTTTTTTTACCTTATTTGCTACGTAACAAAACATCACTTTCAAATGAGTCCTTATTTTTTTTCCTGTAAAAATTGAGCAGATTTTAAAAAATTGTCCGTACATTTTATTTGAGTTGGCAACATTGGGTGTTACCCGGTGCGGCCTACATCCCTAGCCCGCCACTGGTCACAAATAATTATTATAAATATTCTTGCAAAGATCAGTCCAATGTTCATGATTCAAACAGTTCGAATAGTTCATACGGTCATTTTATCAAAAGTGTGCAACAAGTCTACATTTCGTTTCAACATGTATCAATAGTTGTAGTTCGATTCAATCGAACACTAAAAACAAACCACAAAATACATAGCACGCATTGGCGCAAGAATATAGCACACATCGGCGAAAGAATATAGCACACATTGGCACACGAATATAGCACATATTGGCACAAGAACATCGCACACATGGCACAAGAACATAACTCACATTGGCACAAGAACATAGCATACTTTGACACAACAATTTAGCACACATTGTCACACCAGGAGTGCCGTTCCAGTTGGCCTTCCTGCAGGACTGTCACTTGAGGCAGGCATATGAGGGTAAGATCTTCATCGTATTTATTTGGGGGGGGGGGGGGGGGGATGTCACGATCCAGATAACTGATTGGTTTCCTTCCTCAGTATCGTTTATACTTTGTTCATACATCGTTATACACCGAATCGAACACAAGTCATTTGCCATTAGTAATTAAAGTTTAATCTAAGTATCTAAGAATATATTTATTTCTCTGTCTGTACATTTAATTAAACACATGTATAGCGCATGTCTCTAAGAGAGAATAATAAACAAATGTCCGTTATAGAAATATTTCATCGACTACTGACGAATCAGCACGTACGCCACAGACAGTCTTGGCAATCTCTTATATCTACTAGCGAGAACCCGGCATGCGTTGCAGTGCCACTCAAAGAAAATAGTGCTTGTATTTTAATTACGTTTTTAAAGTAATTATTATAGAGACAATCTTTTGTTTATTTCCGTCTGGTGCTACACAAATAAATCAGAAGGTTTTTCGATGCGTGAGCAGGCCACATAAAGCTGACCACGTGAGAAGCATGGATTTTCTAAATTTAGTCCACACTCTTATAGCGATTGATCCAGCCATGCAATAGCTATGTTTGAAATTATATTTATAAAGCTCACATAATATTTTTAAAAAATAAAGAATTAAGGCCCTGGCCCAAGATGCAAAATTTTAAAATGGTTGTACTAATTCAGAAACCTACTTATTATGTCACACACGAACTGAAATGTCACTATTTGTATTAGATTAAATTCCATCCACCATGCAATAATAGCTCTGTTTGAAATTATATTTGTATAGCTCATATAAGACAAAAATAATTTAGGGCCCCCGGCACCAAAAGGAATATTTCAAAATGGATAACCTAATTCAAAGACCTTTGCGGGCGTGCGCACAACTTTTCAAAGCTTTATCGCAATCGGATGTAATATGCGATATTAAGCTATGGCAAAAGCTTACCCTCAACGATGACACAACTAGAATGAATATAGTTTACATCACACTGGTTCGGAATTTAAGATGCCTTTAATCATTATTATAGCTACTTTTGGCACTCCCGAACCGAAAATTTGAAATGCAACTTCAAAATTGTCTGAAAGAAATAACAAATTGAAGTATGCGCCAAAATGCATCCATGCATTTTGAATATCCCTGACTGTCTTTAGCACCTTAAATTTCTGCACCCCCTTCACTCACGATCAATGGTACGGTATGGGGTTGAGTATTAGCTTGTGCCAAACGATTACCCTGGGGCACGCCATAAACGGAGTGAAATCAGTTTATGTATGGTACAGGGCGCCATAATGCCTCCCACAAACCCTTAAAAATGACCTTCGCCGTTCAAAAAATATAATAGAAACATTGAATTCAAGTACACCTATACCTCGCTATACGGCCGCTCTTTATACGGCATTTCGCTATTACGGCCTTTTTAAATTATGGCACTTTTTCGGTTTACGGCCCACGATGTTTCATAATACGGCCAATAGATACCCTCTCTTTAGTTTCAGCTTCTCCCCTTAGGCGGCTCTGCTTTAGTAGTCTGCCTTATTTCCTGTGCTATCCCACCTTATTCATATCCTGTGACTCAGTAAGTTGACGTGTTTGTTCCTGTTTCTTTTCTGGTTGGGTTTTGTTTCTATTTTGTTTGGTTGGATTAATTGGTGAATTGTAAGCATACTTGGTACGTATGAATCAGATTGACTGTATTTTCGTTATTTATGTAATTAATTCATTAATTCTTTCAAATATATTCGTTACTTTGTTAGCAAAAAATGTCACTGAAACGTTCGTTGAAGTTAGATATCGGTACTGATAAAAAGAGAAATCGAAAGTCTATCACGCTAGTCCACAGTTCAATGTATTTGGGATAGGAAATGAAAAGAATAAAATTATTTATAAACTAACGAAAGGCCCGTAAGAAAGTAACAACTCGATTTTTCCACTCCTCCCACCCCCGACTGTGTCCAGTTTGCACTGTGACCGCCTTTCGTATAATCGTTTCCGGTTGCCCTAAAATCAGGTCCTGTTGATCTCCCACCCCCTGCCGTAGTATAATACTTCCGGGTTATTTTTGAAGGTTGGAAAGAAAATTGTGATGTTCACTATATGTCCCCCACTCCCAACCCCGCATTAAAAAGAAGAGACTTCAATGACTGAACGACTCAGAAATAAAATGGGGAGAAATAGATAGATCCAGATCAGGCCATAATTTCAAGTTAAATACAAAAAAAGCTTAGAGTTAAAATGTAGATTTGGTTTGTGAGTGTTTTTTAAAAATATAGACAAATAAAATAAAGTCAGTAAAAAAAATTGAGAGAAAGAGAGAGAGAGAGCGGGAGAGGTAAATGAAGGGGGCAGATAGGAGAGACTAAGAAATAGAGAAAATACCGAAATGAAAGAAGGGAAAAAAAAGACGAGACATACAATGGGGGAAAAAAGTAATGCCTTTAATTTTGTTTGAACTGCAGAATTGCCAATTTCTTTTAGTTAAAATTATTTCAAATTTAACGAAAATACAAAGAATGTATGAGTATTCTGTCACGTAAGCTGTTCATATAATTGATCAACGCCACGCATCCCCGCACACCACCACCTCCACACCATAAACAACAATCGTAAGCTGATAGACACACTACAATGCCTAATATAGATCGAAGCTCATGTCATTGGGCACTGAGATCTACCACTACAAATGCAAACATGAGGCTTTAAGTGAGGGCGCACTAACGTTTGTACAGAACTCTAGCACACGTAGATTACAGAACGATAAATTCAACATTCGGCTTTAAATTAGGGCGTTGTACGTTTCTATTCTGACCTCCCATGCATATTTTTCTCTCCACCCCCCCACCCCCATGAGCTCTGGGACGGACCCCCGTGTTGTTAAATGCTAATAGCAAACATTCAAATCCAGACTGACGCCATACTGTAACACTAGTATTTTTTCTCTCGACCAGAAAATTTATACAGAGTACTGTAGATAAAGAAAGGCATCAGCGGCTCTCAAACTGAAAACATGGTTATAGTTATTTTATGTCAAAATAAATGGCATTTTTTTTTTCAAAAAAGATTCTAATATTTACAGGGGCAGTCAAAAACAAAAAGTAATTGGAAGACTATGTTCCATTTTTTCAGGACACATACATTCTGGGAAGGGAAATAGGGCTGTGTGTAGACCAGGGGTCTTCAGACTACGTCCCGTGAGCCAGATCCCGCCTGCCAGGGATCCTTAGTTCAGTCAACATGGACGCCGTCAGGGTACCTGTCAAACAGCGAAAAATGTGGAACGAGACGTTGATTATTGCATTAGAAATACTTCCTTTTGAATCTACTAAATTTATGTTGGATATATTTTTTCTTCATTTTAAATACTGATCCGGCCCCTTGTTAAAAAGTTTGAAGACTTCTTGTTTAGACAGTTAATAGCACTGTTGGCAAGGTACAGTATAGACCGCTGAGAACTCTGTCAAGAAGAAAGACGAGTAATATGGGGGTTGTGGTGGGTTAGGAGTCTGGAGAAACAACTATTTCTAGCGACATAATTCCCAGGTGGATGAGTGGGACAAACATTAGGGGTGGGGTGGATGTTTGATGAGAGGACGAAATGGCCCCCGGAGCAAATTCTGATTAGGGGCCTCAGAAAAGATAGCGTTTATTGATCTGATTAGGGGGCCCCCATAAAGAGATAGCATTAATTGATCTGATAAGGGGGATCCATAAAAAGATAGCATTTTTTTATATGATTAGGGGCCCCCATAAAACACATGAACAGAAATAAAAGTCACAAAACAATAGTTGGACTGTCAAGAAAAGAATTTTAAAGTTTTTACTTCAACTCTAAAAATTACAATTAATGCTATTTTTAACGACTTTTGTGATCCCTAATTTAGCTCCTGGAGCAAACGCGCTCCTCCACCCAACCCCCTCTCCTATCCCCCCTCCCCACGCAAAAGACAACTGTCGAAGGTGGTATTCAAATAATTCATTTCAATGTATTTATCATCGATTTGTTTCTTTCTTTATTGTTTCATAGCTGATGTGTCAAGTCAGTCAGCAATATGACTGGATATACAACTTATCTAACAAGCTAAAGAGTTTCAATTTTTTAACAAATTTTGTTGGTCATCCAACATGGCGGTAAGGAAACAAGTTACCACAAGTAAAAGAACACCTGAGAATAGCATTATCTGTGTTCATTTATAAACGTAACGCTGGCCAAGGTCGTAACGCTGGCCAAGGACGTAACGTTGGCCAAGGACATAACGCTGGCCAAGGACGTAACGTTGGCCAAGGACATAACGCTGGCCAAGGACGTAAAGCTGGCCAAGGACATAGCGCTGGCAAAGGACGTAAAGCTAGCCAAGGACGTAACGTTGGCCAAGGACATAACGCTGGCCAAGGACGTAAAACTGGCCAAGGACATAACGCTGGCCAAGGACGTAAAGCTGGCCAAGGACGTAACGTTGGCAGAGGACGTAACGTTGGCCAAGGACGCAACGCTGGCCAAGGACGTAACGTTGGCCAAGGACGTACAGCTGGCCATGGACGTAACGTTGGCCAAGGACGTACAGCTGGCCAAGGACGTAACTTTGTGTTTAAAAAATATTCTTAGATGTTTATTGGGAAACGTATACTGGCTTAGATTGAAACCTCTGTACATTTAATGTGTTCAACACAACTAGCAACCTTGGACAACTTCTGATCCCTTTTATCAACTTGGGATCAATTCTGATCTACTCTATCAACCTTGAATAACTTCTGATCAGTTCTCTAACTCTTGGATAACCTCTGATATATCGATACGTTCTGATATATGGATAACCTCTGATCAACGAATAACATCTGATCTATAAATAAATTAATATCCATGGATAAATTATGATCTATGGATGACTTCTGATCTATGGATAACTTCTGATTGTAGATAACTGGGCGGCTGAAACAAGGATAGTCTCGGGCGTCACAAACTCTAGATACTTGCATCAGATAATTCTTTGATACCATAAAATGTATCAGCTACTTCACTAATGCATCTCTTGCATCAGCTACTCCAATGATAATATGACTTGTGTCAGTTATTCAGCCGACACCATTAGTTGTATCAGCTAATCCACCGATACCACCACTTGTATCGGCTACTCAACTGATACCATCACTTTATCAGCTACTCCACTGTTACTATTACTTGTATCCTGCGATAAAAATTTCCGTTTCAATAAACGGATACGACATTTAATGACATTTACCGTAATGTGACCCGCCAACAGGAAGACTTCTCACTTTTTTTTAAAAGCAAGTTTTTTGTTAAAGAGTCAGCTAATATCGATACAGCGTGTGGTATGGTCAGATACACATGTATCATAATCAACGTTTAATTTCATATTATCATAACCAACGTTTAATGTCATATTATCATAACCAACGTTTAATGTCATATTATCATAACCAACGTTAAATGTCACATGTATCATAATCAACGTTTATGTCACATGAATCATAAACAAAGTTACAGAGTAGGTAGGCCTCCTACATATTGACAAAGTTGACCTGGCATCACAATGTTCACCGTCGCCCGCCACTAGCATTATCTACTAAAGAACCAGTATTTAAGTTTAAAGTCTGTATCATAACACAGTGGTACCTCGACATACGAGTGCCCTAACATACGAGATTTTTTAGATACGAGCCGTCGAGCGAGCGATGCTTTGCTTTGAGATACGAGCAATATTTAAGATTCGAGAAACCGGATCAGCGGGTCGGCTGGCTGCAGTGACGAAAATTAAGCGAAAGTAACAAAAAATTGTACAGTAGCATTTAAGTTCATTTAAGTTCAATGAAGTTTAGTTAAGTTCCATTAAGTTTAGGGATAACGTGTAGCATTAAGAGTGTAACGAGTAAGTGAATTAATGTGACCGAAAGGGTTTAGCATTAACAGTGTAGCTCCTTCGCCTATCTCCGCCACCCTACACTTCCGCCAGCATCTTCCGTAAGCTCAAGTCGGCTGATGTCCGAGGTAAATACACTTTATAAAAACTGTTTATTTCTTAACATTCTCTTTTATTATGTTTTTATACAATATTTGTCATCTATAAATACATTTATCTTATTCAAAAACACGTAACAAAAACAACTGGGGTGGCATTTTGGGGGCTGGAACGGATTAATGGTATTCCTATTAATTTCAATGGGAAAAATTGTTTTGAGATACGAGCAAATTGACATACGAGCAAGGTTAGGGAACGAATTAAATTCGTATCTCGAGGTACCACTGTATGTGTTAACTATAATTAGATTATCCATATTCCTTCCAAAAGTAAGTTCAATACATTCTAAATCAATCAGTTCGAATGTTCAATCATATACACTTGCTGTCAAGTTAACTTCGCATCAACTTAGAAATACAATATAACCTTTGAACTCTCGTAGCTTCTTAACAAAAGAAGATAAATACCTTGTATATATTTGTTTTCCGCCACATTCCACAAAAAGAACTATACAGATGGCCGTACATGCCACACTTCCACAAAAAGAACTATTCAGATGGCCGAACATGCCACCTTCCACAAGAAGAACTATTCAGATGGCCGAACATGCCACCTTCCACAAGAAGAACTATTCAGATGGCCGAACATGCCAACTTCCACAAGAAGAACTATACAGATGGCCGAACATACCACCTTCCACAAAATGAACTATACAGATGGCCGAACATGCCACGCTTCCACACAAAGAACTATTCAGATGGCCGAACGTGCCACCCTTCCACAAAAAGAACTATACAGATGGCCGAACATGCCACCTTCCACAAAAAGAACTATTCAGATGGCCGAACGTGCCACCCTTCCACAAAAAGAACTATTCAGATGGCCGAACATGCCACCTTCCACAAAAAGAACTATACAGATGGCCGAACATGCCACCTTCCACAAAAAGAACTATTCAGATGACCGAACGTGCCACCCTTCCACAAAAAGAACTATACAGATGGCCGAACGTGCCACCCTTCCACAAAAAGAACTATACAGATGGCCGAACGTACCACCTTCCACAAAATGAACTATTCAGATGGCCGAACATGCCGCACTTCCACAAAATGAACTATACAGATGGCCGAACGTGCCACCCTTCCACAAAAAGAACTATACAGATGGCCGAACGTGCCACCCTTCCACAAAAAGAACTATACAGATGGCCGAACGTACCACCTTCCACAAAATGAACTATTCAGATGGCCGAACATGCCGCACTTCCACAAAATGAACTATACAGATGGCCGAACATGCCACCTTCCACAAAAAGAACTATTCAGATGGCCGAACATGCCACCTTCCACAAGAATAACTATACAGATGGCCGAACATGCCACCTTCCACAAGAAGAACTATACAGATGGCCGAACATGCCGCCTTCCACAAAAAGAACTATTCAGATGGCCGAACATGCCACCTTCCACAAAAAGAACTATACAGATGGCCGAACATGCCACCTTCCACAAGAAGAACTATACAGATGGCCGTACATGCCACCTTCCACAAGAAGAGCTATACAGATGGCCGTACATGCCACCTTCCACAAAAAGAACTATACAGATGGCCGAACATGCCGCCTTCCACAAAAAGAACTATTTAGATGGCCGAACATGCCACCTTCCACAAAAAGAACTATACAGATGGCCGAACATGCCACCTTCACAAGAAGAACTATACAGATTGCCGTACATGCCACCTTCCACAAGAAGAACTATACAGATGGCCGTACATGCCACCTTCACAAGAAGAACTATACAGATGGCCGAACATGCCACCTTCCACAAGAAGAACTATTCAGATGGCCGAACATGCCGCCTTCCACAAAAAGAACTATTCAGATGGCCGAACATGCCACCTTCCACAAAAAGAACTATACAGATGGCCGAACATGCCACCTTCACAAGAAGAACTATACAGATGGCCGTACATGCCACCTTCCACAAAAAGAACTATACAGATGGCCGTACATGCCACCTTCCACAAGAAGAACTATACAGATTGCCGTACATGCCACCTTCCACAAGAAGAACTATACAGATGGCCGTACAGGCCACCTGCCACAAGAAGAACTATACAGATGGCCGTACATGCCGCTCTTCCATGTAAAGAATAAAATGCCGCCTGAGTGGAAATGTCCTCTCCGGACCCCCTTCTTGTTAAGTGCTTTTTTTTTTTTAAATTTTCTTTTGCTTTAAAGTAATCCCAATAGTTGCTTAGTCTGAGTGAGAAAAATGGTTCAAATTAAAATACCATTTTTAGGGGGTGGGGAAGAGAGAGGGGTGAGGTGGGGAGAGATTAAGTACGAAAATTTGTTTTGTCTGGTTATACAGTTCTGTTGTTTTGTTGTGTTCCTTTTTTTCAGTTTTAACCTTCCTTTGTTTGACTAATTTCCAGTAGCAGTAGCAGTATTTAATAGATTTATATTTGTGGTGAATTCTTCGTAGAACTTTTAGTCGGTCTGGATGTTTTCAGCAGGGCCGTGCTGAGGAAAAGCTGCGCCAGGGGTCAATGCCATTCACATGTGTCATTGTATTTATTGTTCTTAACCAGCGGTTCTCAACCTGTGGGTCACGCGAGGTTGCCCAAGACCATCTGAAAACACATACACTCTAAAGTTATGAAGTAGCAACGAAAATAATTGTGTGGCTGAGGGTCGCCACAACATGAGGAACTGTATTTAAAGGGTTGCAGCGTTAGAAAAATTAAGAACCAATATTCTAATCTAAACTAGTTCATATAAAACTGGTTTTCGTTTAACATCCTTAATTGATCCAATGAAATCTAACGGTTGTGTGCACATGTTGTATTCCTATTACTTCCAATGAAATCTAACGGTTGTGTGCACATGTTGTATACCTAATACTTCCAATGAAATCTAACGGTTGTGTGCATATGTTGTATTCCTATTACTTCCAATGAAATCTAACGGTTGTGTGCATAAGTTGTATTCCTATTACTTCCAATGAAATCTAACGGATGTGTGCATAAGTTGTATTCCTATTACTTCAAATAAAATCTAACGGTTATGTGCAAATGTAGTATTCCTATTACTTCCAATGAAATCTAACGGTTGTGTGCATATGATGTATTCCTATTACTTCCAATGAAATCTAACGGTTGTGTGCATGTGTTGTATTACTATTACTTCCAATGAAATCTAACGGTTGTGTCTGTGTGGTATACCAATCTTTAAAACTGTGCTTCTGTGTGGTATACCAATCATCAAAATTGTGTTTCTGAGTGGTATACCAATCATCAAAACTGTGTTTCTGAGTGGTATACCAATCATCAAAACTGTGTTTCTGTGTGGTATACCAATCATCAAAACTGTGTTAATGTGTGTCAATACGCTTGATGTTGTCGACAGACATCGTATTCAGATAACGCTTTATGCTGTGTTATATGATAGAAGACATGCTCAAGCCACTAGCGCACCCATCCTCCTTCCTTTTTTTGCCACAAATCCCCTGCTCCTTTAAAGCTGTTGACTTGGGACAATCCCAAACTTTGACACGCTGGGGCAGACAAACTCAGTCCAGCTAACAAACAGTTAGGGAATAGGACGATAAGACGCGATCAAATGGAGACAATCTTTGCTGTGTACGACCAATTATAGCCCCTTAGACTTTAGAGGTGGGTCAAGACTAACTTAGTGGGCCAGGGGCGTTGTCATGTCGGGGGTTAGAAGGGTTCAATGGTATATATTACACCATTGCAATTGTTAGGGAGCCCGTGCAGTTAAGCTGAATGTAAATTGGCGGGTGGGTGCAGAGGCGTAGCTAAGGGAGCAAAGGGGGGACAGATGTCCGTGGCCGCCAGATTAGATTAGGGGCGCAAAAAAATGGGGGGCGCTTTAAAATGAATCTTGTCCCCGGGCGCAAAACACTAACTACACCTCTGTGTGAGTGGTGTGTCCAGTTTTGCCGATTGTGGATTGGTTGACAGGCTGGTTGGTGGTGTGTCCAGTTGGACTGATTGGCTTATAGACGTGGTGTGGGTTTACCAGTAGTTTGAGTATTGGGCATTTATTTTACAATTGCTGTCAGTCGATACACTTCTGGCTTTTGTACTCACATTTGTATCTACATAGAAATCTATTTATATAATTAAATTCATTTTAGTATCACTAGATTTGGTATCGTTTTTCTTTACATACTGTTAGATCAGTCTTTTGTTACGTATTGTTTTGAATATAAGCCATCTATTAACACAATTTAATTTATAACCATAACTGTACGTAACTGGTACATCTTACAAAAGGCACCAAACAATCAAAGAGTCTTACAAAAGGCACCAAACGTTCTTTATTTTGTCATTTAAATGGGACGAGCATATTAACAATGTGTGCAACCAGGCAAACAAGACCCTGGGGTTCTTAAGGCGTAATCTAAAGATCAACAACTCCGGTGTGAAAGAAAGAGCCTATAAAGCCTTTGTCCGGCCGCTTTTAGATTATGCATCTTCGGTCTGTGACCAATTCACCAAGAAGAGCATCGACAGGTTGGAGGCAGTACAGCGACGGGCAGCACGCTTTGTCCTGAACCGCTACAGGAATACCTCTAGTGTTGGCAGCATGCTGGAAACACTGGGCTGGTCACTATAGGAGGAACGACGACGACTATTCAGCCTCTCCATGATTTACAAGTTAAATAATGAGCTAGTCCACTGCTCTGGTATTAAACAGAAACTTGTCCCTCTCCCCCATAGACAGCGACGAGGCCATGACAGGCAGTTCCGGCTCATACCAGCGAGAAGCCAGTATAGGAACTGCTCATTCCTACCAAAGACAATCGGGGACTGGAACAATCTTTCAAAAGGAACAGTTGAGGAGACGACACTTGACCCATTTTGGGTCTATTGCCTCAGGCCTTCCAACCCCCAGTGCATGAAACCCTCACACAGTTACTCTTGTAACCAGTGAAATATCCTCATCAACACCAGGCACAGAAACATTGCAAATCCCATCTACATTCATAGGAGCCATAATGATCAATAAATTGATCGTGGACTCTTAATATATAGAAGAAGAAATGAAGAGCGTTATAATAGTTAGAAATTCCAAAACAGACTTTTTAAGTTAATGCATTTGTTTGGAAATTCACGCTGTCTCATTTTCCATGTTATAAATCACCGCTAATAAATATATTTCGTCTTTTTATACCATTTAGATACAATTAATTTTAAAAATGACATGTTTTTAAAAGACCATAAAAAAAAAATCTATAGCCCTTTTCTACAAACAGTGCTTTTCTAATTTTTTTTGGAAACTGTAAATTTTGGGAAAAGCTTTATAAGTTTTAAATTAAATCCAAAACTATAATTACTTTACTAACATAATAATAGAATATTTGTCACTTGTTAAAAATGAAGGATCAACTGTTTGGAACAAATAAAACGTTTCAAATAAAACTGTGAAACAACATTGCTATTTAGATGCAACTAAAAATAAAAGGATTTGTGTAACTTATGCATGGTCAAGGGGACCTATGTAACCCATGCATGGTCAAGGGGATCTATGTAACCCATGCATGGTCAAGGGGACCTATGTAACCCATACATGGTCAAGGGGACCTATGTAACCCATGCATGGTTAAGGGGTCCTATGTAACCCATACATGGTTAAGGGGTCCTATGTAACCCATACATTGTCAAGAGAACCTATGTAACCCATACATGGTCAAGGGGACCTATATAACCCATACATTGTCAAGGGGATCTATGTAACCCACACATTGTCAAGGGGACCTATGTAAACCATGCATGGTCAAGGGAACCTATGTAACCCATACATGGTCGAGGGGACCTATGTAACCCATGCATGGTCAAGGGGTCCTATGTAACCCATACATGGTCGAGGGGACCTATGTAACCCATACATGGTCGAGGGGACCTATGTAACCCATACATGGTCAAGAGGACCTATGTAACCCATGCATGGTCAAGGGGTCCTATGTAACCCATACATGGTCGAGGGGACCTATATAACCCATACATTAATTGTCAAGGGAACATATGTAACCAATACATATTCAAGGGAACCTATGTAACCCATGCATGGTCAAGGAGACCTATGTAACCCATATATTGTCAAGGGAACCTATGTAACCCATACATTGTCAAGGGGACCTATGTAACCCATACATGGTCAAGGGGGCCTATGTAACCCATACATGGTCAATGAGACCTATGTAACCCATACATGGTCAAGGGAACCTATGTAACCCACACATGTTCAAGGGAACTTAAATTTCAACAGTCATCTTTTCTCTTGATAACCGGTTAAGTGTAGAACGATACAAAACTAAATACATGTATGTGCCAAAATGCATCCAATCATTTTGAATTGATCAAACATTTTCTGGGGAGGAGCTCACTGAGCCATCTCTGTAAACCTTACCCCAGTTTCGTCTGGCGCCCTCAATCTCTTCTCCCTCCCAATTTAATTGACAGTTTAATGACACATTTTAACTTTAAAAGAACCAAAAACTTAGGCCATAATGCTTTTCGTAACAATGCTTGAATAGTAGGCTATAGAAAAGCCGTGCCCAGGGCGCACTAGTTAGACGATTTTCCGCCCCTGTTAATGAGAAGTACATGGGATGGGGTTTTATTGTTCAATTAATTACTTAAGACGATTTTGCCGCCCCTGATATTGCCACCATGGGTGATTGGTCCTCTCGCCCCCTCCTTCGCACGGCCCTGAGTATATATAGGGTTAAGGGCCTCATTGCATTACTGTGCCCAGGGCCTCCACTGCTGTAAAGACGGCCCTGTACGTACACTCGGTTTAATTAAACGAGGCAGGAAAATTCACTTTCACCATTTGTAAGTGAGAGAGATTCATCAAATCGTCCAGGTGTCTCGTTCATGCGAAGTACGGTGGTGGCGGCATGATGACTCGGGGGGCCGAAGAACTACGGTGGCGGCATGATGGCTCGTGGGGCCGAAGAACTACGGTAGCGACATGATGAATCGGAGGCCGAAGAAGTACTATGTTCATATATGGATGTAGGAGTAAAGATTGCAAAGTTGGATTCGATGAAATTCAAAATTTGATGTCAATCACAAAACAAAACCAATGACGTTACAAGGGAAAGTCGGATACATGTGCTCAGAATCAATTTCACCAGAGTGCAGACCTGTGACATAAGTTCAACTGAATTGTGCCATACTGTTGCGTATATCTATACATATGTGATATAAGTGGAAGTGCATTGTCACATACAGTTGCGTATATCTATACAGGCCTTTTGGCCTATCAAACAAGACCATAAACTTCATTGACCTACTTTGAATTGAGTTAAGAACACGAGGGGAGGGTGAGAGAAGGTAGGTGGTAAAATGCGTGGCACTAGATTTCCTTACCCATCATACAAATAATATTTATAATACCACGCTCGCCCAGCCTATCGCAATGACATGTCCTCCACATTTACCTGGCCATGCTCAACTGGCCATGAATAGCCAGGGCGTAGATATTTCAAAAGATTACACCGCCTGTCATGTAAGAACAACACATGGGACCGGTTTTTTTAAACATAGACGAGCTGATGTCTGCAATATTGAGGGATCTTACTGCTAGTCAATGTTTTTGGTCAAACCAGTGGCTCATATGCGCCACTCCCATGGGACCACAGCATATTTCTTGGGGACCACGGATAAGAGACGTAAAGATTTAAGCGAACAGTTTGAACACAATTTAATCCGGCAATGGAGGTAAATCAAAAGTATAAGTGTGTCACCAATTAAACACAGGTTGAGATACACTGTTTTTAAACTATAATTACACGTTAAATAATACTATGTATGTGTTAAACACATGCTTTTAAATATGTAATGCATTCTACGTATGCATTGTGTAATGCTAAGGGACCGGCATATATTATGTAACGTGAGGGGGGTGCTTTATCATTTTGTTATATTGTGTTATATCGGTTAGAGAGCGAAGTTATGTAACATTTCTTTTATTTGTTGATTTTTTATTAGTTCTTGTTTTTTAAACATTTTCTGCTTTTCAAATTTACGAAATTAGACTAGTTTAATAAAACAACAACAACCCAACTATATAGTATTTTTTGCTTACAATAATTAGCAAATTTTAAATAAAACAATATTTAAAATATATACTTTTAAAAAATAAACTTAAAAAGTATAAAATAGATGTCCTCCAAAACTTCTGAGTTGTTGTTATAGTCATATAACTAATGAAGAAAAATCTTGGGCGTCCATGAACTAAATGTTCTTTGCAAATCGCAAAGACATTCACACAGCGGTATCCCTAATTTCCTTCCACTTGTCAAGATCACGATCACGATAGATACAGCAGTAATGTAAGGCAGGTTTCAGAACTCATATTTCCATGATTAAATAATCTGTCTCATGACAATTGACATTGTCACATTCCACTTACTTGTAGGACCTTGTATTTGTCGAGCCATACGATGTCATTGTATTTCATGGGCGCCCCACGCATTTTTTTAGTCACATAACTGTAACAACTCTGAAGTTTTGTGGCAAAATTATTTTGTACCAAGTATATTTTTGGAAAAGCAAGTTTAAAAAGAAAATGTTATATATTATTTTATTTTGTACTCTTTAGTCAAAGTGTGCACAGCTTCAGCTCAGTTGGAGATCATGAAGTGGGTTAAATTAAGATGTAAGATTTAATCCACAAAGGTCACACAAGTGTCAGTGAAGGTGACTAGTGACCTACTAATCATGAAGTGGGTTAAATTAAGATGTAAGATTTGACCCGCAAAGGTCACTCAAGTGTCAGTGAAGGTGACTAGTGACCTACTAATCACGAAGTGGGTTAAATTAAGATGTAAGATTTAATCCACAAAGGTCACTCAAGTGTCAGCGAAGGTGACTAGTGACCTACTAATCATGAAGGATTTAATGGTTATCGGGGGTGTGTAGGTGGACAAAGTTTCAGCTCAGTTGGAGATCAGGAAGTGGGTCAAAGCCGAGTTACAAGATTTGGTCCAGATAAACAGCCTAAATTTATAAAAAATACTTTCATTAGTTTAGGAGCCATAATGATCAATAAATTGATCGTGGGCCCTTAATATATCGAAGAAGATGAAAGTATGTCAAAAGAATAATTTCTTGCTTTTTGCTTGACATTTGCTTGACTTGACTTGTCCACGTTATGAGGCTTTTTTTTTTTCTTTTGGTTAACATTTGGTTAGCAGTAACATTTGTTTAATGAAAATGCTAAAAAACAAATTGTAATAACCATGTTTTATGGGGGGTAAGGGTGGAAGGATGTTGCAAGGAATATTATATAATGTTAAGGGGTTGCCAATGGAAATGTATTATAACATTATTTGCTTATGGAGTGGGTCAAAATGTTATATTCTTGTGTTATATTATGGGCTCCTAATTATATACGTATACATTATGCAACGATATGTGTGTAAGAATGAAGTTTGCCCTGGCTCAGTTGGGAACTTATCTGATTGAAGACGACTCTTGTGTGATAAGATATGTTTGGTTACATTGAAAAAGAGAGCAATATTGTGAATGACTAATCAATCAATCTGTGATCACGGTCTTTACGTATACATCGTATGAAGTCGTTGACATTTTAATAATCCTTTGAGCTTTATGGTTTGGACTGCTGCTTTCTGTCAGCACATGCCATCAATCACAAGTAAAAAGCAAAAAAAAACTATGTGTCCCATGACTATACCTGTCACCAGTGAAAATTAATATTAGCATTACAAAGATCATTTCCCCATGGAATCCTTCATTGTTATGCTTCACTTACTGTCATCAGTAGACCAATGCCAAGCACCGATCACAACATGTTAGTCCCATGTAAATTAGCTTTATTTTATTTAACGATGAGGAAAACACTGAACAATCGTATCAATTGAGTGGGAAAAGCCGGTGTGATAGCTACTGTTATGTACAGGACATATTCAGGGGGGCACGATTTGTATAACTGGAAGTATTTAGTGGGGACAACATGCATAACTTCAACTCATTAAGTAACTCATCAAGAAACTAATTAGGTAACTCATTAACACACTTGTACAAATTAAGGGTGGACTATTTGTAAAAATTGATCTCACACAACATCCAATGACAAAATTGTATAGATAAATTGTGTTTTGTAAGGATAGTATCGGCCTCTCATGTTTGTGTGTTCACAAATTGTTGACTTTTGATTGAACGCTTCTGTCGCATGGATCAAATTTGGTGCAGTTGACATAGGCACTGTAGGACAACAATTTGGGCGTAGCTTTTTTTTTTGTAGAACAAAATATATAACAATGAGCTAGGCTGACCGTAACGCAAAAGAAACAAAAAGAGTTCAATACGTTCGGATTCTTAAAAACAATAATAGTTATTTTTCTATTGTTTTACGGAAATCGAATAAATTTAAATGCATAAAAAATATTATATATCAGCTTTTATTTTGTAAAAGTTTAAGTATTATTATTATAAATTACAAATACATTTAAAGTATCTACTAATGAACTATTTTAAGAATTTTATATGCGTTTGAAAGTAATAAAGTAAATTACATTAAAAAAAATTATGATCAAAGAATTACACCGTAATCATATTTGTCGGGAAAACCAAAACATTAGTTGTTTTAGTCCATTTTTAGTGCGTTGTTAATATTGCAAAATAAAATTTAAATTAGTTTGTTCTAAATAATCACGCAGAGGACATCATAGCGCGAAATGCCTATTTAGCCAAAGCTAAATGTTCTTTGATTTAATAACCGCGCGTGACAGAACAGATAATGTATATCCCCCTTCTTAAAAGTAAGATTAATACATATAATTGAATATTTTTTTAAATAAGTAATACAATACAAAAAAAATGTTAACTATGTATTTTTAACATTGAATAAATTTTTACTTTTTTAAATTCCAAAAAGACAATTTTATTAAATTTATAACGCAATAAAAACTTAACCTACTAGTTTAATATGAAAATGCAGTTTAAGTAAATCAGTGCAGCGAAACTCCATAGCCAAATAGCATTCACTAATGCACTTATCATTCATCCTAATAAGAACAAACAATATGAAGTGCAAAAAATGTGTGATAGCTTATGGATGGAATTACAAACAGGTGGAACATTTTATTAATTTTTTTTAAATTTCGTGCGGAGGTTGGGGGGTAGGGGGGCGTGTTGGTCGATACTTTCATTTTGCCCCAGGCAGCATAAGATACGGCACAGGATAAAGGAATGAATTTGATAAAATATGAACCTTCTTAAGTAGCGGGAGTAGGAAATAGGATGTGTACGTTTTTACGGAAAATATATTTAAATCCTACGGTATTACATTTGTGAAAAAAAGATGTTACATTCTCTTTTTACAAATAAACATATGTTTACCAATTAAGAAAATCATTGGCGTTAACAAAACGTGAGTGTATTACATAAGTATTCCAAATCATTTTACACACTTGAAAATTTAATTTTGAAAAACGGATATGAGTTAATTTTTTTTTTCTTCAAAATTTAAAATATATTTTGTTTTTACTTTGTGAAAAGTAAAGGGTGTGTGTTTTTATGGGATTAACAGCTTTTTTTGAAAAGGAAAAGACACTCAAGTCTGTTATAAACGTAAAAACGGTTGCGAGATTCTTATTTAGATAAAAGAATTCTTTGTTTTACGATTTTCTGATAATGTAACCTTAAAAAAACAAGGCAAAAGTTTGTTAAAATTTGGATGACGATATCAATATATCAAATTCCGTTAATATAAAATATATTTATATCATGTATAGACTTTTTGTTATAAATTTAAGATTATGTTTTCACAATTTTTAGAGGAAAAAAAATTGTAGTTCAAGGGCCCGAAAAGGGGGAAGGGTAGGCCCAACATTTAACAATTTAAAAACACGTGACATCTAAAGTATTTCTCTAGCGTAGAAATTGTCCCTCATTTAACTTCTTTAGTGACAATAATGATATCATTATTATTAGTGATAATTTAGATTTGGTAATTTAAGGTCATGTTTTGAGGGAAAAAATATATTTTAGGGTCGTGAAAGGGTATGTGGTATGCGCATAATATTAATATATAGCAGATACATACTTCTCAAAACTTAATGATATTAGAAACGTAAATATTATTACATAGATACTTCTTTTTAAAGTTAGGAATTGTAATAAGTTTTTGCTATAGCAGGTAGAAATTATCGCAAAGGACCTACCATTATAATCCCGATAACATCGGGTCATAAATTCTAACAATACAATAATTAGAGAGCGTTATGCGTTAATCAGCAGGGAAGGTGTGGGGGAGTGTGTCATGTGTGTATCAGAGAAAGAAGTGGCGGTGTGTACTGTGTGTGAATCAAAACGTGTGGGGGGAATGCGGTGTAGTTTGAGGGAAGAGGTGTAATCTGAATGGGTTTTATTTCTACCAGCTTTTAGCATTTACTATTCACAATATATGTTGATGGAAGATTCAGCTAGCAATCCTTAACACATAGAACAAATGTGGCCACCTTTCATATAGTATAGCACCTGGTTTCGAATCAATAAAGGGACACGATTCATACCAAGTAGTGTTAAAATGATACACAGTGTAGTGTGACAATGATACAAGGCGTAGTGTGACAATGATACAAGGCGTAGTGTGACAATGATACAAGGCGTAGTGTGACAATGATGCACAGCGTAATGTATCAATGATACACAATTTAAAAAAAAACAACAACGAAGGATATTTTATTATTGTCCATAACTGATCGCTACATGGTGACACATAGCTTATTCTAACATAAATGTATACACAAACCGAATTCGCTATTCTTGTGTTTATAAATTATGTATTTACAACTTACCTGCTTTCTTCATTTTGTTGCGTATCCCAAGAAAATCAATTTCTGTAATTTATTTGTAGTCCACTGGATAAATGACACAGACAACAAATGTATGGTGTTCTAATAACAGACATCACATGTATGGTGTTCTAATAACACAGGGACTTTCTTTAATCGCTTGTATTTCAATGTGAAAATTTGTTTCTGTGTTGAATACATTGGCTTGTGTTATCATAACGAGATCCTTAGTTTGGGGTCGGCTTTTGTTACCATTATGAGATCCTTGGTTTGGGGACCTTTTCTAGATTGTCGTTTACAAAACACAGAACAGCTCATGATATAAAACTCTCAAGTTGCGCTATCAAATGGTTTCACTTTTCAATTAAATCCAGAATGAATCACATACATTAGCACATTGGTCTCGTTTGGAAAAAAAAATTTCCTTTCATATGTGTAGGTTAGCACTCATGGATGTTAAATAACAAACACAGTACTTAAGATGAGTACTTTAATAACACAAACAATGCACTTCAGATGAGTACTTTATAACACACATAATTCACTTCAGATGAGTACTTTATAACACACACAATGCACTTCAGATGAGTACTTTAATAGCACACACAATGCACTTCAGATGAGTACTTTAATAGCACACACAATGCACTTCAGATGAGTACTTTAATAGCACACACAATGCACTTCAGATGAGTACTTTAATAGCACACACATTGTACTTTAGAGCTGGAGACAAACCTTTAATTTTATGAAGTCGAATATAACAGAGGTCTCACCATATTAAAGATATTTGTCATAATATAACTTTAACAAATAAGGGTTCAACAGGGGTTTCGAATAAACAAGGAGGATAGGGGTCAACAAAGGGAGTGCGTCAACAAGGTGGGGGATCAACAAGGGGAGGGGGGTCAACAAGGGGATGAGATCAACAAGGGGAGGGGGTCAAAAAGGGTAGGGGGTCAACAAGGAAATGAGATCAACAAGGGGAGGAGGTCAACAAAGGAAAGGGTTCAACAAGGGGAGGAGGTCAATAAGGGTAAGGGATCTACGAGAAAAGGGGTAAACAAGGTAAGGAGATCAACATGGGAAGGGGTCAACAAAGGAAGTGGGTCAACAAGGGGAGGGGTTTAACAAGGGAAGGGGTCACAAGGGGAGGGGTTAACGAGGGGAGGGGTCAATGAGGGGAGGGGTCAATGAGGGAAAAGGGTCATTAATAGGAGGGGGTCAACAAGGGAAGGAGATCAACAAGGGAAAGTGGTCAACAAGGGGAGGGGGTTAACAAGGGAAGGAGATCAATAAGGGAAGGGGGTCACAAGGGGAGGGGGTTAACGAGGAAAGGGGTCAATATGGGAACGGGATCAACAATAGGAGGGGGGTCAACAAGGGAAGGGGGTCAACAAGGGAAGGGGGTCAACAAAGGAAGTGGGTCAACAAGGGAAGGGATACAAATGGGAGATCAACAAGGGGATGGGGTTAACGAGAGGAGGGGTCAATACGGGAAGAGGGTCACAAGGGTAGGGGGTTAACGAGGAAAGGGTCAATATCGGAACGGGATCAACAATGGGAGAGGGTCAACAAGGGAAGGGGGGTCAACAAGGGAAGGAGGTCAAGAAGGTAAGGGGTCAACAAGGGGATGGGATGAACATTGGAGGTGATCAACAAGAGGAGAGGGTCAGCAAGGGAAGGAGATCAAAAAAGGGAAGGGGTCAAAGAAAGTAAGGAGATAAAAAAGGGAAGGGGTCAACAAAGGGAGGGGGTCAACAACGGGAGGAGGTCAACAAAGGAAGGGGGTCAACAAGGGAACGGGGTCAACCAACAAGGGACGGGGCTTCATCGAGGGGGATGAGATCAGCAAGGGGAGGGGGTCAACAAGGGGAGGGGGTAAAAAATGGAACGGTCAATAAGGGGAGGGGCTCAACAACGGAAATGGGTCAGAAAATGACGGGGTCAACAATGAGTGTGTATGAAAATGGGAACGGGGTCAAAACATGGATCAGCTAGGGGAGGGGAGCAAAAAAGGGAGGGTGGTTAACAAGGGGATGGGATCCACAAAGTTGGAGGCAGTACAGCGACGGGCAGCACGCTTTGTCCTGATCCGCTACAGGAATACCTCTAGTGTTGGCAGCATGCTAGAAACACTGGGCTGGTCACTATTGGACGACTATCCAGGCTCTCCATTATTTACAAGTTAAATAATGAGCTAGTCCACTGCTCTGGTATTAAACAGAAACTCGTCCCTCTCCCCCATAGACAGCGGTGAGGCCATGACAGGCAGTTCCGGCTCATACCAGCGAGAAGCCAGAATAGGAACTGGGCATTCCTACCAAAGACAATCAGGGACTGGAACAAGCTTTCAAAAGGAACAGTTGAGGCGACAACACTTGACTCATTTGCGTCTATTGCCTCAGGCCTTCCAACCCCCATTGCATGAAACCCTCACACAGTTACTCTTGTTACCAGTGAAATATCCTCATCAACACCAGGCACAGAGACATTGCAAATCCCATTAACATTTATAGAAGCCATAATGATCAATAAATTGATCGTGGACCCCTAATATATAGAAGAAGAAGAAAAGGTGGACCGCGTGTGATCAACACGGGGAGGGGGTCAACAAAGGGGATAAAAGGGGGGGGGTTAGTTTGTTAAACAAATAAAAATTAGGGGCGGGGTTAATTATTATTAAAAAGATTGAATTATCCACATTACTCATTGACACATTTTATTTAAAAAATATTTTAAAAAATCAATCAATTAACGATACCCAACAATTCGGCTATAAGAAATGAAAAAAAAAGTTCTAATCTATTTGGCCGATCTTCCTTCACCTCAGACACAACAACAGTTCCAATTACCTCCAGACACAGGGAGGGAACATAATCGATAATCTTACAAACACAACCCCTCCCCACTCCCCTTTCCCCCCGAAGCAGAGAGCTCTAGAAAACCAACCAATGGACAATGGGATAGACTTCAACACGGCTCGTTCAGGTAGTTTCGGTGCCCAGCTACTCTCCTTTCTCACAGGGTTGTCGTAGAACATATTACGTATTTTAGTTAGGCACAACAAAGGGCGATTGTCATTAAGACAATCAGTTAGTTCAGTTTCACTGCCATCTGTGCGAGTACGACATGTCGAAGGGAAAAAGACAAACATAAGCAAACACAATTTATCGATATGAGAAAAGTCGTAGTTCAAATAGATTTATTTATATGCAGCCTATAGAGCGGGGTCGTTAAACTATGGCCCGCAGGGTCTTTATCCCGGCCTGCTTTGCCGTCGTACCGGTAGTCTGTCACATAAGTTCACTTAAGTTGTGCCATTTAAATGACCATAAAGTTGCTGCAGTCAGAAAACACATCTGCATTCTACAACCTTAAAACACAGGTGATGTTCTTGCTTTAATGCAAGCACCCTTGCTAAATTCTGTGTATCACTCCTACCGCCCACTTTCAGACATATCTCACTTTCAGGAAATATCCCCTCAGAAAGACAACCTTACCCGGTCATTGACCATTCTACTCATTAGCCAATCAAAAAGTATTTAAAATGCATTTCGCACAGAAAGTCTGGAAAGAACAGGAAAAGACGGATCTTTGAATGAGTAACAGATGAGATTTGGTTTGCTATATCCCAGCATGAAAGGTTCACACCGAGGAGCTAAGTTGGTAAAAATACCACACCGAAGATCCAAGTTGGTAAAAGTGTCACACTGAAGAGCCAAGTTAATAATAGTGCCACACAAAGAGTCAAGTTTGTAAAAATGACACAGTAAAGAGTCAAGTTGGTAAAAATGACACACAAAGAGTCAAGTTGGTAAAAATACCACACCGAAGATCCAAGTTTGTAAAAGTGTCACACTGAAGAGCCAAGTTAATAATAGTGCCACACAAAGAGTCAAGTTGGTAAAAATGACACACTAAAGAGTCAAGTTGGTAAAAATGACACAGTAAAGAGTCAAGTTGGTAAAAATGACACACTAAGAGTCAAGTTGAAAGAGTCAAGTTGGTAAAAATGACACACAAATAGTCAAGTTGGTAAAAATCGTATCCGGAAATTTGATCGAAAGAAATTTGGTCGACGGAAAATTGATCGACGGAAATTTGATCGAACGGAAATTTGGTCGAATCGTTTTTTTTATTTATACGTTAAAATTATTTTGTTTTACTAAATAGTATAGTGCGTTCAAAAAGAAATTTGACGAAAATTTTAACGTCTCGACTGAAAAAAAGATTCGACCAAATTTCCGTTCGATCAAATTACCGTCGATCAATTTTCCGTCGACGAAATTTCTTTCGATCAAATTTCCGGTAACCGGTAAAAATACCACACCGAAGATCCAAGTTTGTAAAAGTGTCACCCTAAAGAGTCGAGATGGTAACAGTGCCACATTAAAGTGGCACATTGGTAAATGAGTCATATTAAAGAGCTACGGTCATGTCAGAGACACATACCGTCTTCATCAGCATGGCTTCCTTCATTCTTAATATGCTCATTGCTAACTTAATGCTGGGGCTAACTTAATGCTAGGGCTAACTTAATGCTAGGGCTAACTTAATGCTAGGGCTAACTTACCACTAGGGCTAACTTAATGCCAGGGCTAACTTACTGCTAGGGCTAACTTAATGCCAGGGCTAACTTACTGTTAGGGCTAACTTACTGCTAGCGCTAACTTAATGCTAAGGCTAACTTAATGTTAGGGCTAACTTACTGCTAGCGCTAATAACTTAATGCCAGGGCTAACTTAATGCTAGGGCTAACTTAATGCTAGGGCTATTAACTTACCGCTAGGGCTAACGGACCGCAAGGCCAAGGGCTAACTGATATCTTTTATGGTGGATATAATTAAAAACAGCACATTTACGATACGTGGAGCTGATATCTACATGATAGATTCATAATTGGGAACTGTTACATCGTAGCAAAGTATAAGGTCAGATTTCGTTAATAAATGTAACACTGTGTAGTTGATTATCTAATCATCGTACCATATGGGACCACGGAAATAAGGATTTTTTAAAAAAAATTAAAGAAAGAGCAGTTTAAATTTTAAATATAAAAAGTTAGGGTCACAGAGGTCAATAAAACGTTCAAGAGGTTCACGAACAAAATAAATAAACAATACAATAATAACAGTTAAAATGTTGATAAACACTGAATTCTAATCGGCAATCAATCATACGACACAACTGAATTGTTCAGCCTCAGCAGATCATGAAATGTTTGTCCACAAATTCTAAGGGTTTGAAGGGCTATTTCACAAGTCACAAGGGCCGTGACTGAGCTTAAAATGATGGCCTATGTAACCCAGTCAAATTAAGCCACCCATGAGTTTTTTTCATTACGGATTTTAAGTATGAGAAATTATATGACAAACATCGCATCTTTGAAGTAAACATGTTAGGCATGAAGTCTGATCAAACCTTGTACATTTAAAAAGTAAACAAAATGTGTATTCACATAAACAAATTACCAATAACTCTTCTTCATTGGGCTGAGATAATGAATAGTTCTTAATTAAATAAAGGAACATGACATAATTTGTTAATTTTGCACACAATAATTCAACACCAAGAACTACACACCGTCAAATTGAACACGTCTCCTACAGTTTCTTACAAGCACAAATTCTGAAAACTTTAAGTCTAATCCTGTCACATGCGCGCACACACACACTCCGACATCAGGAATCCCGGCCAAGTAGGTGTGGGTTTTGATAAAAACTTTTCCTTTAGCCAGGGAAATGTCACCCAAGAAGACCGTGACAGTCCCCTACCCCTTTTCTCCCCTTTGAGATCAATGAAGCAAAGCGGCCCCGACTGCTCTGTCCTAATCTTGTCGTCGGATAAGAGGTGGGGGAAGGGGGAGGAATGAAAGGTTATGCACAAAACTTCCTCCCTTCTGTTGAAATCGTCTGCTAAGGCTGTGTTGTGCTTTCATCTCCCCTGCTGACTCATTGCTTGCTAGCCAAGTTTCGTGCTGATCGATTGCTGACTTGAATGGTCGTATCGCCTGTAGCACACATTTCTGCTGTCGTCTGTAGCACATTTTTGCTGTCGCGTGACATCTGAGTCAAACATTATGCTTGTATACAGTGGCGGATAATTGAAAGTTTGTCATGATTGGACATCACTTTTTAAATAAATTAAAATTAATGACAATAAATAAAAAAAAACTTTCATTAATTGATTATTTTTGCAAAGCAAGTACCACGTGACAAAGTCAAGGGACTGCGCATACTTATTGCCACCTTACCATTCCCCACTAGCTCCACACCTCTCTTACAGCCACTATCAAGTTCCTATAATTTTGGCCCCTTCTAATGTCATATTTACTGTGCTGCTCCTTTCTACTCCAATGATGTCTTGCTCCTTCTACTCCCATATTTACTGCCTCCTCCTCCCCCCATGTCTGGCTCCTTCTACTCCAATATTTACAGCCTCTTCTACTCCCATATTTACCGCCTCCTTCTACTCCCATATTTACCGCCTCCTTCTACTCCCATATTTACCGCCTCCTTCTACTCCCATATTTACCGCCTCCTTCTACTCCCATATTTACCGCCTCCTTCTTCTCCCATATTTACCGCCTCCCATATTTACAGCCTCCTTCTACTCCCATATTTACCGCCTCCTTCTACTCCCAAATTTATCTATCTATCTATCTATCTATCTATCTATCTATCTATCTATCTATCTATCTATCTATCTATCTATCTATCTATCTATCTATCTATCTATCTATCTATCTATCTATCTATCTATCTATCTATCTATCTATCTATCTATCTATCTATCTATCTATCTATCTATCTATCTATCTATCTATCTATCTATCTATCTATCTATCTATCTATCTATCTATCTATCTATCTATCTATCTATCTATCTATCTATCTATCTATCTATCTATCTATCTATCTATCTATCTATCTATCTATCTATCTATCTATCTATCTATCTATCTATCTATCTATCTATCTATCTATCTATCTATCTATCTATCTATCTATCTATCTATCTATCTATCTATCTATCTATCTATCTATCTATCTATCTATCTATCTATCTATCTATCTATCTATCTATCTATCTATCTATCTATCTATCTATCTATCTATCTATCTATCTATCTATCTATCTATCTATCTATCTATCTATCTATCTATCTATCTATCTATCTATCTATCTATCTATCTATCTATCTATCTATCTATCTATCTATCTATCTATCTATCTATCTATCTATCTATCTATCTATCTATCTATCTATCTATCTATCTATCTATCTATCTATCTATCTATCTATCTATCTATCTATCTATCTATCTATCTATCTATCTATCTATCTATCTATCTATCTATCTATCTATCTATCTATCTATCTATCTATCTATCTATCTATCTATCTATCTATCTATCTATCTATCTATCTATCTATCTATCTATCTATCTATCTATCTATCTATCTATCTATCTATCTATCTATCTATCTATCTATCTATCTATCTATCTATCTATCTATCTATCTATCTATCTATCTATCTATCTATCTTGTGGCCGCAGACGATGCAACACTTGCCCTTTTATCGTCCAGACTCAAAACATACATTTCCCTAAGGGCAGTTTTCAGATACGCGGCGGTTTCCTTTGCACTAGCCGCAACGTTATCTACGCTATTGTTTGCACCCGCTGCCAGATGTCATACATTGGGGAGACAGGACGCCGACTCTCTGACCGGTGTACTGAACACCTCCGTAATATTACACAAGATAAACAGTATCCTGTCTCCAAACACGTCAATACAGTCGACCACCAGGGCAAGGCGGAAGTTTCAATATGCGCAATTGTGGCCAGCACAAACACACCCAGCCGGGTGAATTTTGAGCACAAGCTTATATAACACATTGTCCCCTAATGGTATGAATGACATGTCTCTATTCACTGTTTGAACCTAGCTCCGCCCCTCCACTTTACGACCTATCGCAGTGGACTTACTTCTCCTCTTTTTTTTCCTTCTTCCATATTTAACCTTTCTCCCACTTACTTTCTGTCACAAATCTTTAGCTGCCCTCTTGGACACTACTTCTAAGCCAAGTGCTACATTATAATTTTTGGATATATTTTTTAATTTTATTCGTTTTTCTGTTTGTTCGCTGATGAAGGCTTCCTGCCAACATGTTCGTTGTTTTGTTGCGTTCCTTTTATCAGGTTTAACCTTACTGTGTTTTACTAATTTCCTGCTTGTATCCAGTTTAAAATTGTAACTGTATTATCAAGCCCATTCCACATTTGAACGTAAAACTGCTCACACTTGAATATATGGGCACAGCAGAAAAAATCACAGTGAACAAAACGGACGCCTGCTATCACCCTGACTGATCCCTTCATGCCATTTTGCATAGGAATCTGCAAAATCACATATCAAGAAAATATTGGACATTTGCCGGTCAACTTCATTGAGAAATTCCCACTTTCCGGTCAATATACAGTGACATTGGCAATTTCCAAATATGGCCGGTCAATTTACAGTTGCATTGTCAATTTAGTCCATTTGGCTGTCCAGTTCCCGAAACATGTGTATAACATAAAGAAACAATCACATTCAAAGTGATAATTCAAATATTTTGTGATACAAATAAAAGCACCCTCCACTAACTTACTGATCTCATTATGTGTCAAGTTACCATAGTTGTTTCGATGTCAAAAACTAACTTACTGATCTCATTATGTGTCAAGTTACCATAGTTGTTTCGATGTCAAAAACTAACTTACTGATCTCATTATGTGTCAAGTTACCATAGTTGTTTCGATGTCAAAAACTAACTTACTGATCTCATTATGTGTCAAGTTACCATAGTTGTTTCGATGTCAAAAACTAACTTACTGATCTCATTATGTGTCAAGTTACCATAGTTGTTTCGATGTCAAAAACTAACTTACTGATCGCATTATGTGTCAAGTTACCATAGTTGTTTCGATGTCAAAAACTAACTTACTGATCTCATTATGTGTCAAGTTACCATAGTTGTTTCAATGTCAAAAACTAACTTACTGATCTCATTATGTGTCAAGTTACCATAGTTGTTTCGATGTCAAAAACTAACTTACTGATCTCATTATGTGTCAAGTTACCATAGTTGTTTCGATGTCAAAAACTAACTTACTGATCTCATTATGTGTCAAGTTACCATAGTTGTTTCGATGTCAAAAACTAACTTACTGATCTCATTATGTGTCAAGTTACCATAGTTGTTTCGATGTCAAAAACTAACTTACTGATCTCATTATGTGTCAAGTTACCATAGTTGTTTCAATGTCAAAAACTAACTTACTGATCTCATTATGTGTCAAGTTACCATAGTTGTTTCAATGTCAAAAACTAACTTACTGATCTCATTATGTGTCAAGTTACCATAGTTGTTTCAATGTCAAAAACTAACTTACTGATCTCATTATGTGTCAAGTTACCATAGTTGTTTCAATGTCAAAAACTAACTTACTGATCTCATTATGTGACAAGTTACCATAGTTGTTTCAATGTCAAAAACTAACTTACTGATCTCATTATGTGTCAAGTTACCATAGTTGTTTCAATGTCAAAAACTAACTTACTGATCTCATTATGTGTCAAGTTACCATAGTTGTTTCAATGTCAAAAACTAACTTACTGATCTCATTATGTGTCAAGTTACCATAGTTGTTTCAATGTCAAAAACTAACTTACTGATCTCATTATGTGTCAAGTTACCATAGTTGTTTCAATGTCAAAAACTAACTTACTGATCTCATTATGTGTCAAGTTACCATAGTTGTTTCAATGTCAAAAACTAACTTACTGATCTCATTATGTGTCAAGTTACCATAGTTGTTTCAATGTCAAAAACTAACTTACTGATCTCATTATGTGTCAAGTTACCATAGTTGTTTCAATGTCAAAAACTAGCAAGCCAAAAAAATAAAATAAAAAATAATAATTAAACAAAGGCAATGAAACAAAAATTATGTTGCACGATAAACAAGTGTTTGACTGTGCCATTTTTTCGTTAAAGTGCCGTAGCTGTTAGTGTCGCCCGCGGCCGTTCAATGTTTTTGGTCACACCCCCTTAATGCACCCAATACTGCCACTGCTTCGATAGGATGGGGCTTAGTCTATAGTGTAGCTGGTGGTTGAGCACAGGTAGTGTAGCCAGTGGTGGAGCAAAGGTAGTGTAGCCAGTGGTGGAGCAAAGGTAGTGTCGCCAGTGGGGGAGCACAGGTAGTGTAGCCAATGGTGTTACACAGGTAGTGTAGCTAGTGGTGTAGCACAGGTAGTGTACCAGTGGTGGAGCACAGGTAGTGTAGCCAGGTTTGGGGCACAGGTAGTGTAGCCAGTGGGGTAACACAGGTAGCGGCCTCTCACCTTGACATATATTTCAATGATTTTTCCATTTTGTCCCAATGGGATCCCATTGAGATCCTGCCCCCATTGGGATTCCAATCCCGATAGTATCCCGTTTCCAAATGGGATCCCATTTCCCATTAAGATACCGTTTCTAAATGATATCCCGATCCCGATAGGAATCCCGTTTCTAAATGAGACCCTATATCCCATTTAAAATCGCCACCCATCGGGATCCCGACAACCATTGGCATCCCGATCATGAATGGAATCCTGAGTTATAATGGGATCCCCTTTCCAAATGAGGTAATGATCCCAAGTGGGTCGCGGTACCGATGGGATCTTATTTGTATCACGACACCATTGGTGTCCCGACCACATTGGGATACCGATCCCGATTGGGATCCCGTTTCCAAAATAGAAGCCTTTTGGATCCCGATCCCGATTCGGAACCCGTTTCAATAGGGATCCTGACCTGATCGGATCCCGTTTCCAATGGATCAGGACCTATTGAGATTCCGATGGCATCCCATTTTAAAGTAGGATACCATTTTTCCTTTTTTTCCTTTTTCAGATGGGATTCCGATCCCGTTTGGATTCCGTTTTCTGGTGGTATCCTCTTCTTCGATGCGATCCCGTTTGCCCTATTTGATCCCGTCACTCGATGGGATCGTGTTACCGATGGGTTCCAGTTGACTCGTTCCCCTTTAGGATCCTGTTCCTCGTTGGGATCATGTAGCCAATGGGATTCTGTTCCCGGTAGAATTATAAAGGGTATGTTCAAAGAAAAGCCCAATGAAAGTATAGAAATGAATAGAACTAAACTAACATTGCAATAAGCTTTTAGAAATGAATAGAAGTAAACTAACATTGCAGTAAGCTTTTAGAAATGAATAGAAGTAAACTAACATTGCAGTAAGCTTTTAGAAATCGAATAGAAGTAAACTAACATTGCAGTAAGCTTTTAGATCCCATTATATATCCCTGTAGTACAATATAAAACTTTCTAGAATATTCTAGAATAAAATAAATATTCTCGCAACGCGTAAAAAATGAATTTTCTACGTCAATATTTTTTAAATACGGAAATTATATAACTAAATGCACTACTATCACTATAGTAAATTTAAGTTGAAAGAGAGGCCTAGTTGGGGGCCCATTCCATAATTGTACAGAATTAAATTTGCCTGTGATATGGGCCCTATAAAAATCAGTCAAATAAAATATGGAGTTAAATTTTAAAATTTGTCCCATTAAAATCTATTTAAAATTATCGAACTTTCTGGAAAATTCTAGATTGGATATTATTAGTTTTAAATCCATCGATATTTCAATACGGACAATGAAGGGTGTTGCTACCAAGCTAGGCCTATATCCATCAATTCACAAAGAATCTATAGTGTTGTCTAAGCCTATTGATATTTATAAAGTTTTTTGAACAAAATAGAACTTTCTGGAACATTCTAAATTTGATATTCTTAGTTTTAAACCCACCGACATTTCAATAAGGAAGATAAAGTGTATTGCTAACACCCTAGATCCTTCAATTCACATAGAACCTATAGTGTTGTCTAAGCTGTTACGACCTGGATTGTTATGAATGTCTGGTCTGGTGCCATGGCGACCGTGAGAGTGTTTAGTTTGGGTTGATTGTGAGGTCAGAGGTGAAATTGGTTCGTTAATGAATGTCTGGGCGGGCGAGGGGTTGAGGGGGATAAAAGTTGTGAGCTGTTAGTTGAGAGTTAGTAGAGCCAGGAGTTAGTCGAGAGAGGAGTCCAGAGTAGATCGTCAGAGTTAGTGTAGAGTCGAAAGTAGTTAGAGAGAATAGAGTTATTATTATCTTCATTGATGAATTGACATTGGCTGCGATTAGATCATGTAATAAAAGTACTATTATTGTGATCTTCATTGTTTTGGTCTATTACGAATCTGGTGTAACAGAGTAAATTCGTTAACCTTGTAAAAGACCCTAGATTAACGAAAGTAGACCGCAACATAAGCCTATTGATATTTACGGAATGTTATAAAAAGTTCAAAACCCACTAAGAGTTCCTTTCGAAAAATGATGGATATCATGTGCCAAGTTGGGTCAAGATCTATCCATTCACGTAAAATGTGGAAAATACAGCTTTTTGAATTATCGAACTTTCTTGAAAATTTTAGATTGGATATTATTAATTTTAAATCCACCAATATTCCAATACAATGAAGGGTATTGTTACAAAAATAGGCTTAGATTCATCAAATTACATAGAACATATAGTGTTAACTAAGCCTATTGATATTTGTATAGCTTATATAACGAAAAATGAAATGGGGGCCCCTGCAGAGGCGTATCTGGAGTGTTTGGCACCCGGGGACAAGATTCGCGCCCGGGGACAAGATTCATTTAAAGCGCCCTCTTTTCCATTTTTCAATTCTTAAACCCATTATTTTCATCAATAAAATAATACCAAATCACATTTTGGCGCCCCTAAATAGCTGGCGCCCGGGTACATCTGTATCCCCCTGCCCCCCGCGCTACGCCTCTGGGCCCCAGTCCCCATTATAGTGGATATTATGAGTTCAGTACCCTTCGGTATTTGAATATGGATAATCAAGTGTACGTGTACTAAGTTTGGTCAAGATCCATCTATTCATGTAGGCGTATTTGTTGGTCATTTTATTTATATAGCTCATATTAGAAAAAGAACGAATTCGGGGTCCCCGGCACCAAACGGAACGTTATAAAAATTCAAAACCCACTAAAAGTTTCTTTTGAATAATGATGGATATTTGTACTACGTTTGGTCAAATCCATCAATCCATGTAAAAGCCTTTGTGGAACAAACAAACAAATCCACAAACAAATTTTCACTTTTATATGAAGGGTCTGTTAAAAGAATATATATACCCATGAAAGTATAGAACAAAACTAACATTTCAATAAGCTTTTAGGTACGATTATATATCCCCGGAGAACAATTTAGAACTTTCTGGAACATGCTACATTAAATTTAATATCTCCTTGAAAGGTGTAAAAAATTTCCTTTCTAAATAATTATTCTTCGAAAAATAAAACTAAATGCACTACTATTTAAGTTGAACGAGGGACCCAAGCGGTGGCCCATTCCATAATTGTACCGATATGTTTTGCCTGAAAATGGATAATCAAGTGTATGTGTACTGAGTTTCATCAATATTCATTTATTCGTGTAAGAGTTTTGTTGTTCATTTTATTTTATGTAACTCATATTAGAAGAAAAAACGAATTCGGGGCCCCCCACCCAAACGGAATGTTAAAAGTCCATAACCCTTAAGAGTTCTTTCCTGATAATGATGGATATATGTGCCAAGAGGGATTTTGTTCTCGGTAGGATATCATATGATATGATTTTTTGTTTAATTTTGAAAAAATAATTTCCATTGTCCGAAAAAAGTCAAGAATCTTTAAGATGATTTTAAGCAGCATTAACGAACCCTTCATTGTAAAGCAAAGTACAGAAAGAAGCCATATGGGAGGGTTTCTTGTAAAGCAAAGCAACAGAAAGGTGCCATATGGGAGGGTTTTATGGAGTGAAAACAACCCACTAGATGAGCCATTCAAATGTATTTTGAAAGTTCAGTCCACTACATAATATGTAGTGCACTGAAGTTTTGAAAAAATATTTTATTAAAGAAGTAGCTTTAACACTGCTTTATCACAGCTTTAACACTGCTGTATCACAGCTTTAACACTGCTTTATCACAGCTTTAATACTGCTTTATCACAGCTTTAACACTGCTTTATCACAGCTTTAACACTGCTTTATCACAGCTTTAACACTGCTTTATCACAGCTTTAACACTGCTTTATCACAGCTTTAACACTGCTTTTACGCAGCTTTAACGCAATTACTCATTGATTATCATTAAAGAAATACATTGATAAAATTTAAATAATAAAACAGCATTAACATTTGTGTTAACAACAAAAACTAAAATATTTCTATCATGACATTTAGGTCAGGGAACCGAAGTTTTCACTAGCATTAATTCTGTGGTTCTCCGATAAAACTAAATGCTAGAAAACGCCAAGTTATAACCCTGCATTTTGAAGTTATCAAGGCCAAAACGACACGGAAACATTTTCCTAGTCACCTCGGATACATTCAGATGGTAACATTGTCATGTGACACGCCAAATGTAAACCTGCTGATGTGCTGTTCTATTTGATTTCCAACGTTTGACTGCTTGCTAACCAACCAATCATTGCACTTTATGTTTCAACAACTAGATCACATAGTCTATACATTTGCTTTTAATCATCATGAAGGAATTTTCCTGCGACGCACCTAGCTCCGTCTCGCGGCACACATGTTGCGGCACACATTTTGTGGAACTCTGAATGATGATAACAACGGCAAACGATACTGTAGGTACTTTGAAGGTCTCATGCGCACGCGGTTTGCGCATCAGAAAAATGACGGAAAAACTGTTGTGGCCATTTTACATTCGGCTCGGGGAGGACTTCGTTGTTTTGCGTTTTACGTCACAGTTTTCTAAGAATAAATTGTTTTGACATCAGTGACGTAGAGCGCATATTTTTCCAAACACGGCGATATATTTGCATCATGGTGAATTTTGAGACTGTCATCAAATTTATTATTTTGTAACGGTATATACTTTAATGGCTTAACACTTTTTTGTGTAAAGTCGTAGGACATAGCGGTTTTACCGTAGTAATGCTGTGATCCTTCACACAAAAGAATAACTTTACTTCGTTAAGAATGGTTCTTGCAAGAAAAAGTTATGAATTTTCAAACTTCAATGAAATTATCAGTTGTCACCAGTTATCCCCCTTCACAAATAAAACTTGGGTTGTCGGAAATGGCTCTTCTCATCAATTTTATATAATGATATAAAAATATTTTTATTATTGTTCATATCGAAAAATCCGCTAAGCACTAACCAATTAATAAATGAGAAACAGTTTTACAATATTATTAGAAGTTAATACAACCGAATAATTCAAGAAGTTTATATAAATTCAAGTTTTTGTAATCTGTTGAATTTCTGACAAGTTTTGTCCCTTGATTGATATACATAAATAGCTATTATACGGTATAATAGTAAATTAATACATAATATAGCATCAAATTACGTCAAAAACTGTAAGTTTATTTAGTTAATGTCTAAACATTTTATATGTTCTCCTTTACTGAACCAATAATAGGAATAATAATAATTTTATCCTTTCGCTAGGGATATTAAACAGAATATATTTACTACATTATACTAAATTTAACTATTACTAACTAATACAACCACACTTACATGCCTATTAGTATCTTTTTAATTTAATAAAATATTAAAATATAAATTTTAAATAAATGTTAAGTTAATGTAACATTCTAATACTTACCCTTCCTACTGTGTGTCCTTACCGTTAGTCTTATAACTTATGGATGATTTTAATTTTTTTGAGTAATTTTTATTTATAATTATATCCATCAATTTTTAGATATAAAAAAAGAATACTTACCTTTTTATAAATATGACAATTGATTTAAAATTTAACAATAGCTTAAGCTTAGTAAAATTAGTTTAAATTAAATAAACATATTATTTTCTGCTTTTTTTCTTCAGAAATAATGATTGTTCCAATTTTTCCATTCACTTTTTTCGTAACATACCCACAAATAAAATTATCCAAAATGCAAATTCTTGATGTTATGTAAAAGTTTTGTTGTTCATTGAGTTGTATATTGCATTGAGAATGTTTCCTGAAAATTTGGTTGCATTATCTTTTCAAATAAAAAAGTTGTTGGCAAAATAAGGCAGAAATTTGGAAAGTCGGTCACAAGTTTTTACAATTAAATACAGAGATAAAGAAGGGGGTTAAAAAATTCACCAAAAAAATCATAACTTCATTTCTATAAAAGCTAGAAAGATGAAATTGGTATATTTGCAAAGCTTATAGCTAGCCCTTTAAAATGATGTATCATTTATGGCAATAGGACAATATTGAAAATTTCTTTCAAAGTACCTAGATACTGACAATGAGAAGGCAACAGGAGAATGGTATTGTTGACCGCGGGTGTGTGTGTGTGTGTGTGGAGGGGGGGAATGTTGTCTCCCATTTAAATTCTATATGAATATGATAATATCAGGGCGTGGGTCCAAAAGGTTATGTAAAAAAAGAGTTAACTTCTCATATTATGTTTAATTAATATATGCCGGCCTTTAAACAATAGGCTACAGACAGTCCTATACCCTACCTGCTGGCCTTTAAACAATAGGCTACAGACAGTCCTATACCCTACCTGCTGGCCTTTAAACAATAGCTACAGACAGTCCTATACCCTACCTGCTGGCCTTTAAACAATAGGCTACAGACAGTCCTATACCCTACCTGCTGGCCTTTAAACAATAGGCTACAGACAGTCCTATACCCTACCTGCTGGCCTTTAAACAATAGGCTACAGACAGTCCTATACCCTACCTGCTGGCCTTTAAACAATAGCTACAGACAGTCATGCACCATGCCCGTGGCTCTTTATTGATTAATATAATAGTCGCCTCCCCTTAAAGAAAAAAAATGACGCTCGCTGAGTGACACCCTGTTTTAACTCAGTATTATTTTTCTTCTTCTTCTTATTATTATAAGACGTTTTTTATAGGGTAGTACCGCAACCTAGGGCTGGGTTCACCACGCTGTACATACAAAATTTAACAAACATAATCATGAACTTAAAAATTAACATACATTAATTTAATAAAACAAAACAAATGTGTATTCGCCCAACCATTCCATAACTTTTTTAAATTTCAAGCCATGAACGGCACCCAGCAGTATCGTTTATCGGTCAGAGGGGGGGAAACAGCACTGATTTTATAGATATAAAACATGTGGAGGACACACCAGAAGCAAATATATATAAGAGCTATTAATCACAAGGAAAATATAGGCTTCTAGTTACGCCAGCTTTATACATCATCCCTGCGCGATGCCAGCTATAAAAACTCATAACTGGGAGGAGGGAGGGGGGCAGGAAGTAGAGTGGCACGAAGACAAAGAAATTAGGTTAAGATTAAGCAAGACCACACCGCTAGCGTTAGTTACAGCTAATTAGTGCTAATGAGTCTCTCAATACAAAATCTCGAGAAGGCGATCTCAAGCCAAGGTTATGATGACTTACCAATTAAAGAGTGTATATCACGTGATATTGTACAGAGTATGTTCATCATATCTATAGCACATTACAATTTTTCATCATATCCATATTAACTGACAATGTACTAAGTTTGCTCATCTTATGTATATCACGTGACAATTTACACAATATGTTCATCGCATCGTGTTAGAAATAATGAAGTCAAACAATGATTTTTTTTGGCATCTGATAAATCAAGACAAATATTGACCTGAGCAATTCTATTGTTTGGAAACATTAACATTTCTTTATTTAGACACATATGACTTATACAGTTTGGAAACTCCACTTCTTCGTGACTCCAGCCATAACGATATAATGGTACAGCCATCGCCATAATTTCTTTGCTAGCTAATAACGTACAGTTAAGCTCTTTTAGATGAAAAACAGGACTAAAATAAAAGACCATTTCTTGTTTGCTTTTAGAAAGAAAAAAAAATGATTCGGGCTTATTTTTCTCTAAAGAAATAAATTATAATTGGCATTTCGAATGCGACACAATTTTTCTGATGAGAAGGACAAATCCTTATTGCATCAATCTTTTAAAAAGTTAGTTTTGTAGATTAAAAACTACCGACAGGATGTCTAGTTTCACATGTTTTAGAATCTTGTCATTAAACAATTTTAGCTTATTATTTGATTTGATTTATTTATTTTTGGTGTAAGGTTGCGGGGTATTCGTATTTGTGTTTGAATATAAGGGGGAGTGTTTGTATGTACTTGTATGTGTGTGTGTTTTGGTGGGTACGTGCATGCGTTTATTTGAGCTTGTGTGTGTCAAGTGTGTGCGTGTGTGTTTGCTTTCGGTGCATGAATGAGTGAGGAAGATTTATTTGTATGCATCTTTGTCTGTAGCATTGAACTTAAGGTCTTTTGAGAGTAAAGGCGAAATCTTACAGTATAGAAAGAACATTCGTTGGAATGGGGAGAACATTTAATTTTGTTAGGCCATACACTCGAGTCTCAATATCCTTTCCAAGATCGTGTGTCGGACACTTAAGTTCACGACTCACTAAGTTCATTATTTGTTCGCCCCCACCCCACCTTTTAGTTGGTTGAAATGTAAACACAAGGCTGTCATCGTGGAAACTCAGACCGTTTCTAGGATTTAGGATAGGAGTAAATAAAGCTTCTCAAATATCTCAAGGTAGACTCTGTAATGTGCTTTTAAAATCTGATCATATTTATCCACTAAACGTGGAAGATGTAGTTCTCAAGCCTGGTCATATCTATCCATCCATAAGTGGACGCTCCGGTTCTCTAGTCATACAATTCTGGATTGCCGTTCGTCTGCAGTAACCACATCAGAGAGATCTCATACAATCAAATGGGTGATACAATCAAAGGGGTGATAAATCAGAGAGGGGATGCCATCTAGAGAAAGACCGAATTTTGGCTTCGGTTTCGGCGCCGAATGTTTTCATTTGATCACTTTCGGCGTTGTTTCGGTTTCGGCCGAAACTTAAAAGTTAACTTTCGGTTTTATTTCGGTTAAAGCCGAAGGTGATTGAGACTTTCGGCTGTCTGACCGAAAGGGTTTGATGCTTTCGGTCGTGTACGTATTGCTTCTGGTGTCATCGTATGTAATATGATTACTCCTCGGCGAAAACAGCTGAAAACTGCAGGATGACGTAATTGTCCTATATTTCCAAAAATTAAAGTTCAATTAGGCTTAAGCAAACGTAATAGGTTTGTGGACAAACAAAAACGGGAATGGTAATATTTATTTCAAAAATAAAATTTGGGAACCCTAGGTTTATTCAATTCATTTTGATTATCACTATCATGCTCATAAATGTCGTCATAGGCAAATTATATTGAATATCCTCAGGGAATGGTAATATATCCAAAGAAATTGGACGCACAATTTGATCGTGTGGACTGAAAAAAAAATCTACCAAACTTCCGTTCGATCTAACTTCCGTTCGATCAAATTTCAATTTGATCAAACTTCCGTCCATCAATTTTCAGTCGACGAAATTTCTTTCAAACAAATTTCTGGTAACTCTTTTACGTTTCTAGTTTCTACACCGAGACAAGTCAGTACTACGAATTTAAGAGATCCAGTTTAAAATACTATCCCCCCCCCCCCCCCCCCCAACCAATGAGCGTGGGGGAGGTTGGTCTCCTAACGAAATAATTACATCAAAAGCAAGGTAAGACTAGCGTGTGGTACTAGGCTAAACATTAAAACAGTGATATCTGGCCAGTTATTTATGAAAACGCAAATCATTAGCATGAAATAACCGCGAAACATACTACATAGTAGTGATATTTTGGGTCTGTTTGAGACTGTCAGGATACATTTTGTAGAGTTTATGGATAAGTGTATGTAAATTCTGGTGTCAGGTCCAAAACACACACAACAAGCCCTCAGTTGGCTGGTCTGCTCCCGCTCGCTGGCTACTGGTCACTCGGCGGCGGGGACGTGGGGGGTGGACTCTCTCTACGGTGTGTATACACAACACGACTCCTGATTGAACCTATGCTAATTTCTGGTACGGTAGGCCTCACCCGCATGTAGGAACAGTCAGCATTGGTGGCAGAACAATTACCAACCTACGCTTTGCGGATGATATAGACGGACTGGCCGGAAGCGAAGAAGAGCTAGCCAACCTTGTAAAGCGTCTCGACAAGACTTGATCGTCCCTTGGCATGCAAATCAGTGCAGAAAAGACAAAAATGATGACAAACAGCACCGCTGACATCGCCACTGAAATTAAGGTCGGGGAGGAAAGACTAGAGACAGTTGGCAGTTTCAAATACCTAGGAACAATTGTTTCGAAAGAAGGCTCCAAGCCCGAATTGATGGCCAGAATTGCGCAGACCATAAAAGCACTAAAGAGGCTCAAGAAAATATGGAAGGACAAAAATATAGCCCCCAGCACCAAAATCAGGCTTATGCGCTCACTAGTCCACTCCATTTTCTTGTATGCCTGTGAGTCCTGGACATTAACAGCAGAACTCGAAAGGAAAATAAAGGCGATGGAGATGAGATGTTTCAAAGGATTCTTGGCATGTGCTCTAGAGACAAGTGAAAGAAAGGATTCGTAAAGCAATTGGGCAGTACGTTGACCTCCTGGTGTTGGTAAAAAAGCGAAAACTTGAATGGTTTGGCCATGTAACAAGGAAACAAGGGCTCGCCAAAGAAATCATGCAGGGCACAACTAGAGGAGGGAGAAGAAGAGGAAGACAAAGAAAAAGATGGGAAGATAACATCAAACAGTGGACGGGATTAAAACTAGGCGATGCTGTACACAGGGCAGAAGACAGAGAGGAATGGAGAAGGATAGTTTTCATGTCATCTATGGCGCCCCAACGGTCCAACGACTAAGGGACATGATGATGATGAGGCCTCACCCTACACTAAGTTGTCATTTGAATCCCCATTGTGATCGAAATATATGGAGTGCCCCTTAATTTAGCAGGGTGGGAGAGAAGGGTGTGAAAATATATTGTTGTTTTGTGTACGTTATATATGGATGTCCCATTGTCTAATGAACCCTGGCATTCAAATTCGACTACATTGAAGGTGGATGACATTGCGTGGATGATTTTAATGCTAACATCAATTTGAAATAGGCGCTCCTTTTTAAAGACTAAGTTTTTCTTTTTTTTAAATGCATTTTCAACTGCTCCGCACAGTAGCGTTAGATTTTGACATATTCTATAAGATCTATTTTAAGAAGTCACAAAGCTTTTAGTACCCCAGTTTTGTTCCACCACTTCTCTTCAATACAGCTTGTGGTAATTTTACCCACAAAATGTTCACTGAAAATAAAATCAGATTCCTAGGCTTAATGCTGGGGTGGGTAAAGCCTCATGGCTCGCCACGTAAAATGTTGTGGCCCGTGAGATGTATCACAAATGAACTTATTTCTTCATTCAAATAACGATGGTTTTAATTTGTGGCGCAAACGCACATTTTGCTCTCTATATTACATCTTTTTTTTTTTTTGTGAACGTTAAACACATTTTCTGTGTACCTGGCCCCATTTTGGAATAATAGATTAAAATATATTGAAATAATTTTTTTTTTTTTTTTAAATAGTATTTATTAACTACAAAATTAAAATGGATTTTTGTTAAAAATTATTTTAAAAAAAAGCTAGGTAAGGGAACTTCACTTTTCACAATCATTGCCATTAAGTCTAGAACGTTGCAAACAGATATTTAAGTATACGCAAACGTGCATCCCTACGCTTTGAATTTATAAAAACAATTCTGGGCTCAGCCTCCTCCTCAAACCCCACCCCACCTTTTGTTCGGTTAATTTGGCAGGCGTCCTCAATTTCCGCCCCCCCCCCCCAACCATATCTTCGTCTATCAGAATTGCAATGACGGATACAAATTTATTTATAATAATGCACAACATATAAATATATAAACGTCAGCCATCTAGCGTGAGAAATGACCTTTATTAACATTCGATGCGAATAATTATTTATACAATTGTACTGTATGTTATTTATTAAATGTTACAGTACAGTATTGTACAATTTTGAGATGGTAAAGTACTATCCTGAGACTACATTGTACTATATTGGGAGTTCCAGATTTGCTACTGTAGCATCATACTGAGCTTAACTCAAAATTCCTTCCACTTTTGTCTGATCTGGGTCAAATATAAAACTATCCGATAATTAATAATTGCAGATAAAAGAAAAATGGGTCTAATATCTATTCCTCTGGGGCCGAAGACCCCATATTATTTTTCCTTATAAAAGTTTTTATAAATATCAGTACGCTTAGACAACACTATAACGTCTGTGTGAATTGATGGATAGCAATACACTTCATTGTCCGTATTGAAATATCGGTGGATTTAAAACTAATAATATCCAATCTAGAATTTTCTAGAAAGTTCGATAATTTTAAATCTTTTTAATGGGACAAATTTTAAAATTTAACTCCATATCTTATTTGACTGATTTTTATAGGGCCCCTATCTCAGGCAAATTTAATTCTGTACAGTTATGGAAAGGGGCCCCTCATTCAACTTAAATGTACTATAGTTATAGTAATGCATTTAGTTGGATAATTTTTCGTATTCACAAAATGATTACATAGAAATGTCACCCTTACACGTTTCAAGGAGGATATTAATTTTAATTTAGAATGTTCCAGAAAGCTCTATATTGTTCTACGGGGATATATAATGGGATCTAAAAGCTTACTGAAATGTTAGTTTAGTTCTATTCATTTCTATACTTTAATGGTGATTTTCTCTAAACATTACCTTCATAATCCTACCGGGAACACAATCCCATTGGCAAAATGATCTTAACAATGAACAGGATCCAACAGTAAACTGGAACCCACCGGTAATGCTATCCCATCAGGTAAAGAGATCAAATCGGAATTCTATCAGGAAACAGGATCCCATGGGAGAAGAGGATCCCACATTGAAACGGGATATCACAGAGAACGGGATCCTAATGGTATCGGGAAACCACCTTGTAACGGGATCCCACCGGGATCAAGACTCCAAGGGGAACGGGATCTCAAATGGAAACGGTATGCACCGGGATCAGGATCCTACCAGGAAACGGGATCCGACAGGGAAACTGGATGCCAGCGGGAAACGGGAACCCACCCAAAGGTTTACAAAAGTTATTATAAATCTGTTTTATAGGAGACAAGTAATTTTGTTTTTAAAGACTATAGTGGTGTTTTTGTTTTTTGTGGGTTTTTTACATGGCGCTTGTAATTTGACAAGCAGAGCTTGGCTAGCATTTATTGTTGATAAAGTTTGTTTATCCATAATTGTCTAGCCTGTATAGTATAGTACAATATACCAAGTATATTATAGTATAAGTAAAGTATACATTAGTATAGTTAGAGTATCGTCTAGTAGCCAGTAGAGTTGATTTGAAAATAGTAGAATTGATTTGATTTGAAAATAGTAGAGTTGATTGGATTTGAATATAGTAGAGTTGAGCATAGACTAGAGTATAGCTCAGTATAATTATAACTCAGTAAAGTTTAGTACAGTCAGAAGGTTAGCGCAGACTAACTCTGACGTCATATTGAAAGAGTCAAGTGTAGGGTGAGGCCTACCATGCTAGAAATTAGCATAGACTCATCCAGGAGTCGTGTTGTGTATACACACCGTATAGAGAGGTTGGAAGACGTCCCCACCGCCGAGTGACCAGTAGCCAGCGAGCGAGAGCAGACCAGCCAACTGAGTGCTTGTTGTGTGTGTTTTGGACCTGACATGTGTGTGTAGTGAACTAGAGATCACCAGAGGACCGGAAGTTCATAGAACCTTTTCATTGAATTAGTAACTAAACTGTATCCACAATTACTTTATGTTCGTATGTGTGTAGTTATTTTGTTTATAATTAAATATTTATTTGTGGGCTGAACCACCTGCGTTCTTTGATTAGTAATAGAAGTGAGAGCGAGTGAGAGTGCCATAGAAGCGTTAGAGTGAGTGAGACTTAATGTAGCATAACTAAGTAAGAGTAAACATAACCTAGAAATAGTAGCATTACTAATCTTCGTAACGCTAGGGACCTATATATATATATATATATATATATATAAAACACTTTATAAGTACAAAAGTGTTGGACTGCGATAAAGCTTTAAAATAGATTAAATAGACACGAACAATCTGTGTCGATATAACAATATATATTGAGCTTTAATAATAATTTTACATTACAAATAATTAAACGTTTCGGCACTTGCCTTCATCAGTACAAGACATACAAATAAGTATTAATCAAATTTACATAATATATATAGAAAGAGATAAATCCTACCTAAAAAATAGAAAACCAGACAGAAACAAGGTAAATAAAAAAGAAGAATGAAAAGGAAGTGACTTGAAGTAAAATTTAAAAGCCCAATCAGGAAAAGAGACATCGCAGTTATGTAAAATTGTGGATTTGGTTTATCCCGTATGGAGTTAACGTGCCAAATCTTGATATTGATTTATTCTCCATATGGATCCTATCCGTTGTGTTACTAGTATTATACAGTATACCAGTAACTGCGATGTCCAAAATGCCATCATGGTTGTTGCTATTGAAATGTTTGGAGACCGGACAGAGAGCCTGTTTATTTATATGATAGAGGTGTTCACTTTATAAGTACCAGTAATTAAATAGCATATTCCTGGGTTAAATCCCAAAATTGTAACATCTGGGGGCTCTAGCAATAGTAAAATATACAATTTCAACAGCGCTTTATTTCAATGTTAAATCAAACGCTGTGGATGTTCTTGTTTCTCCGGGCAATGCAATTTTTTAATATAAAATAAGAAACATTTTGATACTTTCTGAAGAGATGGCACAATCAGAGAGGACACTCAGAGTTGACAGAAACAGATTTGGGGAAAGGAGGGGGGGGGGGTGGGCGATAGAACCAGGGCCCCGTGCATCCCAAACCTCATCATACCCCCCACCCAAACCAAAAAAAAAATAACAAGCCCATCATACCCCTAGCAAAGAAAATGGCATAGCATTTTTAGGCACTTTCCGGTAATCTCGACCTCATCAAAATCTATCCCTCACCCTAACCTGAACCCTAAATCTATCTCTCACCCTAACCTGAACCCTAAATCTATCTCTCACCCTAACCTGAACCCTAAATCTATCCATCACCCTAACCTGAACCCTAAATCTATCCCTCACCCTAACCTGAACCCTAAATCTAATTTTGAAAATTAATTTGATGAGGTCGAGATAGCCGGAAAGTACCCATATTTATACTGTTTAATTCTAAATACAACAGCATCATGTATTAGGTACACTTAATGCATTTTCCGTCTGCTGACAGTGCGCTAATACAAGTCACTGCCCTAGGCCCACCATTGCCCCGGATGTCGGACAATTCTGCTTAGCTGACTTAGCTTATAAAAACAACACCTGAGCTGACGTCATATTCGTGAGCACTGGAGTCAGAGATGTACACCTGTTAATAAATTATGGCTATTCTATAGATCGAATCTGGGAAATATATTCGAAATTGGTTTTTAAAAAAAATCACACATACTTAGGTCCCCTTTAAATTAAAGTATTTGATCCGATACGAAATCATGGAAAAAGTGTACACCTCGTGGTATGACCTACTCCAAAGCCATGTTCACTTATGCTTGCATTGCCCTAAATACAGTTCAGTTCTCTGAACGATCGTACTGACCTCGATTACGGATATCGGCAGTTCGCGGTCATGGGTAGACTTAAGGGATCCAAGTGATTCATTGCAACAGGAGTTGAATGACGTTGAGAGAAAAGGAAGCATAAGGCAAATACCCTCGAGATTCGTGAGTTCACGTCTGGCAAACTTCTGGCTAGAGGCGGAGGTAGGAAGGCACGAGACGGGGTAGCTTTATGCAGTTTTAAAAGGTAAGTTGTTCAAGGTATACAGTGCAAAAGATTAACGATGGAATGGGTCTAAACTAGATAATCGACAGATACTCGCTAATCTTCTTTAACGGCAATTTTTACTAAATATTGGGTGTCCTACTTCTCCTAGCTCTACCATCTAAAACATCTCTCCCATCTTACCTATCTCTTCAATCTCTCTCTCATCTTTCACATCTCACCCATCTTACAAAACTCACCAATCTCTTTCATCCCCCCATCTCACCCATTTTCCATCTCTCCATCTCACACATTTCTCCCATCTCACCCATCTGCCCTATCTCTCCAATCTCACACATATCACCCATCTCTCCCATCTCAACTATCTCTCTCATATCTCCCATCTCACCCATCGATCCCATCTTTCAATCCCACGTATCTCTCCCATCTCACCCCTCTCTCCCATCTCATCAATCTCACCCATCTTTCCATCTATCCCATGTCACCCATCTTTCCCATCTTCCCCATCTATCATTTTCTCCCGTCTCTTTCATCTCACCCATTAACATTCACTACCTGTTGTTGTTTTGTTTCTATGATATGTCTGATGCATGATAGGTCTGATGCATGATAGGTCAGATGCACGATAGTTCAAATGCATGATATGTCAGATGATATGTCAGATGCATGCTATGTCTGATGCATGATAGGTCAGATGCATGATAGGTCAGATGCATGATATGTCTGATGCTTGATAGGTCTGATGCATGATAGGTCAGATGCATGATAGGAGAGATGGTTGCTTTTTGAATCAGATACTTATATTCAATGGCATAGCTAGGGTAAGGACCAAGATTGTGCCACCCATTCCAGGAAAATAACTCTTAAGGTGGCCGAAAATGACGCCCTACCATATTAAGAAAAAATAATTTCTTTTATTTTTATAGATGTAAATTATTTAAAAAATAGCATGTTTACAACTGACACGTGTACGATGGCCAGTTTTCTTGGGTGCTGTTTGGCCCATTAACACTGACAAAGAAATCACACCACCCTTTGGTTCGACCAATATGCTACTACAAGTGAGGAAGTAGTAAGAGTTTGTGACACCCGAGCCGATCTGCTACTAAAGTGAGGAAGTAGTAAGAGTTTGTGACACCCGAGCCGATATGCTACTAAAGTGAGGAAGTAGTAAGAGTTTGTGACACCCGAGCCGATAAGCTACTAAAGTGAGGAAGTAGTAAGAGTTTGTGACACCCGAGCCTATATGCTACTAAAGTGAGGAAGTAGTAAGAGTTTGTGACACCCGAGCCGATATGCTACTAAAGTGAGGAAGTAGTAAGAGTTTGTGACACCCGAGCCGGTCCTTGATTTTTGCCTCCCCTCCCCAGGAAAACCCCAAAAGTGCCTCTCGGGTTGACTTCTCCCTCTGACACACTATACCGTACCTCCATGTCAAACTTACAGCCACATCAATGTTTGCTTCAAAATATCTTTGTAGATAACGGTCTGTTTTTCATAGTGATGATTAGAGGCTTATGAGTTGGACCAGTGGTCGGAAAATGTCGGATCGCGAGCCACATGCGGCTCTTAGCGACCGGAGTGCGGCTCGGCCAGTCGGCCACAAATCAGTTTTGGCTCCAAAAAACATGGTTCTTGACAAGAAATTTGGCTCTCAAAAATTTTTCAGTCGTCCAGCTACTGATTTTTTACCCTTTCGACTAATGAGTTTGCCGATCTATAAGGCGTTAGGTTCAAATGTTTAGGGGATAGAGTAGCGGTGACAGTTTTTATTGAAAAGTTATTTTGATAATGACGTGTTACCTTGCTCCCGTAACTTAAATTACAGCTTCATATTACCACTAATAATGATACATTATGTTAAATATCTCCCGCCTCCTTGCAAAGACCAAGATTAAAAAGGTGTTAATTCGTGAACTGCTGTTAGCTGACGATGCTGCCTTAGCATCGCAGACAGAAGAAGGCCTTCAGAGGTTAGTTAGATGCCTCTCTCACGCACGTAAAGTGTTCGGACTGACCATTAGTCTACAGAAAGCAAATGGCACGATGCAAGAAGCACATTACCTTCCACATATAACTCTGTCGGTAGTTGAGAATTTCTTAGTTTTCTCTCCATTGACGAAGAAGTGAAAATCATGATTGGAAAAGCAGCGTCATCAACAGTTAATTGAATAAGCGCAAAATTAACGTCTATCAGCCATGTGTGCTTAGTGCGCTCCTATGGACTGACAATTAAGTATGGACGACATAGGCCAGTTTTGAGCGGAAATTCAACAGCTTCAAGCAAAGTATGTCTGCTTCGCATTTTACGCATTCGATGGCAGGACAAAGTCCTTAAAACATCGGTTTTGGAACGTGCCAAAATGAGTAGCATGTTCTACGTTATTTGCAAGAGACGCTTTCGCTGGTTAGGCAATGTAAAGAGAATGGAGGAAGGCCGAATTCCAAATTATCTGACGTATAGAGAGTTGACAAAAGGGGCAAGACTTTTTGGACGGCTGCGGCAGTGATTTAAGGACGTTAGCAAAAAGACCATGCGGGCAGGGCCGGCCTTAGGCCACCGCAACCTATGCGGCCGCAGTGGGCCCCGCAGTAGTATATAAGGTCTCATTTGGGCCGCATTTTGGCGGCGTAGGCGGCGTTGGCGGCGCAAAGAAAATATAGCTGCGCCTGCAGGCGCAAGAGGCGCAAAGGAATATAAGAAGTAAGGATCGATAATCGATTGATTGATTTTTTATATTGATTTTGATATTGATTAATTGATTTTTGATATCGATTTTTTATATTGATTTTTATATCGATTTTTTATATTGATTTTTTATATTGATTTTTATATCGATTTTTTATATTGATTTTTATATTGATTTTTTATATTGATTTTTTATATCGATTTTTTATATTGATTTTTATATCGATTTTTTATATTGATTTTTTATATTGATTTTTATAATGATTTTTTTATATTGATTTTTATATCGATGATTTTTATATCGATTTTTATATTTATTTTTCATATCGATTGATTGATTTTTAATATTGATTTGTTATATTGATTTTTAATATTGATTTTTTATATTGATTTTTATATCGATTTTTTATATCGATTTTTATATTGATTTTTATATCGATTTTGATATCGATTTTTTATATCGATTTTTATATTGATTTTTAATATCGATTTTTAATATCGATTTTTATATTGATTTTTTATATCGAATTTTATATCGATTTTTTATATAGATTTTTATATTGATTTTTTAAATTGATTTTTTATATTGATTGATTGATTTGTTATATCGATTTTTTTATATTTATTTTTATATCGAATTTTTTATATTGATTTTTATATCGATTTTTTTATATTGATTTTTATATCGATTTTTTATATAGATTTTTTATATCGATTTTTTATATTGATTTTAATAAATATAAGGCGCAAAGAAAATATAGCTGCGCCTTAGGCGCAAAGGAATATAAGAAATAAGGATCGATAATCGATTAATTGATTATTTATATTGATTTTAATATTGATCTTTATATCAATTTCTTTTTAAAATTTTGATTAATTATTGTACCAGCGTGTTGTTGTACCATTGTGCATTTTATTTTGAGTAATTATTAATTAATTTTTAATTAATTTATTAGCTATCATAATTATTATATAATTATATAGACAACAAAAAATTATTGGCATACAAACTTATAGACAACAACAATTAACAACAAAGTGGTGTAGTTTTATATAGTATTTTATTCAAATTGATAATTTTCGTTAATCATTATTAAAAATTGATCAGTATTACAAAGGGTATGTACATATATTTTGCTGACATCAGCATTTAAGCGGGGCGGGTTCAGGTATTTTAAGTATTTTACCACGCACTCCGTGCGGTCGGTGAGCGAGCAAGTCCCGAGAACGTGTGTCTGGTATTGTAATTAACTATCCCCGGACCCACAGCAAGCGGTCAAGGCCAGGCGAAGCGGAGCATGCTCACGGACGATAATTGCTTTTCAAGATGTTGGCGAGGCTAGTGGTCAAGGAGGGATACACTAAAAGGAAGGTTGGCCACATCTGGAATTGTACTCATATGGTGGGTTGTTTTATGACTTTGTAATTAATCTTGTTGTTTTAATCAGTTTTAATTGTCTTTTATCGAGTGGTTCTCAATATGTGGGGGTCCTTTTTTATTTTATTTTATTTTATTATAGGTGTATTTTAATAGTATTTTAAATTTTGAAGGGTTCCCAAGCTCGGGCTAAGGGTCAGTAGTCAAAAGGGTGGGTGTTTTTTCTTCTTTTCGGATATACGGTATTGTGTTGTATGATAATTTTATCGATTGATTTTCAAAATTATTGTCAGTTTGTGTATTTTCTAATTAGTGGTCATGTATTTTTAAATGTGTTTTTTTTTTTTTTTTAACTGTATATTTTAAGTAGTTTTCAATTCTTATAATTTTCTTCAGACAACATAGATACGTGTTTCTCTTCGTGTAGGTTAGGTCTGCTCACGAGTCATAGGGGTGGGCTTTGTTGGACGATGGTTGCCAGAGGCGCACAGCGGTCAAGTTTTTGCTCACATTAGACTCCCCACTGTCGCGAGGGCAGCAGTATTAGTCATTATGACAGGTGTATTTTTACTTTTTTAGTACTTGTTTTGTAGTTGCATATCAGTTTCTAGTGAGTTGTCTTGTTGTTTGGAAGTTTATCGAGTTCTCAAGCTTGGGTTAGGGGTCACTATTCATGACAGGTGTTTTAAAGTTTCTTCTTGTCTGTTTTGAGGGCCGATTTTGTTTTCTACTTAGAGATCGTCTAGTGTATATTGTAAATCAGTAGTCCTGTATAATGGTATGTTTATTTATTTTGAGTGGTTTTTAAACTTGGTTAGGTGTTATTAGTCATAAGGATGAGTGTTTTTACTTTCTATAGTACTTGCTTTGTGCTTACATAGGATTTTCTAGTGCGTTGTTTTGTTGCTTTGGGATGTAACCGGAGCTATTGAGGTATATTTTTAAGGGCATGACACAGTTGCATAGCAAGTAAGTTTGATTGTGTTAGTTTATGAATGAGTCGTTTGTCTAATATCCTAACACCTCTTAACGATTTTGTCTTCTCTGACCACGTCCATTCTTCTCATCACATCACTTTCCATCTTTCACACTTACACAAAAAAGTTCTCCCTTCAAACTTTTACTATGGCCAATTCCGTCTTTCTCACATCTTAACTTTCCATCTTTCCCCCTACAACAAAAAATTTCTCCCTTCAAACTTTACTATGTCCACCTCCCTCTTTCTCTGTCTCATCTTTCCCTCGACGACAAAAAATTTTCTACGTCAACTATTTTGTCTTCTCTGACCACATCCATCTTTCTCATCTCGCATCTTTCCCTCCAACACAAAAAATTTCCCTTTTCAAACTTTTACTATGTCCAATTCCAGCTGTTTCAGCTCGCATATTTCCCTCCAACACAAAAAATTTCCACCTTCAACCTTTGCTATGTCCACCTCCATCTTTCTCACATCTTCACTTTCCAGCTTTCCCACTGGCACAAAAAAAAAAGTTCTCTCTTCAAAGTTTTACTATGTCTAATTCCATCTTTCTCACATCTTCACTTTTCATCTTTCCCACTAGTACACAAAATTTCCACCGTCAAACTTTTACTTTGCACACCGCCATCTTTCTCACATCTTCACTTTCCATCTTTCACCCAAACACAAAAAATGTCTCCCTTCAAACTTTTACCATGTCCACCTCAGTCTATCTAATCTCGCATCTTTCCATCTTTTCCACTCACACAAACAATTTCACCCTTCAAACTTTACTATGTACACGTCCATCTTTCTCATCTCATCACTTTCCAAATTTCCCTCATGCACAAAAATTTTCCCCCTTAAAACTTTTACTATGTCCACATCCATCTTTCTCTGTCTCATCTTTCCCATATTACAAGAATTAAAAACTACTTAAAATATACAGTTAAAAAAAAAAAAAAAAAACACATTTAAAAATACATGACCACTAATTAGAAAATACACAAACTGACAATAATTTTGAAAATCAATCGATAAAATTATCATACAACACAATACCGTATATCCGAAAAGAAGAAAAAACACCCACCCTTTTGACTACTGACCCTTAGCCCGAGCTTGGGAACCCTTCAAAATTTAAAATACTATTAAAATACACCTATAATAAACATTATTTTAAAATAATGTTGTTTAAAAATAAAGTAAAAAAGGACCCCCACATATTGAGAACCACTCGATAAAAGACAATTAAAACTGATTAAAACAACAAGATTAATTACAAAGTCATAATACAACCCACCATATGAGTACAATTCCAGATGTGGCCAACCTTCCTTTTAGTGTATCCCTCCTTGACCACTAGCCTCGCCAACATCTTGAAAAGCAATTATCGTCCGTGAGCATGCTCCGCTTCGCCTGGCCTTGACCGCTTGCTGTGGGTCCGGGGATAGTTAATTACAATACCAGACACACGTTCTCGGGACTTGCTCGCTCACCGACCGCACGGAGTGCGTGGTAAAATACTTAAAATACCTGAACCCGCCCCGCTTAAATGCTGATGTCAGCAAAATATATGTACATACCCTTTGTAATACTGATCAATTTTTAATAATGATTAACGAAAATTATCAATTTGAATAAAATACTATATAAAACTACACCTCTTTGTTGTTAATTGTTGTTGTCTATAAGTTTGTATGCCAATAATTTTTTGTTGTCTATATAATTATATAATAATTATGATAGCTAATAAATTAATTAAAAATTATTTAATAATTACTCAAAATAAAATGCACAATGGTACAACAACACGCTGGTACAATAATTAATCAAAATTTTAAAAAGAAATTGATATAAAGATCAATATTAAAATCAATATAAATAATCAATTAATCGATTATCGATCCTTATTTCTTATATTCCTTTGCGCCTAAGGCGCAGCTATATTTTCTTTGCGCCTTATATTTATTAAAATCAATATAAAAAATCGATATAAAAAATCAATATAAAAAATCGATATAAAAATCAATATAAAAAAATCGATATAAAAATCAATATAAAAAAATCGATATAAAAATAAATATAAAAAAATCGATATAACAAATCAATCAATCAATATAAAAAATCAATTTAAAAAATCAATATAAAAATCTATATAAAAAATCGATATAAAATTCGTTATAAAAAATCAATATAAAAAATCGATACTAAAAATCGATATTAAAAATCAATATAAAAATCGATATAAAAAATCGATATCAAAATCGATATAAAAATCGATATAAAAATCAATATAAAAATCGATATAAAAAATCGATATAAAAATCAATATAAAAAATCAATATTAAAAATCAATATAACAAATCAATATTAAAAATCAATCAATCGATAAGAAAAATAAATATAAAAATCGATATAAAAATCATCGATATAAAAATCAATATAAAAAAATCATTATAAAAATCAATATAAAAAATCAATATAAAAAATCGATATAAAAATCAATATAAAAAATCGATATAAAAAATCAATATAAAAAATCAATATAAAAATCAATATAAAAAATCGATATAAAAAATCAATATAAAAAATCAATATAAAAAATCAATATAAAAAATCGATATAAAAATCAATATAAAAAATCGATATCAAAAATCAATTAATCAATATCAAAATCAATATAAAAAATCAATCAATCGATTATCGATCCTTACTTCTTATATTCCTTTGCGCCGCCTGCGCCTGCAGGCGCAGCTATATTTTCTTTGCGCCGCCAACGCCGCCTACGCCGCCAAAATGCGGCCCAAATGGGACCTTATATACTACTCCCCGCACTTTCATAGGCCCCGCGCTAATTCTAGGTGTAAATTATTAAATTAAACCATTATAACTTATAATCATATATAGGTCAGTGTGTTTATTCTGTTTTTATGTTTTTACAGTGTTTTTTAATCTATTACGTCGTTGTTTCAAGTGATTACGACAAGTAAATAAAATTGAAAAAAAAAGCTGCTTGGGTGCTTTATCTCTAAACTCGTCATTTAGGGGAACTTGGGATAAGATGAAACAGACACCGTTCTTAACCCTTTACAGTCCAAGCCTATTCAGCCTGTATGACTTCGCTACATGCAAGGCTCGTAAAGTCAAATTAATTTGATCGTGTTTTTGTATCATATTAATTTAAGGAGAGAGAGGTAAACTATTTTATTGAGCGTATCAGTCTAGTCCTCAGATATAAGATTGGAGTCTTAAAGGAAACTTTCCGTTAAGTTATTTGATGTTTTAAGAAGATGAACATACGACTGTCTAAGAAGATGAACATACGACAGTCTAAGAAGATGAACATACGACTGTCTAAGAAGATGAACATACGACTGTCTAAGAAGATGACCATACGAATGTCTAAGAAGATGAACATACAATTGTCTAAGAAGATGAACATACGACTGTCTAAGATGGTGAACATACGATTGTCTAAGAAGATGTCATACGACTGTCTAAGAAGATGAACATACGACTGTCTAAGAAGATGAACATACGACTGTCTAAGATGGTGAACATACGACTGTCTAAGAAGATGAACATACGACTGTCTAAGAAGATAAACATACGACTGTCTAAGAAGATGAACATACGACTGTCTAAGAAGATGAACATACGACTGTCTAAGAAGATGAACATACGACTGTCTAAGAAGATGAACATACGACTGTCTAAGAAGATGAACATACGACTGTCTAAGAAGATGAACATACGACTGTCTAAGAAGATGAACATACGACTGTCTAAGATGGTGAACATACGACTGTCTAAGAAGATGAACATACGACTGTCTAAGAAGATGAACATACGACTGTCTAAGATGGTGAACATACGACTGTCTAAGAAGATGAACATACGACTGTCTAAGAAGATGAACATACGATTGTCTAAGAAGATGAACATACGACTGTCTAAGAAGATGAACATACGACTGTCTAAGAAGATGAACATACGACTGTCTAAGATGGTGAACATACGACTGTCTAAGAAGATGAACATACGATTGTCTAAGAAGATGAACATACGACTGTCTAAGATGGTGAACATACGATTGTCTAAGAAGATGAACATACGATTGTCTAAGAAGATGAACATACGACTGTCTAAGAAGATGAACATACGACTGTCTAAGAAGATGAACATACGACTGTCTAAGAAGATGAACATACGACTGTCTAAGAAGATGAACATACGACTGTCTAAGAAGATGAACATACGACTGTCTAAGAAGATGAACATACGACTGTCTAAGAAGATGAACATACGACTGTCTAAGAAGATGAACATACGACTGTCTAAGAAGATGAACATACGATTGTCTAAGAAGATGAACATACGACTGTCTAAGAAGATGAACATACGATTGTCTAAGAAGATAAACATACGACTGTCTAAAATGGTGAACATACGACTGTCTAAGAAGATGTCATACGACTGTCTAAGAAGATGAACATACGACTGTCTAAGAAGATGAACATACGACTGTCTAATAAGATGAACATACGACTGTCTAAGAAGATGAACATACGACTGTCTAAGAAGATGAACATACAACTGTCTAAGAAGATGAACATACGACTGTCTAAGATGGTGAACAAACGACTGTCTAAGAAGATGAACATACGACTGTCTAAGAAGATGAACATACGACTGTATAAGAAGATGAACATACGACTGTCTAAGAAGATGAACATACGACTGTCTAAGAAGATGAACATACGACTGTCTAAGAAGATGAACATACGACTGTCTAAGAAGATGAACATACAACTGTCTAAGAAGATGAACATACGACTGTCTAAGAAGATGAACATACGACTGTCTAAGATGGTGAACATACGACTGTCTAAGAAGATGAACAAACGACTGTCTAAGAAGATGAACATACGACTGTCTAAGATGGTGAACATACGACTGTCTAAGAAGATGAACATACGACTGTCTAAGAAGATGAACATACGACTGTCTAAGAAGATGAACATACGATTGTCTAAGAAGATGAACATACGATTGTCTAAGAAGATGAACATACGATTGTCTAAGAAGATGAACATACGACTGTCTAAGAAGATGAACATACGACTGTCTAAGAAGATGAACATACGACTGTCTAAGAAGATGAACATACGACTGTCTAAGAAGATGAACATACGACTGTCTAAGAAGATGAACATACGACTGTCTAAGAAGATGAACATACGACTGTCTAAGAAGATGAACATACGACTGTCTAAGAAGATGAACATACGACTGTCTAAGAAGATGAACATACGACTGTCTAAGAAGATGAACATACGACTGTCTAAGAAGATGAACATACGACTGTCTAAGAAGATGAACATACGATTGTCTAAGAAGATGAACATACGTATGTCTAAGAAGATGAACATACGACTGTCTAAGAAGATGAACATACGACTGTCTAAGAAGATGAACATACGACTGTCTAAGAAGATGAACATACGACTGTCTAAGAAGATGAACATACGACTGTCTAAGAAGATGAACATACGATTGTCTAAGAAGATGAACATACGATTGTCTAAGAAGATGAACATACGACTGTCTAAGAAGATGAACATACGACTGTCTAAGAAGATGAACATACGATTGTCTAAGAAGATGAACATACGATTGTCTAAGAAGATGAACATACGACTGTCTAAGAAGATGAACATACGACTGTCTAAGAAGATGAACATACGACTGTCTAAGAAGATGAACATACGACTGTCTAAGAAGATGAACATACGACTGTCTAAGAAGATGAACATACGACTGTCTAAGAAGATGAACATACGACTGTCTAAGAAGATGAACATACGACTGTCTAAGAAGATGAACATACGACTGTCTAAGAAGATGAACATACGACTGTCTAAGAAGATGAACATACGATTGTCTAAGAAGATGAACATACGACTGTCTAAGAAGATGAACATACGACTGTCTAAGAAGGTGAACATACGATTGTCTAAGAAGATGAACATACGACTGTCTAAGAAGATGAACATACGACTGTCTAAGAAGATGAATATACGACTGTCTAAGATGGTGAACATACGACTGTCTAAGAAGATGAACATACGACTGTCTAAGAAGATGAACATACGACTGTCTAAGAAGATGAACATACGTCTGTCTAAGAAGATGAACATACGACTGTCTAAGAAGATGAACATACGACTGTCTAAGATGGTGAACATACGATTGTCTAAGAAGATGAACATAAGACTGTCTAAGATGGTGAACATACGACTGTCTAAGAAGATGAACATACGACTGTCTAAGAAGATGAACATACGACTGTCTAAGAAGATGAACATACGACTGTCTAAGAAGATGAACATACGACTGTCTAAGAAGATGAACATACGACTGTCTAAGATGGTGAACATACGACTGTCTAAGAAGATGAACAAACGACTGTCTAAGAAGATGAACATACGACGGTCTAAGATGGTGAACATACGACTGTCTAAGAAGATGAACATACGACTGTCTAAGAAGATGAACATACGACTGTCTAAGAAGATGAACATACGATTGTCTAAGAAGATGAACATACGATTGTCTAAGAAGATGAACATACGATTGTCTAAGAAGATGAACATACGACTGTCTAAGAAGATGAACATACGACTGTCTAAGAAGATGAAAATACGACTGTTAAAGAAGATGAACATACGACTGTCTAAGAAGATGAACATACGACTGTCTAAGAAGATGAACATACGACTGTCTAAGAAGATGAACATACGACTGTCTTAGAAGATGAACATACGACTGTCTAAGAAGATGAACATACGACTGTCTAAGAAGATGAACATACGACTGTCTAAGAAGATGAACATACGACTGTCTAAGAAGATGAACATACGATTGTCTAAGAAGATGAACATACGACTGTCTAAGAAGATGAACATACGATTGTCTAAGAAGATGAACATACGACTGTCTAAGAAGATGAACATACGACTGTCTAAGAAGATGAACATACGACTGTCTAAGATGGTGAACATACGACTGTCTAAGAAGATGAACATACGACTATCTAAGAAGATGAACATACGACTGTCTAAGAAGATGAACATACGACTGTCTAAGAAGATGAACATACGACTGTCTAAGAAGATGAACATACGACTGTCTAAGAAGATGAACATACGACTGTCTAAGAAGATGAACATACGATTGTCTAAGAAGATGAACATACGATTGTCTAAGAAGATGAACATACGACTGTCTAAGATGGTGAACATACGACTGTCTAAGAAGATGTCATACGACTGTCTAAGATGGTGAACATACGACTGTCGTAAACATAATTTAAACCTTATTCACCTAGTTTTTATATTGCGTACTTCAATATTATTTTACCATGTTTATATTGTTAATTATACACTGTCCATAAAGTGCCGGCACGATGCACAGAAAGTGCTGTACGCTGTACATAAATAGATGTTAAGCTGTACATTAAGTGCTGTCTTTGGTCTAAACTTAGGCATATAACAAGGGTAATCTAATTAGTAAATACTCTTACTATGCCTGAAGGCTGACAGGACTTGTTAGAATGTGGTTGGGGGCTATACTTAATGATAATGGAGAACATATAAGGAGCAGATAGTGGAAGGGATTGGGGGGGGGGGGGTCTTGATGAAATCAGAGCTACCACAGTTAAGGTAAGTTGAAACCATTTTATTAGAAAATATAAAAAAGGTCAAACGAAGAATGTTTAAAATCTCAAAATAATGACATGATAATTTCCCTAAGGGATTTAAAAATCTGGAGTCAAGGGGGGAGATACGTTCAAATCAAAAGAATAGGTTACTTACCTTCAGGTTGGGAATTTTCTCCATTTGACAATGACATATTCAATGGTGACTTGCGGACGGTGCTCTTGTCTTGACGTTTTTTCTTGACTTTTCTATGTTCAACAGACGTTGGGACACAGACAGTTAGTGTGTCTTCAATAACTGGAGTATTTAAAACTGTATTTCTTGTGTCTTTGTTAAGTGTGTCTTGTGATGGTGTGACCTGCACGGGTGTGTCTATGACACTGAAGCTGGGGTTGCTGTTTCCTGAAACTGCTGCCTTGTCCTTTGGGTCACATGAAGACTGGAGGGATGTGTCAGGCGGGTCGTGGTGTATCTTATTGCCCTAAAGCAGATGAATAAATATATTGTCCTTACAATGTCCTTTAAATACATTGCTAATGTAGTATAAGTCATTAGACATGCTGCAGTACATACTCTTCAAGTCATTCAAAGTCTAGTTCTAAACTCATCTTTTAACCAGCCTTTGGCTCACAAATAGTTTTCAATGTCATAGTTTGTAAGCATTCTTACATTTAGGATATAACTGAACTCGGAATAGTGGATTCTAAAAAATAAAAAAAAAAAATTTAGAAAACGTTGTTATTTTTTCATTAAAAAATATTAAGAAATAGGTGGCTCTGCTAAATGTAGTAAGGAGTCATGATTATGTCTCAAGGAGTCATGATTATGTCTCAAGGAGTCATGATTATGTCTCAAAGAGTCATGATTATGTCTCAAACAACATACAAACATCATAGATTATTCCCTGGCGATTTGTTTTGTTTAGAACCTTCTCCGTTATCATAATGTTTGTTAAGTCCCTTTAGATACTGACAACGCGTTTATTTTCATTCCCTTTTTCTGTAGTTTTTATTTCCAATCTATTAATAGAATGTATACAACACAACTTAACTTTTATCAATTTTTAAAATTAAATTGAGCTTTATTTTTAGCCTTAACAATCGAGTTTACATGCATGTTTTGTTTGTTTATATTTTAAATTTGAGTAAAAAATTAACCCCAACCTGCTTCTTGCTGTTGAAAGTAAATCACCAAACGGCTTAGCAAATCCCTAAAATCAGTAAGTCAGGCGACTGTCATGGATGAGAGACTTAGAGAAAGTAAACATACCTGCAATGATAAGCCTTGTGTATCTTCAGTTATGACACCTCTCAGGCGCAAGAGTCGGTCCTTAAAACTGTCCACCACATGTACGATCCTTTCTCTATTTTCACCATTGGCCAAACTGTCATTTGCGTGACTGCAAGAGCATGTTCTCAGGCCGGTATCGAGGGACGCCGATGCCGATAAAGGGAGACGAGTACTCATGCGAGTTGGTGATGCCAATGTGGTCCTGTCCGTATCTTTCGCTGTTGCAGCCGAAATCCTTTCAAAACTATTTGTAGCAATTTTATGTGTGTCCACGCCATTTTTGTCTGCAGATGAAGAGTCATGAGCTTCTTCACATTCTTCGATAAAATCTTGAATCCGGAGTCGACGAAATGTGGAAGGAGACAACATGACGTCATCTTTCAGAACTGATTTAATTTTGGAGCTGTTGTTATTGTTGTTTATGTTCGCGATAACTTCATCGGTTTTGTCCCTCGACTCCGAAAACGCCGAGTCATTCGAGAGCTCTTGAAACTGCTGTCTCTTGCGCCGATTGTCCTTCTCATTGCTGGCGTTAGAGTCATCGTGATCAAGACGAAGACGGGATTTCTCCGATTCATTGTAATAGCCACCGTCACCTTCGTAAGATGAATTAAGGCCTGAGCCGCTATCTGCTGATTTAAAGTTACTATCTACGCTGCTCAATAGCCGGCTCCTGAAGTCGGAATCCATATGATTATCATTATCATCAGAGACCGACGCTTCACTCTCTTTGTTACGAGACCATCTCCTGGTGTTCCTTTCGCACTTTCGCTCTTCAAAAATGTCATTCCCTTCTTCGGACACGTTGCTGTCCCTGCTGCTTCTACGCCAGCTGAATGTTTCGTTGCTGTTGTTGTTATTACTCGAAATATTCTCCCCATCGAGTCGCCTGTTCCTCCTACTGTAAATGCGATCCTCAGTCTCACCATTCTCGGCGCTGTCTACTGACCGGACACTGCCATCCCTGCTCCACCTCCTTTCACGCTGCCGACCATCAAATGATCCGTCCAGACTCGAACTGTCACCCTGCTCTTCCAGGCGCTGGGCCCGCCTCCGCGCTAACCTCTCGGCCAGCTCACTGTTGCCTGACTCCTCAACCTTAACTCGTCGTGTGCGGCTCTCGAGATCTTCATGACGAGATGTGTCTTGGATGTTGCGAGATTCTCGTCTGTCTCTTCGGTGTGCCAGTGGAGAGGTCACTGTTGTTTCGTTTTGGTAGATCTTGTACCTCCAGTTGGCCGAGTCCTCGTTAGAGACATCTGAAGTTCGTTCTAAGAGCCGCCGCCTCCTTCGAGCTTCCATTTCCTGCTCCTTCTCCCTTTGTGGACAAGAATCAGCTTCTTCATTTGTTACATGGAGCTCTTTAGTTGAGTTGTTTTGCTCTCCAACTTTCCTCGCATTGTAATTCAATAATTTCCATGGCTCTTCAGGTGGAGGTACTAAAAACCAATATTTTTTGCGGTAGCAATGTTTCAAAAATTCTGCATCCTGTATTCCACTGGAATCCTCTGAGGCGCTAAAAGTCTCTAGAATTTCCCTGAAAACCTTGCTCTTAGTGACGGACTCTGTTTTCTCGATGGGCTCAGTCTTCTCGATCGGTTCTGGAGCGTCGGAGAAACTGGATCGCGTGACGTTGGATATGGTAATGTCACTGAGGCAGAGAGTCACGGACTCCGATCCATCTAATGTCGGGGATATTGTTGCTGTGGTAGAAAATTGGCTCTCGAAGTATGCAGCCTTTTGGGCAAGGCTTGAGATTGACGACAGTTCGGAAGTTGGGGATCGGTTGCAGCGAGTCTTTTGGTCTACTTCTAGGACAGGTTCACAAAGGTGTTTTTCAGGCTTTTCACGCTGATTGGAAGTTTCTTGTTTCTTTTTGTCGGTCTCGTCTTTATGATCATCTGTGTTGTTTCTGAGATTTAAAAAAAAAAAATTTAGGTTAACTTTTTTTTAAAAAATAAGATAGAGTTTCAATCATAAAGTTTTCTCACCTTCCCACTCTCTCTGTCTCTCTCCATCTAGCATTTAAGAATGGCATTAGTATAAGAAAAGAAAATGTATATGTTGCAATATTGGATAATTCCGCTGGCCCATAAAACACGGATGCACTGGGTTACCATAAGCAGCACACTGTCATCCACAAAAAAGAGACATAAATGCAATAACTCAAGATGGGTACCCGAAATAAGTGTATACTTTCAACTTGACATACTGCACCGCGCTAGGGGCATCGGAGCAATAATTGTGGAGTAGAAACTGGCGCCAGTACAGCTGTCGGTAATCTTGACAGGAACACCAAGGGAAACTAATTAAACCTTTACACGTCACAACTGACGTCATAGCTGTAGGGCATTGTGGCTGATCTATCAACTCTATCATAACCACTGCAATAGACGCACGCATATCGGAGGTTTTTAAACGAAGCGAGCAGTCATTCCTTACAGTGCCTGCTAAGGGGTGCTGCTTGTTCTAGGGGCCAACGCACCTTTAGGGTCTCCATAACAAGGGAGCTAATTATTGTATTTTTGATGGGGCAGCTGGGTTCAGAGGCTTGATTTGATCTTAACTCTATTTTTCACGACGTAAAACATAGAATTGATAGATATCTCTGACACTTCATACATAACATGTTATAGAATTGATAGATATCTCTGACACTTCATACATAACATGTTATAGAATTGATAGATATCTCTGACACTTCATACATAACATGTTATAGATTGATGGGTATCTCTGACACTTCATACATAGCATGTTATAGAATTGATGGGTATCTCTGACACTTCATACATAGCATGTTATACAATTGATAGATATCTCTGACATCTTCATACATAGCATGTTATAGAATTGATAGATATATCTGACATCCTCATACATCTCATGTTATAGAATTGATGGGTATCTCTGACACTTCATACATAGCATGTTATAGAATTGATGGGTATCTCTGACACTTCATACATAGCATGTTATACAATTGATAGATATCTCTGACACTTCATACATAGCATGTTATACAATTGATAGATATCTCTGACATCTTCATACATAGCATGTTATAGAATTGATAGATATATCTGACATCCTCATACATCTCATGTTATAGAATTGATGGGTATCTCTGACATCTTCATACAAAACATATTATTGGAAAATTAAGGAAAACAACGCAAGTTGTTAACTATTTCTAAGACTTTAGTCATCAATGGAAGGATTTTAAGGCATTGTTGTCTTTTGTTGACATGAGGTGCGAATCAAATCAGAAGTAAAATGTCAGCATATGTTTTCAGTGAATAAAGCGACCCACAATGAGAAACAAGCAGAATGTTTTTTGTAGTCCAATGTTTCCTGTAGTCAAATGGTTCAATACAATTTTTTACTCGAACTCAAAGTGAAGGATATTGGATAATATCCTGGTGAGTGCAACCGCTGCTATATCCCAAAGGTGCGCACACCTAACTCACACATTTGTGTAAAAATAGTTGCCTATATTGATGATTTCGAGAGTTCATACCAGTGCGGTCACCCCCACCTAGTTACACCCCTATGTGAACTAAAACTACAATTGTCTAGGGGCTCCACAGGTTAAAATTCGGCATTGATTCGGTAATATCAACTTATTTAAAACAGTGTTATATCAACTAAGAAATACTTAAATTTGATTATCAACTCTTAGGCTAGGTTGTTTAAAAACGACGGGACTGCTAACAGGGCCATCTTAACAGCGTTGGTGGCCCCTGGGCAAAGTAAAGCCCAGGGCCCCCAAACTCCTCTCAGGTCGTCCCATGCGTTATGATAATTAAGATTTTCTTGTTCTGACAATTTGTTAAGGAGTGGTTGGGGGGGGGGGGGGCGGGCGCATTTCGGGGCATTAAAAAGAGTGGGGGCAAGGCATTATCAGCGCAAGCATTAAATTCACCCCGTTTGTGGTGCCCACGGGGTATGATATTTTCCTCAATCTAGTTTTTGCCCTTGGAATCTATACAGTGCAACTATGTATGCCTAATTAAAAAAATTGAATATTTTTGACCGTCCAAAATATTATTTAAATTACTATGATCCATTGCATGTTTGTAGATACAAACGAGCCGGTACTACCAGTTTGATCAATGCGTGAGCAGAAATCGAGGGTAACCAAGGCTTTCGAGCTAAAGTGGTGAGAGGGCTCATTTATAATTTTTTTATTCATTTAAAAAATAAGCTTTTAGGAAATTGTTAAAGTAGTAAAAACTCTACATTTAAAATTAATTTTAATAAAGAATGCCGTTTAATTAAATTGGTGCAGCAAAACTACGTAGCCAAATAGCATATTTTAATGCACTTATCACTCATCGTAATAAGAGCAAAGCATATCAAATGCAATAAAATTCTTTTTGCTTAAGTAAAGGAGTTACAATCCAGTGGATGATTTTTTTAGACCCTGTGTGTGTGGGGGGGGGGGGGGTAATACGATACATTTTGCCCAATGCAGCACAAGATAAGCCTCAGAATGACTTTGATCAATAATTAACCTTCTTCGATACATTTATATCGCGGGTAGGAAATTGAGTTTATACATTTTTACTTGGATGACAATATATTTCAATCCAATGATATTACAGTTGTAAAAATAGATGCTATATTCTCATTTTACATATGAACATATATTTACCAATTAAGAAAATCGACGACGTTAGCAAAATGTAAATACATTTACATAATTATATCCATCAATGTCAAAACCCAACCATTTCACACAAGTGAAAATCTAATTTTCAAAGTAGAGATTTTTTTAGATGTAGAGATAGACAGAAAGACAGACAGGCAGACAGACAAATAGACAAATAGACGGATAGACAGATACATAGATGATAGATAGATATGTAGATAGATAGATATATATATAGATAGATAAATAGATAGATAGATAGATAGATAGAGAGATAGATTAGATAGATAGATAGATAGATAGATAGATAGATATATAGATAGATAGATAGATGATAGATCGATAGATGATAGATGGATAGATGGATGATGGATAGATGGATATATGGATAGATAGATAGATAGATAAATCCCCCCCCTTGTCCTTGCGCGTGAGGTTTACAGACACTGAATCGCGTAGGCGAAATTCCATCTGCTACCACCTGGCTTATCTTGTAGTCAAAAGACGTCCTGTCAGCAAAAACTTGCCCGCGCACGTTCGTCTGACAATCAACCGAAATAATAGCCATCGGCCCACAAAACCACCCTCATATGACCACTTACTCTAAACCAAGCTTGTGTACCCCTCAAAATAAATAAATTAAGACCCAATAAGACCACTCCTTATGAGTCCCTTAAAATTTACAAGTTTAAAAATACAATCCCTTATAACCACTTATTCTAACCCAAGCTTGAGAACCACTCAAAATAAATAAATTAAAACCCAATAAGCCCACTCATTAGGAGCCCCTTAAATATACAATTTTAAAAATACAATCCCTTATGACCAATGACCCCTAAACCAAGTTTGCGTACCACTACTTTAACTTGTTACAAAACAAGTATTTTGTAAGAAGAAAACACCTTTATGACTCCAACAATGAGAACCACCCATTAGAAAATGGGCCATCATACTTTGAGAACCACTTAAAATATACAATTTAAAAAAAATACATGACCACTCATTTGAAAATATAGAACATGACAATAATTTTGAAAATCAATCGATAAAATTATCATACAACACAATACAGTATATTCAAAAAGAAGAAAAAACACCCATCCTTTTGACTGCTGACCCTTAACCAACACAATAAGAATCACTCTATATAGATACAAATGATCAAACGACAGGATATCCAAAATATAAGAAAAAACTAATTAAAACAACATACTTCGAATGACTAGTGACCCTTAAGCCGAGCTTGAGAACACCTCAAAATATAAAAAATTTTAAAAATACTATTAAAATACAACTATAATAAACATTATTTTAAATAATGTCATTTTAAAAATAAAATAAAAAAAGCCCCAACATATTGAGAACCACTCGATAAAGACAATTAAAACTAATTAAAACAACAATATTAATTACAAAATTAAAATCACCATACTACAATCCAGATCCATTCGTTTTAAAAATAAAATTTAAAAAAGGACCCCCACATATTGAGAACCACTAGATCAAAGACAATTAAAACAAATTAAAACAACAAGGGAAACTTATATAACCTATACGCCACGTCTTTGTTGTCAATTTTTGTTGTCAATATAATTATTATATAATTTTGAGAACCAAACGTATTTATTATTTCAATATAAAAATTAAAATCAAAATAAATAACAACAACAATGGAATTTATTTATTAAAATCAAATTAAAAAACAAATTAATCGATTATTTAATTAATTAATTAATATAAAAATTATTATTACTCAAAATAAATAACAACAATGGAAATTATTACAATTAATCGATTATCAACCCTTAATCAACCCTTAGAAAATTGTACAACCGTAAAAGTACAACCGTTTTACAATTCTGCGTTTGGGGCAGGGGGCCTTTTTAAAAAAAATAAAAAATATTTGAGCCATATAAACATAATTTAATACAAAGCTACTACATGGGTGGATTAATTGCTACAAGTGTGTCGACTAAATTTTGAAAATCCAATCATCTCACATGGACAGCTGTGTGTTGCCTGCTCACGCGTCGAAAAAAATCTAATGTATTTGTGTACGTACCATACGGAAAAAACAATAAATATTTTCAATTTAAAAATAACTTTAAAACTTAATTAAAACACAAACACTTTTTTTTCATTAAGTGGCATTGCAACGTATGCCGGGTTCTCGCTAGTAGCTTATATTAAAACATTGAAATAAATTACGATGCTCACGTAAGTCAAAATTATAAAATAATATGTGAACTAATAATTCAATATCTTCTAGTAAATTAAAACTAGTCAATACTTTGTCAATTCAAAGAGTGAGGGCTTGTAAACAAGGGTGGAAATGTCTTTCGAGAAAGGGTCATAATGGATCGTAGTTAAATGCAAGAGCAGGTTACCCCCAGAATAGATTGCCACCAGTGCAGGTTGCCCACAGTATAGATTGCCACCAGAGCAGGGTGCCACCAGAATAGATTGCCATCAGAGCAGGGTGCCACCAGAATAGATTGCAACCAGAGCAGTTTGCCCAAAGAAACGAACCGATCCTTGCTGACGACCGAACCCGAAACAAACCCTAACTATAATGTCATTGAGTACAAAGCAACCCGAACGTTTTATTGCAAACTTATTTGAACTGGCAATGTTTTACGAATGTGGTTCAGCACTACTTACGCCAGATGTGCTCATCATCATCGAAACTAGAGATAGGAATAGAGACGAGCCAGAACCGAAGACACTGAAGTTGAACCCTGCTGACGACCGAACCCAACCAGAACTTCTAAAAGAGGTTTCGATCCCCCTCTCTATAGGCCACCTTGCTTTGAACTGGTTTGGTGAAGTTTGTTGAAATATGCAAAAGACAGAACTGTTGTTGCTTAAATTTAATGTTAAAATAAGCTGCAGGTCTATATACATGTCTACACTTTTAGGGAGAATAGTTTTTTAATTTCATAATCATTTTTTTAAAATATTTTATTTTTGGGGGCGTGGGAGGAGGGGGAAGCACAATTTTGGGAATTAGCCCCGGGTGGCATTTAGCCAAGGTTTGTCACTGCCATGATCTAATTTTGGGAATTAGCCCCGGGTGGCATTTAGCCAAGGTTTGCCATTGCCATGATCTAATTTTGGGAATTAGCCCCGGGTGGCATTTAGTCAAGGTTTGCCACTGCCATGATCTAATTTTGGGAATTAGCTCCGGGTGGCATTTAGCCAAGGTTTGCCATTGCCATGATCTAATTTTGGGAATTAGCCCCGGGTGGCATTTAGTCAAGGTTTGCCACTGCCATGATCTAATTTTGGGAATTAGCCCCGGGTGGCATTTAGTCAAGGTTTGCCACTGCCATGATCTAATTTTGGGAATTAGCTCCGGGTGGCATTTAGCCAAGGTTTGCCACTGCCATGATCTAATTGTGTTTAAACTACTTCATTATTAAATACAATGAAAGAATATCACCGTTCAACAAGTTGTTAGTCACACGAGGCACTTGTGCATGTTGAACGAAAATTTAAAAATCCCACAAGAGATAAGATAAGATTCACGATATCTAAGATGCTTTTATTGATCCCAATAAATGGAATTTTGTTTTGATTGTATTGCACATATTATTTTCAGTCTTGAAAGTCTTTGAGTTTTTTGTTCCGTAGGAAATCGTTATGTTAATCATTGAGTGGTTAGAACGGCTTTAAGTTAATATAAGGTTCTTGAGTGCATATGTTGGCACTTGGTCATAATAGTTGTTTAGTTCTTGAGTGCATATGTTGGCACTTGGTCAGAATAATTGTTTGGTTCTTGAGTGCATATGTTGGCACTTGGTCAGAATAGTTGTTTAGTTCTTGAGTGCATATGTTGGCACTTGGTCAGAATAGTTGTTTAGTTCTTGAGTGCATATGTTGGCACTTGGTCAGAATAGTTGTTTAGTTCTTGAGTGCATATGTTGGCACTTGGTCAGAATAGTTGTTTAGTTCTTGAGTGCATATGTTGGCACTTGGTCAGAATAGTTGTTTGGTTCTCGAGTGCATATGTTGGCACTTGGTCAGAATAGTTGTTTAGTTCTTGAGTGCATATGTTGGCACTTGGTCAGAATAGTTGTTTGGTTCTCGAGTGTATGTTGGCACTTGAATCTGCACATGGGACGCACATCCATGCCCCCCAAAAACCGTCTGTAATGATTTTTAATACTATCATATATCAAGTATTTTCTTTACAAATATGTACTTTTTTTTCTTAATCGATGTTTTTCTCTTTCTCTGTCGTTCATCTATAGCCATAAACACTCTGTCGTTAATCTATAGCCATAAATTCATCTATAGCCATAAACACACTGGCACTAATCTATAGCCATAAACGCACTGTCGTTAATCTATAGCCATAAACACACTGTCGTTAATCTATAACAATGAACACACTGTCGCCATTCTATAGCCATAAACTCATCTATAGCCATAAACACACTGTCACTAATCTATTGCCATAAACACACTGTCGCAATTCTATAGCCATAAACACACTGTCGTTAATCTATAGCCATAAACTCATCTATAGCCATAAACACACTGTCACTCATCTATAGCCATAAACACACTGTTGTACCTTGAAAGTTGCATGATTTAAAATCAACGGTCCATGGCAATTTCGTTATTGTAAAATATCTCAGTTTCATACAGCGCAAAGTTTTATTTTTCTAGCAAAGATCTCAGTTTCATAGAGCCGACAATTTATTTTTCTATAAAATCATATTTTCATACAACCCACAATTTTATTTTTCTAGCGAAGATCTCAGTTTTATACGGCCAAATAATGTGGTTTCTAGTAAAGATCTAAGGTTCGTACGGCCTAATTCTTTGTTTTTCTTGTAAAGATCTCAGTTTTATACGGCCCAAAGTTTTCTCGTTTAGCAAAACAATTTCAGTATTATTTGTCTAGAAGTAACGTATCTCGCTCGAACAAACATGTCTCATATATCTGTGGCCTACATTTGAAAGTTTTATCTGACCTACCTTTTAACTAGAAATTGCGTTATAATATGTGCGTTATGGTCACACGAATATAGAGTTAAAATTACGTCAGAATCGTATGTGACAATATTTGAAAATATATATTTGTTTCCTTTACCAGCATAGTTGGCATAACTGAAAGTTGACTAAATGTATACGGGTCATGACTAACTATCTTCATGTTTTCCCAAAGCACTTTGCATGGGACGCTATTTATTCAGCTGTCAATCTAGAAAATTGCTGTTATTTTTTTATCACAGAACTACATTTATATATATAAGAAAGAGTTAGGCCTATCGTAACGCCAAAGAACCGAAGAGATTAAAAATGTTCGGATTCTTAAAAACAAATATAGTTATTTTCTATAATTTTACGGAAATCGAATAAATTTAAATGCGCAAAAAATATTGTTTCCGCTTTTATTTTTGTAAATGCTATCCTAATCACATTGAAGCAAACCTCAGTGCTGTCCTAATCACACTGAAGCAAACCTCAGTGCTGTCCTAATCACACTGAAGCAAACCTTAGTGCTGTCCTAATCACACTGACGCAAACCTCAGTGCTGTCCTAATCACACTGAAGCAAACCTCAGTGCTGTCCTAATCACACTGAAGCAAACCTCAGTGATGTCCTAATCACACTGAAGCAAACCTCAATGCTGTCCTAATCACACTGAAGCAAACCTCAGTGCTGTCCTAATCACACTGAAGCAAATCTCAGTGCTGTCCTAATCACACTGAAGCAAACAGTGCTGTCCTAATCACACTGAAGCAAATCTCAGTGCTGTCCTAATCACACCGAAGCAAACCTTAGTGCTGTCCTAATCACACTGAAGCAAACCTCAGTGCTGTCCTTATCACACTGAAGCAAACCTCAGTGCTGTCCTAATCACACTGAAGCAAATCTCAGTGCTGTCCTAATCACACTGAAGCATGTCGAAGACTCTCCCCAAAAAATCCAAGTAACACTTCCCCTAGCTTTCTCTGGTAAGGAGGGAAACATATGACAGGCGTGGAGGCAGAAAACCTGGTTGTTTTTTGTTTCTACTTTTTCCTTTCCTTTCATTGAAATAGTGTTTCATCTATCCCTGGTGATCTGTTGCTGCATCGACGTCACAGATCACCTTAGGTCTGAGCGCTGATAAAACATTTTCTCAAACAACTCCACCAAGGAGCTGCCCTCACATTTAGGAGTTGTGATACTGTTTAAATAAAATTGTACACATGCTAGGAACGAAACATATCACAATCGTTTGCATTCATAAAAAAAAGAAAATGTATTTAACATAATCAGTCGATGAAAAGAAGTAATAATAGAGTGGAATGAAACTTATTACGATGTAAAATTAGTTGGAGCTGAGATTTCGCTTTTTACATTAGCCCATTAATAAACTGCGTCCAAGGATCGGGCAAGGATAACGTGATGGATATCACGATACAAGTATCTAGCTACAGGACTGATGGGATAAAAGTATCCAGCTACAGGACTGATTGGATAAAAGTATCTGGCTATGGGACTGATTGGATAACACGGTGCTAACACCCACGGTGCTAACACCCACAATGATAACACCCACAATGATAACACTCAAGGTGATAACACCCACAATGATAACACCCACAATGATAACGACCACGGTGATAACACCAACAATGATAACACCCACAATGATAACACTCAAGGTGATAACACCCACAATGATAACACCCACAATGATAACACCCACAATGATAACACCCACAATGATAACACCCAAGGTGATAACACCCACAATGATAACACCCAAGGTGAAAACACCCACAATGATAACACTCAAGGTGATAACACCCACAATGATAACACCCACAATGATAACACCCACAATGATAACACCCACAATGATAACACCCAAGGTGATAACACCCACAATGATAACACCCACAATGATAACACCCACAATGATAACACCCACAATGATAACACCCACAATGATAACACTCAAGGTGATAACACTCAAGGTGATAACACTCAAGGTGATAACACTCAAGGTGATAACACTCAAGGTGATAACATCAACAATGATAACACCCACAATGATAACACCCACAATGATAACACCCAAGGTGATAACACCCACAATGATAACACCCACAATGATAACACCCACAATGATAACACCCACAATGATAACACCCACAATGATAACACCCACAATGATAACACCCACAATGATAACACCCAAGGTGATAACACCCACAATGATAACACCCACAATGATAACACCCACAATGATAACACCCACAATTATAACACCCACAATGATAACACCCACAATGATAACACTCAAGGTGATAACACTCAAGGTGATAACACTCAAGGTGATAACACTCAAGGTGATAACACTCAAGGTGATAACACTCAAGGTGATAACACTCAAGGTGATAACACCAACAATGATAACACCCACAATGATAACACCCACAATGATAACACCCAAGGTGATAACACCCACAATGATAACACCCACAATGATGACACCCACAATGATAACACCCACAATGATAACACCCACAATGATAACACCCACAATGATAACACCCAAGGTGATAACACCCACAATGATAACACCCACAATGATAACACCCACGGTGATAACTGGAGTCAAGTGCGACCTAAAATAGCAGATACAATGACAACTTAAATGACCGGTTCAATCAATATTTTCTGTTCATATTTGTATTCAAAGTTTGACTTCCTATCCTGGTTGTTCCACTAAATTCATTCTGAATCTGTAGTTCGGTCCAAACAATACAACTTAACAATGTCAACTTATCTCATTCTATTCATTTTGTTGTCAGTTTTGTTCACAAGTCAACATGCCCGGCAGTAACATTCAAACTCCACCTATCAATTTGTGATTTTTGCCTTAATTTAAAATTAAAAAAAATCCAATATCTTGTTTACAGCAATAGATAATTTGAGAACCGCCGACTACAAAATTAGCCAGTTCTGCCCGCACGCAGGTAGAGAGGTACTGAGGAAGAAGGTTCTGGGGGAAGAGGCTGGGGTGGCACTCGAACTGACGATACATTAGCAGGGAGGAATAGCATTGAAAGTAGGAGGGGGGAGGGAAATAACATTCAGGTGAAAGCAAAAATAGACAGGTATGAAAAAAATTGTGGATGAGTAAGGACAATAGCATGTGTTTTGGTAACGAAAGACAGATCTTGATGTGCGAATAACAGAGGTGTTATAGACTACACCGGCATACAAACATATAAACAGTGACATATTCTGTAGAGACGTCCCCATCAGGAGCTCCACACTGTATTCACTCAAATATAGGATGTTGGCAGTGGCACTGGGTTGCTAATTAGAGTGCACGCTAAAAAATTTAGTTTGATAACATTTCTTCATGTTCCTAGTTGAACTGTGTGTAACTTTTAAATACACACAAGAAGTAGATAGTTGAACTCTGTGTAACTGTTAAATACACACAAGAAGTAGATAGTTGAACTCTGTGTAACTGTTAAATACACACAAGAAGTAGATAGTTGAACTCTGAGTAACTGTTAAATACACACAAGAAGTAGATAGTTGAACTCTGAGTAACTGTTAAATACACACAAGAAGTAGATAGTTGAACTCTGAGTAACTGTTAAATACACACAAGTAGTAGATAGCTGAACTCTGTGTAACTGTTAAATAGTTAAAGGACTCGACAGCTGAACTGTGTGTAACTGTTGACATATACACGAATTAAATTTGTCCTCAGGTCGATTTGCTGAGTTTTTTTGTAAAGAAAATTCAAGATACACTAGAATGAAATAATTAGGACACATTCAATATGCATTAGATACACGTCGAAGTTTGATAAAATTGCTTGCCACTTCACCTAAAAATGTCTTGATCATATATTTTCTTTTAGAAAAGTGGTTCTCAACCTACCTAATGCGGTGACACTTCAATACAGCTCATGTTGTGTCGACCCCCAACCACAAAATTATGTTCGTAGCTAATTCATAACTGTAGAGTTTATGTGTTTTCCGATGGTCAAAGGCAACCCCTGTGAAAGGGTCGTTCGACCCCCAAAGGGGGTCGCGACCAACAGGTTGAGAAGCGCATTTTTAGAAGATACTGCATTTAATTTCTCAGTCAATATAACCTAGGATCAGCGATGGCGCAAACTATGTGTTCAAACCATGTTAAACAATCTTGGCCGTGGACGAGTATTTAACCTGATTACAAGCGATGGATTTAACGGCAAGATTTTTATTGAAGAGAGAATTTACGTGGTGGTTTCTCTGCCATTTGAATCTAGCATAAAAATTACATCCCTCCAGTGGCGTAACAAGAGTAGGTGCCGCACGTGGCGGACCTTGCTACTTTAGTACACCCTTCTTGCGCCACTGAGCCCCTCTCAAGGACTAGCAGCTAAAACGTCATTAAAACTATTCATCGATTCTTCGTTGCAATTCCTTGACCCCCTCAATATCAAGAGCTTCAGACCTGCGTACAATAATAAATAATGCCTAATGCTATCTTAACATTTTTTTAAAAGAAGATACATCAGACGAACAAAGCCCTAGAATGGCCAAGAGTCTCAGACGCAGATCCTTTATTCTGCGTGATGTATGGCACCAGCGATTCCCCAGGTGTTAAGGTTAACCACCAGTGCACACGAATTAAACCGAGGGACGAAGGATTGTGGTTGGAGAGTATTGAGCTCACCTTGCCCTTTTCAGCGATGTCATCACAAGACAGTTCTTGATGGTTCTATTTTTAAAAAAAATATTCTTTACCAACCACAGGTTTCCAACAAGGACAATTATAGGTAAAATGAAAACTTCGAGTACAAAGTTCAAAACTTAAGGCTATGATACAATTTGTTTGGAAAAACTACAAATACTAGACACGTGTAGCATTAGATGCAGGTAGGTGGCTTTTGTGTGGACATGTACCCTTAGGGTGAACATTTCATGACGACATAGGTCTCTAAGGTGAACATTTCATGACGACATACGCCTCTAAGGTGAACATTTCATGATGGCATACGCCTTTATGGTGAACATTTCATGACGACATACGCCCTTAAGGTGAACATTTCATGACGACATAAGTCTCTAAGGTGAACATTTCATGACGACATAAGTCTCTAAGGTGAACATTTCATGACGACATAAGTCTCTAAGGTGAACCTTTCATGACGACATATGACTCTAAGGTGAACATTTCATGACGACATACGTCTCTAAGGTGAACATTTCATGACGAGATACGCCAATAAGGTGAACATTTCATGACGAAGGGCAGGGTAGCCAATATAATAAAATGTACTAATAAATAACTAAAACTAAAACATCATAATATGTAATTTAAAATTTGTTTCAGCAAAATGTAAATGCAAAATAATATTGTGTACAGTGGCTGTTTCCAACATCGTCTCAAGCATAATATACATATCCGCAATATACCGACCGTCCCAGCCTTCATAACTGCCCTCAAGACCCATCTTTTTAAACTGTACTATACCGACTCATTCTCACCCTCACCCCAACTGATAAACAACACTCCAAGCTGCTGGGTGCTGTCCATGGCTAGACAGGTGTGTGAGATCAAGCTTTTTCCTATTGTTTTTAAATGTATAATTTTCTGTAATTGCTAATTTTTATGTGAAGTGCATTGAGCATAACCCTAGGCTGGGGTACTACGCTATATAAGTGAGCCTAGCCCTAGGCTGGGGTACTACGCTATATAAGTGAGCCTAGCCCTAGGCTGGGGTACTGCGCTATATAAGTGAGCTTAGTCCTAGGCTAGGGTACTGCGTTATATAAGTGAGCCTAGCCCTATGCTGGGCTACTGCGCTATAGAAGTGAGCCTAGCCCTATGCTAGGGTACTGCGCTACATAAGTGAGCCTAGTCCTAGGCTGGGGTACTGCGCTATATAAAACCACCTTAATAATAATAATAATAATAATATAAACACTGCTCATGAAAGTATAAATCAAAGTGATAAAAGCTCATTGATTCTATGTTCAAATTTTCATAGAATATGTGGGCGCGTGCGCAAATGAAACAGGATATTTAGTGGAGAAGGTGTTATCAAACTTGATACTAGTTGGAGAAGGTGATATCAAAGGTGATGTTAGGTAGAGAAGGTGATATCAAAGGTGATGTTAGGTGGAGAAGGTGATATCAAAGGTGATGTTAAGTTGAGAAGGTGATGTTAAGTGTAGAAGGGGATATCAAACGTTATGTTAGGTGGAGAAGGTGGTGTCAAACTTGATGTTAGTTGGAGAAGGTGATATCAAAGGTGATGTTAGGTGGAGAAGGTGATATCAAAGATGATGTTAGGTGGAGAAGATGATGTGAAACGCGATGTTAAGTGGAGAAGGTGATATCAAATTTGATGTTAGATTAACTTCTTATTGTGTAATTGTTTTCTTTGAGAAGTTACAGGCCCCTCCCCCCCCCCCAAATAATAGGAAAAGATGGAAGGGCTTGGTGTGGCTTTCTTAAAATATAGCTAATTACATTAATCATGAAAAAACTAATATATGAACTTTGCCAAATCAGTTTTACCGATTTGAAGGAAATGAATTTTAAATGCCAGGCAATTTTTTAAGAACTCGTTTTCATATAGAATATTGAGAAAACAACTTTGAAATAAACCGACAACATACACAAGATTCCACAGGCTTGTTACAAAATGTTTACCCCTCAAAATTTCTAAATTTTAAGGTTTGAATGTAACCACTGAGAGCATTTTCGGCATATTAACAAAATATTTTTATTTCATTTAAAAAAATGATTTAAAAGAATTTTTTTTTTTTAAATCCAGAAACTTGACAACAACAAACATCTGGGCCTAGCTACTTTCACTTCAAAGTTAAATGGTATAAACAAACATACTGGGCCTAGCTACTTTCACTGCCAGGTTAAATGGTACAAACAGACTGGCCCTAGTTACTTTCACTCCAAAGTTAAATGGTATAAACAAACATACTGGGCCTAGCTACTTTCACTGCCAGGTTAAATGGTACAAACAAAAATACTGGGCCTAGCTACTTTCACTGCCAGGTTAAATGGTACAAACAAACATACTGGGCCTAGCTACTTTCACTGCCAGGTTAAATGGTACAAACAAACATACTGGGCCTAGCTACTTTCACTGCCAGGTTAAATGGTACAAACAAACAGACTGGCCCTAGCTACTTTCATTGCCTGGTTAAATGGTACAAACAGACTGGCCCTAGCTACTTTCACTGCCAGGTTAAATGGTACAAACAAACAGACTGGCCCTAGCTACTTTCACTGCCAGGTTAAATGGTACAAACAAACAGACTGGCCCTAGCTACTTTCACTGCCAGGTTAAATGGTACAAACAAACAGACTGGCCCTAGCTACTTTCACTGCCAGGTTAATGGTACAAACAAACAGACTGGCCCTAGTTACTTTCACTGCCAGGTTAAATGGTACAAACAAACAGACTGGCCCTAGTTACTTTCACTGCCAGGTTAAATTGTACAAACAAACAGATTGGCCCTAGTTACTTTCACTGCCAGGTTAAATAATACAAACAAACAGACTGGCCCTAGTTACTTTCACTGCCAGGTTAAATGGTACAAACAAACAGACTGGCCCTAGTTACTTTCACTGCCAGGTTAAAGTGGTACAAACAAACATACTGGGCCTAGCTACTTTCACTGCCAGGTTAAATGGTACAAACAAACATACTGGCCCTAGCTACTTTCACTGCCAGGTACAAACACATCAAAGGAGAGAACATGCGTGAGCGTGATGTCTTTTTTCTAAAGTCATTTTTAAAGAAATATCATTTTCATGATGCATGTTGATACCATCATGAGATAGTGATGGTGGACAAACAGAAACTAACACTATAAACTAAGACTATCAACTAACACTATAAACTAAGACTATCAACGACCACTATAAACTAACACACCAGCTCTGTTTGACCAATATGTTATACGGGTCTTTCACAGGAATATTGTCATGTCAAATTAAGCACATGAAAATAAAGTCAGTTTAATAACAATGTGAAAATACTACCAATATCATGAAATCATTGAAAATGATCACATTTCATTAGAATTCTGTACTTGCCTATGCTATCACTAGCACCAGAAAATCCCCAAACATCTTCTTAAACATACCGCAACGAAAAAATTGGTACGTCCGGCCTTGCACAACAAGGTGCATTTAACTGTATAGGTAAGAAGACTGGCTAGAAAGTTAAATTTAGCCGCGTGAATATATCACAGACATGGAAAAGTGAAAGCGAGCTACACTAGAAGTGTTTTATGGCGAGCATCAAGCACACGAGTAGACACTCAGCCGAAAACTTCCATGTTACAAAGTGAGAGAAACTAAACGCATGCAAATATACACGTTACAAAGTAATAGAAACTAAATGAAAGCCAATCTATATTTTACAAAGTAATAGAAACTAATAGGACTCATATCTATATTTTACAAAGCAAGGGGAATTTAATGTAAGACAGTCTATATGTTACAAAGTAAGAGAAAAACTGGAAGTAAATCTAAATGTTACAAAGTAAGAGAAACTAAGTGAAAGTAAATCTAAATGTTATAAAGTAAGAACAACTAAGTGAAAGTAATTCTAAATGTTATAAAGTAAGAGAAACTAAGTGAAAGTAATTCTAAATGTTATAAAGTAAGAGAAACTAAGTGAAAGTAAATCTAAATGTTACAAAGTAAGAGAAACTAAGTGGAAGCAAATCTAAATGTTACAAAGTAAGAGAAACTAAGGGGAAGCAAATCTAAATGTTATAAAGTAAGAGAAACTAAGTGGAAGCAAATCTAAATGTTACAAAGTAAGAGAAACTAAGTGAAAGTAAATCTAAATGTTACAAAGTAAGAGAAACTAAGTGGAAGTAAATCTAAATGTTACAAAGTAAGAGAAACTAAGGGGAAGCAAATCTAAATGTTATAAATTAAGAGAAACTAAGTGGAATCAAATCTAAATGTTACAAAGTAAGAGAAACTAAGTGGAAGCAAATCTAAATGTTACAAAGTCAGAGAAACTAAGTGGAAGCAAATCTAAATGTTACAACGTAAGAGAAACTAAGTGGAAGCAAATATAAATGTTACTAGCGAGAACCCGGCATGCGTTGCAATGCCACTCACTGAGAAAAAGTGTTTGTGTTTTAATTAAGTTTCAAAGTAATTTAAAAAAAAAAAGAAAATATTTATTGTTTTTCCGTCAAGCAACATACAGCTGTCCACGTGAGAAGCATGGATTTTCAAAATTTAGTCCACACACTTGTAGCCATTATTCCACCCATGCAGTAGTTTTGCATTAAATTATATTTATATAGCTCAAATGTTTGTTTTTGTAAAAATAAGGCCCCCGGCCCCAAGCGCAAAATTGTAATATGGTTGTACTTATGTCACACACAAACTGAAATTTCGTTTGTATTTGATTGATTTCTAGCCACCCATGCAATAGCACTGATTGAAATTATATTTGTATAGCTCATATAAGAAAACAATAATTTGGGGCTCCGGCGCCAAAAGGAATATTTCAAAATGGATAAGCTAATTCAGAAACCATTTGTGCGCACAACAACTTACCAAAGTTTTATCGCAATCGGATGAATGGAATAGGAACGCATACGGAAATTATATTTAGCACATTAAAGGGGGCTTGGGGGGGGGGGGAATTTAGGTGCCCGGTCCCAAAACGGAATATTGAAAATGTGTGTAATAATTCAAAAACATTTGCATTTTTTTACAATTCACAAAATTTTCACAACTTTTGGATAAATGTACGTACGGGATATACTTATATATATTAATTTGTATATATGTATAGCTATAGTTTACAGAATTAAGATAACTTTTTTGCAATTATTCAAGGATGATCTGTCTGTCTGTATGACTGTCTATCTCTCTGTCTGTCTCTCTGTCTGTCTGTCTGTCTCTGTCTGTCTGTCTGTCTCTCTGTCTGTCTCTCTGACATTCTGTCTGGCTCTCTATCTGTCTATCTCTCTGTCTCTCTGTCGATCTGTCTGTCTCTCTGTCGATCTGTCTGTCTCTCTGTTTCTCTGAGGTCTATATGTCTCTCTGTCTGGCTGTCTCTATGTCTCTATGTTTGTCTCTCAAGCTGTCTCTCAGCCTGTCTCACAGTCAGTCTCTGTCTATCTCTCTGTCTGTCTCTCTGTCTGTCTCTCTGTCTCTCTGTCTATCTGTATGTCACTCTGTCTGTCTCTCTTTCTATCGTTCTGTCTGTCTGTCTCTCTCTCTGTCTGTCTGTCTCTGTCTGTCTGTCTGTCTCTCTGACATTCTGTCTGGCTCTCTATCTCTCTGTCTCTCTGTCTGTCGATCTGTCTGTCTCTCTGTCTGTTTCTCTTTCTCTCTGTCTGTCTCTCTGTTTCTCTGCCGGTCTATATGTCTCTCTGTCTGTCTGTCTCTATGTCTCTATGTTTGTCTCTGAAGCTGTCTCTCAGTCTGTCTCACTGTCAGTCTCTGTCTCTCTGTCTATCTCTCTGTCTCTCTGTCTGACTCTCTGTCTGTCTATCTGCCTATCTGTATGTCACTCTGTCTGTCTCTCTTTCTATCGTTCTGTCTGTCTGTCTCTCTGTCCGTCTCTCTGTCTGTCGCTCTGTTTGTCTCTTTGTCTGTCTATCTGTCTGTCTCTCCTTCTATCCTTCTGTTTGTCTGTCTGTCTCTCTGTCTGTCTCTCTGTTTGTCTCTGTCTCTTTGTCTGTCTCTGTCTGTCTCTCTGACTGTATTTCTTTCTGTCTCTCCTTCTGTCTCTCTGTCTATCTGAATGCCTGTCTGTTTATCTGTCTGTCTGTTTGTCTATATATCTACCTATCTATCTATCATCTACCTATATACCTATCTACCATCTACATGCTTGACTGCTTACCTACCTACCTGCCCACCTGATTACCTACCCACCTTCCCACCTACCTACCTACCTACCTATCTACCTAACGATCTACCTATCCAGCGACTATTCTATCTACTCATCTATCTATCTAACTACTTATCTCCCTACCTATCTATCTATCTATCTATCTATCTATCTATCTATCTATCTATCTATCTATCTATCTATCTATCTATCTATCTATCTATCTATCTATCTATCTATCTATCTATCTATCTATCTATCTATCTATCTATCTATCTATCTATCTATCTATCTATCTATCTATCTATCTATCTATCTATCTATCTATCTATCTATCTATCTATCTATCTATCTATCTATCTATCTATCTATCTACCTACTTACATACCTACTAACTTACCTACCTACCTATCTTTCTACCTACCTATCTATCCATTCATCCATCCATTCATCCTCTCACCACCCACCCACCCTTCCATCCATCCATCCTTTTATCCATCCATCCGTCTATCTATCTTTTATCTACATCTCTATTTATCTATCATCTATCTGTGAATTTGTCTGTCTGTCTGTCTTTCTGTCTATCTCTCTATCTAATAAAATCTCTATTTTTAAAGTTAAATGTTCACTTGTGTAAAGTGATTGGGTTTTGATATCCATGGGTATAATTATGTAAGAGTATATACATTTTGTTAACGTCATTGATTTTCTTAATTGTTTAACATATGTTCATATTTAAACTGAGAATATGGCTTCTTTTTTTAACAACAGAAATGTAATTGGATTGAAAGATATTGTCATCCAAGTAAATATGCATGAACTCAATTTCCTACCAGCGATATAAGTGTATCGAAGAAGGTTAATTATTTATCAAATTTATTCTGATGCTTATTTTGTGCTGCATCGGGCAAAATGAATGTATAGTTTACTCCCCGCCCACATATATAAATAAATCATACACTGGATTGTAGCCCCCTTACTTACGCAAAAAAATTTTTTTTGCACTTAATATGCTCTGTTCTTATCTAGATCAGTGATAAGTGCATTAAAAATGCTATTTGGCTATTTAGTTTTGTTGCACCAATTTAATTAAATGGCATAATTCTTATTTAAATTATTTTTAAATGTAGAGTTTTTACTACTTTATAAACTTCATCAAAGTTTATTTTTGGAATGAATAAAAAGTACAAACTTATTAAATGTTCAAAATACAAAGCTAAATTAGTATTTGAGTTTAGCAATTTAAAAAGCAATCAATGTTATTTATTAATTTTACTTATAAGAAAGGGAATGTTCATTATCAGTTTTGTCACGCTCTTTTATTAAATCAGAGAACTTTTAGGTTTGGCTAAATAGGCAATTCGCACTATGACGTCATCGCGTGATTATTTAGAACTAATTAATTTTAATTTTATTTCGCCTTATTGACAACGCGCTAAAGAACGCACTAACAACAACTGATGTTTAGGTTTTCCCTATAATTTTGATTTCTGTTTATTTCTTTGATAATATTTTTTCTATTTAATTTTTTTTTCCATAACTTTCAAACGAATATAAAATGCTTAAGATAGTTCCTTAGTTGTTTCTTTATATGTATTTGTAATTTATAATAATAATACTTAAAATTTTGCTAAAATAAAAGCGGAAATATAATATTTTTTGCGCATGTAAATTTATTCGATTTCCTTAAAATAATAGAAAATAACTATGATTGTTTTTAAGAGTCCGAACGTATCAAAATATATCGGGATTTAAGCGTTATGTCCCTATAGCTCATTCTTATATATATATAAAATAAGAGAAACTAAGTGGAAGCAAATCTAAATGTTACAAAGTAAGAGAAACTATGTGGAAGTAAATCTAAATGTTACAAAGTAAGAGAAACTAAGAGGAAGCAAATCTGAATGTAACAAAGTAAAAGAAACTAAGTGGAATCAAATCTAAATGTTATAAAGTAAGAGAAACTAAGTGGAAGAAAATCTAAATGTTATAAAGTAAGTGAAACTAAGTGGAAGCAAATCTAAATGTTACAAAGTAAGAGAAACTAAGTGGAAGCAAATCTAAATGTTACAAAGTAAGAAACTAAGAGGAAGCAAATCTAAATGTTATAAAGTAAGAGAAACTATGTGGAATCAAATCTAACTGTTACAAGGTAAGAGAAACTAAGTGGAAGTAAATCTAACTGTTACAAAGTAAGAGAAACTAACGGGATGCGAGCTGATTATCTTTTTTTCAATTTTTCCTTAATATTGTGATGAAATTCGTTCAGAGCTGGGAATATTTCACATGTCACTATATTGAGACAAGGAGTAGTGGGTGATTTCCATATCAGAGACTCTCAACTTATAAGCGTGAAGGACATTATATTCTGGGTAGTGACATAATAAACTGAGAGGTAATTTAGACTCCGGTGTGGTGAGATTTGTAATTGTATTTTATGTCTTTCTAGGTATCATCATCCCAAGTTGATGAACTATATCCTAGAACTCGTAAATAATTTTGTTCGGATATGTCTAAATATTTAATTGTTACATTCGTTGTAGCGAATGTTCGTAAATCGAGAACTACTCGCACAAGTACAATTAAAAAATGGTCAAGCATTGATGAATTTTTTATCACTCCATCCCAACCAGAATTCTCTCCCCTACACGTAAACACCCCAAGGAAAAAAATACACACAAGTTTTCGTTGCCAGGTAGAGAATTTTACTCTCAAAAACTGGTGCGATGAAGAAATGAGAAGCGAGATTGTGTTGGCAGAGTCTTGTGCCAAGATGAGCTAACTTCAGATGTGACAACGAAACATTAGGGGCAAGGGTAAATAGCCAGCTCTTTTATTTTGCTTTTCCTCCTTCAGGGCCTGTAATACATAGGACTTGTTTACTATTATAACTAATATAGTGTGGCCTGTATAACATAGGTCTTTTTTATAAGGATGGCAATTGAAGTATGACCTGTAGTACATAGGTCTTGTTTATATAAAATAAATGGAATGCAGTCTGTAGTACATGTGTCTTATTTTAAAATAATTGTAGTATACCCTGTAGTACAAAGGTCTTGTTTATTAAGAAATATTTGAATTGTAGCTGTCAAGGTCATGGAATCAGTGATTTACAAGATAAATAATGGGCTAGTCCACTGTTCTGGCATTAAACAGAAACGTGTCCCTCTCCCCCATAGACAACGACGAGGCCATGACAGGCAGTTCCGGCTCATACCAGCGAGAAGCCAGTATAGGAACTTCTCATTCATACCAAAGACAATCAGGGACTGGAACAAGCTTCCAAAAGGAACAGTTGAGGCGACAACACTTGACTCATTTGCGTCTATTGCCTCAGGCCTTCCAACCCCTAGTGCATGATACCCTCAAACAGTTACTCTTGTAACCAGTGAAATATCCTCATCAACACCAGGCACAGAGACATTGCAAATCCCATCTACATTCATAGGAGCCATAATGATCAATAAATTGATCGTGGGCCCTTAATATATAGAAGAAGAAGAAGAGTGTGTGTGTTGATTTGGGAGAAATGAGGTATGTGAGCGAGGTGACTGATTGTCATGCAACGGTCGGGTGAATGACTTGTGAGATGTTTCAGGTATAAAAGGGGGTTAACTGTTATGTTCGAGAGAGAGATTATGTCAAGAGCGGGGCTGTATTATTATGTTCACGAACTTGGAGGGTGAACGATCGAGACTGCGAGAGATATCTTGATTCGAGAGCTAATGTATAATATTTCGCTCTAAAATGGAGTGTCCTTATATAGCTGTGTTTGGAGTGCAAGCTGTGAATATCTACTTGTACATTGATGCTATGTCAGAGGACTACTATGAATTGTTATCACATCTGGAATAAAATATGTTAGTATACCTTGAACCATGTGGTTCTTTCTTATCAAAGAGTGGGAGACAGTTATCGTGAAAGGCCTAGACAACGAGTATATTCTTACGGACCAAAGAATATTTGACAGTAGCCTCAAGTACATAGGCCTGGTTTATTATGATATAATTATAGTGTAGCCTGTTAAAACATAGGTCTTGTTTATTATATAACAATTGTAGTGTAGCCTGCAGTACAAGGGACATGTATATCATAAAATAATTATAGTTTATTAGTTCTTGTTTAATATTAAATAATTGTTTTGTAGCATGTAGTACATATGTCTTGTTTATAATGAAATAATTGTAGTGTAGCCAGCAGTATATACGTCTTGTTAATTATATAAAAAGTGTAGTGAAGTCTGCAGTACACAGGTCTTGTTTGTTATAAATAATTATAGTGTAGCCTGTCAAACATAATTATTTTTTCTTATGAAATAGCTGTAGTTTAGCCTGTCGTACATAGTGCTTGTATATTATGAAATAACTGCAGTGTAGCCTGTAGGTCATAGTTCTTATTTATTGTGAAATAATTGTAGTGTAGCCTGTAGTACGTAGGTCTTGTTTATTGGGAAATAATTGTGGAGTAGCCTGTTGTACATAGATCTTGTTTATTATGAAATAATTGTAGTGTAGCCTTCATTACATAAGTCTACTTTATTATAATATAATTGTCGATTCAGCTGTCCGGACTTTGCAGGAGTGTATTGGTGATGTCAAGTCATGGATGACACTCAGCAAGTTGAAACTTAACGATGACAAAACGGAAGCACTTCTTATTCATGATCACAAATCATCCTCTAACTCAGCTCTTCCCACCTCATTTCAAGTAGGTAACTCAGACATACAGTTTACATACTCAACTAGGAGTCTTGGTTATATTCTGTCTAACAACATGTCTCTAGATAAACATATATCTCACATTTGTCGCTCTGCATACATTGCTATCCGTCAGATCAGCTCCATCCGCCACTACCTCACAGTTAGTGCAACAAAAACCTTAGTCTGTGCTCTTGTTCTCTCTCGTATTGACTATTGCAACTCTCTTCTGTCAGGCTCACCAAAACACTTCTTAGAAAGATTACAAAAGGTTCAAAACTCAGCTGCTACACTAGTTTTAAAGGAAAAAAAATGTGATCACGTCACACTACTACTTCATTCACTTCATTGGCTCCCTGTACAAGCACGGATTGATTATAAACTCTCTGTTCTGTGCCACAACTTTTTCTCGAATTCCTGCCCTACCTATCTAACCGAAATTCTCTCTGTCTATTCACCCCTTAGACAGCTTCGCTCCTCCGCAGACGAGCGTATTCTTTCTGTCCCTAAGACTCGCACAAAAACATACGGTGAAAGATCTTTCTCTTACTGTGCCCCCAAACAATGGAATTCTCTTCCACTACACATCAGAAATATATCAACCATCACAGCCTTCAAAACTGCACTCAAAACACACCTCTTTAAACTTTACTATCCTGACTGATTCCCCCTCTGAAAGTTAAACGATGCTGCGGAGTGCCGTCCATGGCTTCACATGTAAATTGATATGGAATGGTTGGTTTTTAATTTATATTGTTAAAGTTTATTTTAATTTGTATGTACAGCGTGGTGAGCCCAGCCCTAGGCTGGGGTACCACGCTATAGAAAACTACCATAATAATAATAATAATAATAATAATAGTGCAGCCTGTAATACAAAGGTCTAGTTTATAACGAAATAATTGAAGTGTAGCCTGTAGTAAATACGTCTAGTTTATATTATATATAAGAATGAGCTATGGCGAAATAACGTTTAAAACCCGAAAATATTTTGATACCTTCGGACTCTAAAAAACAATCATAGTTATTTTATATTATTTTACGGAAATCGAATAAATTTACATGCGCAAAAAATATTATATTTCCGCTTCTATTTTAGCAAAGGTTTAAGTATTAATATTATAAATACAAATACATAAAAAGAAACAACTAAGGAACTATCTTAAGCATTTTATATGTGTTTGAAAGTTATGAAAATAAAAATAAATATAAAAAATATGATCAAAGAAATACACAGTAATCACATTCATCGGGAAAACCTAAACATCAGTTGATGTTAGTGCGTTCTTTAGCGCGTTGTCAATAAGGCCAAATAAAATTAAAATTAATTTGTTCTAAATAATCACGCAAATGACGTCATAGTGAGAATTGCCTATTTAGACAAAGCTAAAAGATTTCTGATTTAATAAAAGAGCGTGACAAAACTGATTATGTACATTCCCTTTCTTATAAGTAAAATTTATAAATAACATTGATTGCTTTTTAAATTGCTAAACTTAAATACTAATTTAGCTTTGTATTTTTAACATATAATAAGTTTGTACTTTTTATTCATTCCAAAAATAAACTTTGATGAAGTTTATAAAGTAGTAAAAACTCTACATTTAAAAATAATTTTAATAAGAATCATTTAAGTAATTGCCGTTTAATTAAATTGGTGCAGCAAAAATAAATAGCCAAATAGAATTTTTAATGCACTTATCACTGATCTAGATAAGAATAAAGCATATTAAATGAAAATAAAATCTTTTTGCGTATGTAAGGGGGCTACAATCCAGTGTATTATTTATTTATTTTTTTAAAACTCTGTGGGCGGGGAGTACACTATACATTCTTTTTGCCTAATCCAGCACAAGATAAGCCTCAGAATAAATTTGATCAATAATTAACCTTCTTCGATACATTTATATCGATGGTAGGAAATAGAGTTCATGCATTTTTACTTGGATGACAATATCTTTCAATCCAATGACATTTCAGTTTTAAAAAAAAGAAGCTATATTCTCATTTTACATATGAACATATGTTTACCAATTAAGAAAATCAGTGACTTTAACAAAACATAAATATATTTACATTTACTTACCCATGGATATCAAAACCCAATCACTTTACACAAGTGAACATTTAATTTTAAAAATAGAGATTTTATTAGATAGAGAGATAGACAGAAAGACAGACAGACAGACAAATACACAGATAGATGATATATAGATAGAGATGTAGGTAAAAGATAGATAGACGGATGGAAGGATGGATGGATGAAAGGATGGATGGATGAAAGGGTGTGTGGGTGAAGGATGAATGGTTGGATGGATAGATAGGTAGGTAGGTAGAAAGATAGGTAGGTAGGTAGGTTGATAGGTAGATAAGTAGGTAGATAGATATGTAGGTAGGTAGGTAGGTAGGGAGATAGGTAGATAGATAGAAAGATGGGTAGATAGATACAGACCTGTTTACTTGTACGATTTTGAGGTGTATACATTATATATACTGTGTTTTTTTACTATTAAGATAATGTATTGAATGATTTTGTGATATTGTTCGATTTTAAGATTTTGAGGGTAAACAGGTCTGTAGATAGTAGCTGGATAGGTAGATAGTTAGGTAGATAGGTAGGTAGGTACGTAGTTAGGTATGTAGGTAGGTAGGTGGGCAGGTAGGTAGGTAGGCAGGTGGGCAGGTAGGTAGATAGGCAGGTTGGCAGGTAGGTAGGTAGGCAGGCAGGCATGTAGATGGTAAATAGGTAGATAGGTAGATGATAGATAGATAGATAGATAAACAGACAGACAGACAAACAAACAGACAGGCAGTCAGACAGACAGAGAGACAGAAGGAGAGACAGAAAGAAAGACATTCGGAGAAACAAACAGAGAGACAGAGATACAGACAGACAGAGAGAGAGACTGACAGACAGACAGACAGAGAGATAGACAGAGAGACAGACAGAGAGACAGAGACTGACAGTGAGACAGACTGAGAGACAGCTTGAGAGACAAACAGAGAGACAGACAGACAGAGAGACATATAGACCGGCCGAGAAACAGAGAGATAGACAGAGAGAAAGAGAGACAGACAGAGAGACAGAGAGACATAGAGACAGACAGAGAGACAGGCAGAGAGACAGAGAGATAGACAGAGAGACAGACAGATAGAGAGACAGACAGACAGAATGACAGAGAGAAGACAGAGAGACAGACAGACAGATCATCCTTGAATAATTGCAAAAAAGTTATCTTAAATCGGTAAACTATATCTATGCATATATAAGTATATCCCGTATGTGCTTCTATACCATTAATCCATAGTGATGAAAATTGTGTGAATTGTAAAAAAATGCAAATGTTTCTGAATTATTATACACATTTTACAATATTCCGTTTTGGGACCGTGGACCTAAAGTCTTCCCCCCCCCCCTTTTTATGAGCTAAATATAATTTTCGTATGCGTTCCTGTACCATTCAACCGATTGCGATAAAACTTTAGTAAGTTGTTGTGCGCAACAAAGGTTTCTGAATTAGCTTATCCATTTTGAAATATTCCTTTCCGGGCCGGAGCCCGAAATTATTTTTTTCTTATATGAGCTATACAAATATAATTTCAATCAGTGCTTTGCATGGGTGGCTAGAAATCAATCAAATACAAACGAAATTTAAGTTTGTGTATGACATATGTACATCCATTTTAAAATTTTGCGTTTGAGGCCGGGGGCCTTATTTTAAAAATAATACATATTTGAGCTATGTAAATATAATTTAAAACAGAGCTACTGCGTGGATTGAACAATCGCTACAAGTGTGTAGACTAAATTTTGAAAATACATGCTTCTCACGTGGACAGCTATATGTTGTCTGCTCGTGCGTCGAAAAAAACGTCTAATTTATTTGTGTACACAGCAGACGGAAAAATAATAAATATTTTTTTTTAAAAATTACTTTGAATCTTAATTAAAACACAAACACTTTTTTCATTGAGTCGCATGCCGGGTTCTCGCTAGTTATGAAATAATTGTAGTGTAGTCTGCAGTCTTTCTTTCAGAAATTTTCCTCCGGGGGGGGGGGGGGGGCTCTTTGAATGTTCGGGGGAAAATTGCTAGTTGTCAGTGGCCAGAGGCGTAGCTAAGGGGTGGCAGATGGGACATATGTCCCCAGGCGCCAGACTAGCGAGGGCATCTAATGGGCTATAGTGTTAATGGATGAAAATAATAGGTTTCAGAGTTTAGCGGTGGGGGGGGGGGGCGTAAAAATGAAACTTGTCCCCTGTCATCAAAGACTCACGTGAGTGACGTAGAAGTGGGGGGGGGGTGACGACGAAAATTTGGTCTTCCCAGGTGTCATTTTTTCTTTAGATAGAGCGGCGGGATTTTCGGACATCTGCAGAGTTTCTATCGAGAAAGGTAGCATGGCAAAAAAGTTAACCCACCTAGGGTGGCGCTAACACTAGGCACGCCGCTGGGCAGTGTATATATTAGCACCAAATTTCGCTGTCATGGCAAGTAATTTTATCGGGAAGTAGGGCAGCAGAAAATGTGTGATTATTTAACAATCAAGAGGTGCATTTTGGAGTATACATGATTCGAATGTTTTGATAAGACTTCCATTGATCAAGGAAAATAATTTTTCAAGCGTCAGTGGAGGCATTATGGCGCTCAGTGCCATACATAAACTAAATTCATTCTGGTTGTGGTGCGCCGAAGAAAATCATTTGACACAAGATTAGATTCAACCCTTTAGTCACATTGATCGACGTCAAGGAAAACGGGGGGGGGGGGGTAGGGGGTGAGCAGAAATTGAGGAATCCGAAGAGTTTGAGCAAAAGTGAGGGCAGGGGTCACCTTAATTTATAAATAATAAATTCAAAATGCAGTGATGCATTGTGGTGCAAATTTTTCTTCTTCTTTTTCTGTATATTAAGGGCCCACGATCAATTTATTGATCATTATGGCTCCTATGAATGTAGATGGGATTTGCAATGTTTCTGTGCCTGTTGTTGATGCGGATATTTCACTGGTAACAAGAGTTACCTAGTGAGGGTATCATGCACTGTATTCAATGTATCTTTAAGACAATGTGTGAAGGGGCATTTCAAACGTTCATATATTTACTGTTAGATGTCTCGTAGAAAAATGTTAGAATACATCAACATACACCAACTATATGTGGACTAAAAATCAGCTTATGATAGCATAGACAGGAAATACATGAACGATGCTGTGCTGGAACTTGGAGTTCTTAACAAACTTACCCGACTCATACATATGACGATGGATAACTACAAAAGTAGAATCAAAGTACAGAGAGAGTACTTGAGGGAGTTCCAAATCAATCTGGGCCTCAGACAAGGAAATCCGTGTATCCTTTTCAAAAACACTTTACAAAAAGCATTAGAAACATACGTGTGAGCTACCACGGATGCCAAAAGTGCCGAGGCTTTGAATAAGCATTTTGCAAGGATTAATAGGAAGCAGAAAGAGTCCAGAGAGAGAGCCGGAACCTTAACCGTCTTTGGAAACATGGAGAAGAGGTCCAACGGTGGGGACCGCATGACGAGATATTCACAGCCCCTTACACTATGGTTGAGTTGCAAACCGCCATTGACAAGTGCGACACCGCCAAGGCACCAGGTCCGGATAAGATCTGTAACGAAATGATAAAAAACCTTGGCCCGATAGCGAAGACAAAGCTATTGTCAATCATAAACAGATCATGGGTAACTGGAATCCTACCCAGAGCTTGGCTTAGCGCTACCATTGTCCCTATTCCCAAAGAAGGAAAAATCTCGATCACCCTAAAGGCTATCGTCCGATCTCCCTGACATCGTGTTTGGGGAAGGTAGCTGAGAGAATGGTTAATCAAAGGCTGTACTGGTACCTGGAGAGTACCGACAGCCTGAGTCCAATACAGGCGGGCTTCCGCAAGGGAATGCAGCCTGTAGACCAAGTGCTCCGTCTTCTCCAGTCCATCACAGATGGGCTCCAGAAAAAATCACATACAGTGGCTGTATTTTTTTACCTCCGGCAGGCATACGACCGAGTCTGGAGGTCCGGTCTATTATTGAAATTGCAAAAGATGGGAGTAACTGCCAATATGTACAGGTGGATTGTCGGTTTCCTTACAAACCGGACAATAAGCACGAAATTCGGCAGTGAAACCTCCAGGAAAAAAACCCTTGAGGAAGGGCTCCCACAAGGGTCAGCCCTCAGTTAATACATTAATGACTTGCCTCAAAATTTGGTAACCAATGCCGCGATGTATGTTGACGATTTGGTTATCTGGAGCAACGGTAAGGATGTCCACCGCCTTCAAACGCTATTACAGCAAGACCTTTCATCTATCAACAGGTTCATGCAGCGGTGGCATCTGGAAATCAACACCGAGAAGACGGTCTATTCGCTGTTTACAAACGGGCGAACCATTCTCAAACAGGAGATCGAGCTGAAGGTGGGGGATGTAGCGCTCAAATGGGACAAGCAACCGGTTTACATGGGAGTCAAATTGGATCAAAAGATACAAATGCATAACTTTGTACAAGACCTCTGCTTCCAGGCGACCGCCAAGCTCAATCTGGTGAAAAAATTGGCTTGCACAAGTTGGGGCGCAGGCGCAAGTACGCATAGAGCTCTATTCCCAAGCAGTGTAAGGTCGGTAATGGATTACAGCATGCCAGTCCAATCCTTTGAAAGTAAAACCGCATTGGAAAAGTTGGGTCGAATCCAGAATCACGCTCTGAGATTCATCTGTGGCGCATTCAGGGCCACACCCACAGCTGCTGTAGAAGTCTTGGCCAATGTAGAACCGCTTGAAATTAGGAGGGAAAAAGCTATTTTAAGTACCGTAGAGAGGTACCGACGGCTGACAGAAAGAGAACCGTCGTTTCAGATGCGTTGCGTGCAGAAGTCTAAAAAGATCCTCATTCATGCATCAGGTCGTGGAGCTTGAAAGGAGTGTCGATCTGCCCCAAAATAGAGAACGGCTGACCCAAATCCCAGTTAATCCGCCGTACGCGGAACCCTCACGTCCTTCCATACATTTGGCCTTGACCGATGCGGCAGTGACAAAACGGAGCCCTGAGCATGTTCAGAGAGCGGCCGCCCTTGAAACCATGGATTTGTACTCCAAAGTACCTGTGAAAGTGTTCACGGACGGATCGGCCAATCTGAGAGAAGGTACTGCTGGGTATGGCGCGCTCATACTATACCCAGTGGGTGGGGGCTACAAAGTCAAGAACTCTCTGGACCCTGTGGGACCACAGAATCAAACTTTGATGCGGAGCTTGAAGCTATACACAGGGGTCTGGAGAGCGTGTATCACACACTGAGAGAAAATGAACTTGTGGGACTCGATGTGGTCGTGTTCTCGGACTCAAGATCTGCTCCCGAGATCTTGGGAAAGAGACAGGGTACCACCCACTTGGTTGACGTCATCATTGATGACGTGTGCAAAATCGGCGAACCAGGAGGCAAGGTAACAGTGCAGTGGATCCCTGGCCACGTCGACATCAGTGACAATGTGAAAGCAGACACTCTTGCGAAAACCGGGGCTGCCCAGCCTCAGCCAGAAATTCCAATGACTTGATTGGGAATAAAGAACTGGCTGGCGGACCATTTTAGGAAAAAGTGGTACAGGCAGTGGGCGGACAATACGACCGCTAGAGGCGTCTATTCAAACTTGCAAACTCCTAGCAAACAAGACCCATAGTGGGGGTTAGGCCGCAAACAGCAAAGTTTAGTGACGCAAATGCGCACCGAGCATTGCCCCATAGGCACATACTTCTGGCGTCTAGACAGCAATCGGGATCCTACCTGCCGGCATTGCAACCTGGTCCCGGAAACGCTGGCGCATCTGTTGCCCGAATGTCCCTCACTGGAGCTTCCGGGGGAGGCCAGGGCGGAGGGGGAACCCTATGTGAGGAAAATGTTGTATGGCACAGCTCAGCAGATGGAGTTGATTGCCAATTTACTAGCCGGGGTCTTAAGAGAGTAATCTCAGACCTTCACCAGAATATGTGTGTTAGTTACTCTGTTCCCGAAACTGTGTTAAAAAATTAGAAACGCACTCGATTTAATAATTATTGATGAAATGTCCACTATTTGTATGCAACCGGTAAATTCCTAATTTTTTATTTTAAAATTATTATTATCATTATTATTTTATTTTCTTAAAATTTTCATTTTATCTAAGTCAGCATACATCTATGGAATCTACTACATTAAAATGTTTGCTAAAAATGATTTTTTAAAGCATGATGCTATTATACAATATAATTTAAAAACAGATTGCACATGTTTATTACTTAGTAGTAACTATATTCAATTTATAGACATTTATATCGATGTAAAGGTAGCTTAATACAGTGTTTTTAAAAAGTCTTTCAACTTGTGCAGCTGCAAAATGTAATTAAATAAAAGATACCGAGATCTGCGAATAAGCAAAAGTAAGATTTTAGCTTATGATCAGGAGCGGCCAATTTTCAAAACAATACGATATTTATAATCGATTTCTTCGAGCCTGTAACAAGATTAACTTGAACGATATGGATCATCAATATATATCGAACAATGCGATATTTTATTTGTTCCAATAATTGTAATCGATGAAAAGCACAAATTCAAATACTTTTAAAAATGTTATAAAAATGAAATTTTGAGTATTTTGTTTGTTATTATTATTTTTTCTTACACATTTTGCCCGGGAGGGGGGTATGCCTGAAAGAAACCCTGGACTAGCCTGTAATCAATAAGTCTTGTTTGTTATACATTTTTTAGTGTCGACTCTACTACATAGATCTAGTTTGTTATAATTTAATTGTATTGTAGCCTATTGAAACATAGTAATATAATAAATATAGTGTAACATGCATTTCAAAATTCTTGTGTATCATGAAATAATTTTATTGTAGCTTATAGTACATACGTCTTGTTTATTATGACATATTTATAGTGTAACGTGTAGTTCATAGGTCTTGTTTATTATGAAATAATTATAATGTAACGTGTAGTATATAGGTCTTGTTTACTTTGAAATAATTTAGTGTAGCTTGTAGTACATAGGTCTTGTTTACTATGAAATAATTGTAGTGTAGCTTGCAGTGCACATTTCTTGTTTATTATGAAATAATTATAGTGTAGCCTGTAGTACATAGGTCTTGTTTACTATGAAATAATTGTAGTGTAGAATGGAGTACATAGGTCTTAGATTTTATGAAATAATTGAGGGTAGCATTAACTTAACTTTAACTTAATATTACATAAATATTTTCTCATTGCATTCTATTTTGAACTTAATTTTGACTAATCAAATGTGACAAGAATATATAATGGTATATGTCCAGAGTATTCAAGCCAAGTTGGGGCGTTTCACATCAATGCATCGACAAACTTAAATAAAACTCCATGGAAGCGGGAAGCGAAGGGAAGTAATTTAAATTATATTTAAAAGGTATTTTTAACAAGTCAAGTATCCTCCCTTTTCTGTTCCGCAAGTCGAAAAATCGTGTTTGTATACGCAAAACTTTCAAATTGTCTAAATTATTTATTGTGTTTCTTTTTCAAATAGGAAATAAAAATATAAAAAGTCATTATTAAAAAAACACATTTTAAATCAAAATTCATTTGTTTAAAAGTCCGTATCTTCTAGCTAAATAACCAGCTGTATGGTTAAATTTTGATTAGCTAGGGCCTATTCTGAACATCTGTGTACACATCATTCATGACAAAATAGATGAGGCCCATCCACGCTCAATTTGCATGTCAACATCTTTCTATTGCCCAGTAGAAACTTCGAATTACACACACAACAGCATATAAAACTAGACATACCACCAGCGTGTCACGGCATTGGGGGATAACCAGAATAGCAGACTGAGGATTGAGGAAGAGCTGCACATTATTTGTCATGGCCTCAGCCCCCTTGGCTACTAGGTTTATGATGATAATATCAATAGTTCACTGAAGTAACAACAATTAATCTGTCAACATAAAATGTATTCTACTCACCCTTTCTGAAAAGAAGATTTCTTTGTTTTCATCTTTCTATATGGAGCCCATTTATTTCCCGATCTTTCACGTTTGGGTTTGGCTAGCTCGGAGCTCATTGGCTGGATGTGTTCACCTTTGTCTTGGATGGACACATCTTCTAGGTACATAGCATTCATCAGAAATAGTGAGTTAAAACTGTCAGCGGACATGTCCTGGTGGTTGGACACATTGGGTAGAGTGGAAGTGCCACACGTCTCACTCTGAAGGTCTGAATCAGAATTGTTTGATGCTGTGGAAATGTCAGCGCAGTGCGAGTCAGTTTTTGGATGATGTTGTCTTGTTATTTCTTGGTCAGGTTTACAAATGGGGGATGTCACATTTTCAAATGCCAGCTGAGAGTTGAGAAATGTATTTAAATGTGTATCTGAGCTGGCCAAATGTTTTAAGCTGGTCGTCACAATCCACTGAACATCGTTGCTGGGAACATGGTGATGTGATTTTGAGTGGCATACTTCTTCTGCTGGGGAGTGGCATACTTCTTCTGCTGGGTCGACAGATGTACTAGGTTGATCCCTATTCACATGAAACTTTGTCAGGAGTGTTCTCACATTGCCGGTCTGAAGCTTCTTTGTATCTATCGGCGTCTGTGACTCAGAATAGCTAACTGAATTATATTTATCCTTCAATTTCGATGTCGAATTTTCTAACTTTAAAGTTTTAGCGTTATCAGACTTTGATTTGACCGTATCCCGTGCAGTGTTAGAGCTGCTATGGCTGAATTGTAGCACATCACATTTCATGAAAGATTCATTAGAGTAAGCCTCACTGAGATCTTCACCTCTTGAAATCCCTTGTTCTTTTGATGAGTTTACGACTTTGGCAGATTTATTCCTATTATTCACTTGTTCTCTCATTACAGTATGGCTCCATTTATCAATATTTTCAGCGCCTCCATAGTTCAAAGCTTCCAAAGAATATTCTGCAATGTCAACACTTACCCGCGAGTCTATCGATAAAAAGGATGATTCCGATGACAGGATATCCACCGGCAAATCCTCCTCTGATGGCAAATAGTTGCTTATATTTGGTGATGAGTCAATAACCTGCAAAGATCTCTTAGATTGCAAAGTTTTATCAGCTCTCTGCATTCTTTTCTCTTGTTTTGAATCAGTTTTGCATCCTTGATCATTAAGTGTATTCAGAGTCATTGTTGAGATTGTACTATCACTACCAGTTGAATCTCCAATGAATTCTGGGTGGCTAGCAAGAAGTGAATGCCTCCTTGATTCTTGAATACATTCTTGTGTGTTGGCTCCTGCATCAACATTCTTTGTTGCTTCCCTAACACATTCATCGACGCTGGAAAGGACAGGAAGAAGGCTCTGAGAATGGACGGGTAACTCATTGTACTGATTGACAGAGTTTAAGTACAAATTGACCCTTTGGGCAATGCTGCTTGTCAACTGGGATGACACATCATTATTTAAGCCAATGTCTGCTCCCTCTACTTTACTGAGAATGCCTGTGCACTCCCTGGCATTGTCTTCATGCTTCATCTCTGTACATTTTACACTGATTTGATCTTTGAAGGACTCCACGTTCAATGTCCTTGTAGATGATCTTGGACCTGACTTTGGTTTTGAAACATTGCTAGAAAACTTGGACGCTAGCAGAAATATTTTCTCACTGCATCCTTTGTTGGTCACTTCTTGTACATTGGTTAGACCAGGATCAGTAGGGGATGGAGTCAAATTACTGGAATTTGTTGTGACATCAACATCCCGGCCAGCATTGACTTGTTGATTCCTAAGGTCTTGTTGGTTGCCATCATAACTTTTATTGGGCTTGCAAAATTTCAAGGTCAAGTCCCTGGGTTTTGGAGAGTGTTCTGCAGGCCTGATGCTATTACCCCCAGGCACAGGCATTTCTTGATAGTAAGACGTTTTTATATCAGTTATGGAAGCATCATTTCTGCCATCTTTCACTTTCATGTCCATCTGGTCATCGGTGGCATTTTCTAGACTTTGAGTTTCATTTTGTGAGACATTGCTATTAAGCAACTGATGGACGTCTATCTTGGGTTTGATCTCCACTTGAAAACATTCAGCTAAAGGTGAACACTTCTTGACCTCTTTTAAATGTAAATCTTCTATAAAACTTTCAATATCATTTACAGAATTCAATTCATTAAGTAAATTCTTCTGTTCAAGGATACAATTTTTGAAAGACGAAAATTTGCTTTCAGGAGAATTCTCCTTACAAAACATGAAATCCCTTCCCAATGGAAGGTCAGGTAACATTAAAGGGTTTCGGTGTGTCGCTACAATGCCAGTGCTCATGGTTGCATCATCATTTGTTTTTTCACTGGCACTGGGCAAAGTGGCCAGGGTTGTAAATTTTGAACTTTTTAATAGGGTAGGAACTACATTTAGTAACTCATTTTTTGTTGCTTTTCCCATACCATTACTAGCAACCATTTGTGTGATTTTAATATTACCACTGTCTAATTTGTTAGCGTCCATATCTTCAATAAGTTTTACTGACAAAGGCTCCTTAATTTCATTTGTTTTAATGTTTTCAGTCCCAGTAAACAGACTCTCCTCGACTCCATTTATATCTTTTTTGATATCACCAGTCAGAGCTATTGGTATGCATATCATAGGCTTGAAGTCAATTTTCCTAACATGTGGAATAGCTTCAAGGGAAGTGCTGATGATGGAAGACTTGTTTGAACACTTGAGCAGATCATATTCCCCTGGAGAGGCAGTAGCTCTTCTGAAGTGCTTAGACTTCACAGATGGTAGTGATTCTTCATCAGGCTCAGCCATTTCTGGATTATTGGACTGTATCTCTGGAGTAGGCCGAGGGCATTCACTGATTATTTGATGGAGTGATGAATGGCCCATCACTGACTGTTCAATCACTGTGTGTCCCAACAAAGAATCTTGTATGGTTGATTGTTCTACCATAGATTGCTTTACACTTGTATGACCCAGTATGGCTTCCTGAACCACTGACTGCCCTAAACGAGATTGTTTGGCAACCGTATGACCTACTAAAGGCTCTTTCGTGAATGACTGCTCCACAGATGAATGTTTTATGAATGCTTGCCCTGACTTTGGTTGTTGCATTGTTGATTGACCAACCACTGACTGTTTCACAACAGACTGACCTGAAATGAGCTGTGCTTCCCCACACTCCAAATTAGTCTTTGCCAAGTTATAAATGTCTCTCCCTACAGACTCACGGTGCTTTGTTAGTGTTTCTTCATCTAAGCATCCCGCTTCTTTAAGCCAAGGGCTTGAAGACAGTTCCTTGAAAGTTGAAGACATCAAAGACTTGGCAATATTCTCAGCTTCCTCAAGGGATGAAACCCTTATACAGCACTGTTTAACTTCCCGGGATTCTTGGGTTATAGAATTCCTCACTCCAATGGCTGAATGTTTAGACATTTTGGCTGCAGCTATAATTCTGTTCAGGTTGGATCCTTCTGATCCTGAAATTTTTTTTGAGAACTCTGGGAACATGTTTTTATCTTCTTTTATAAAGTTCATTCCATCTGATGAATTTAAGGTGTCTAAACGTTCAGGAACAGATGATACCAGACTTTTTGTTTTATATTTATTATCAGTTAGATGGCCTACCATAACCAAACCTTTATCCCAGCCATTAGATTTATCGGGAGATTTGTTCCCATGCAAGTGAAGTGATTTGGATTTTGAAATAGCCACAACCATCTTGTGATGGTCTTTACTCTTCAGATTACTGACTGCAGCTATGTGATGAGGGTCTTTTAAGAATGTCTTGTTTCTTGTTGCTGTGTTTCGTTTCCCACCATAACCCCAAGCAGGTTTTGGAGACAAACGTACTCGAGAAGTGAAGGATTCTTCTTTTCGTGGTTCAACAGATGTTGTCTTTTTAGTCCTCGCACCAGCAGAGCATGTCCGTTTGGGTCTAGGATTCAACATGGTTTTACTCTGACCAGCATCAACTAAAGATTGGCTTTTCATCACAGACAGTTTGTTACTCATCGGGGGTTTCAAAGATGCTTTTGAGATTTTAGTGACGGTTATGATGTCCTGCTGTTGCTGAGTCTGCCGCAGAGAATTTTGAGATGTCATTGCACTTTTGTTGATTGCGACGTTTTCAGAGGTCAAGTTTGCAAGTGTCTCCAAATAATGTGGTCCACACTTATCAGAAATGTGTGCATTTCTGGCTGTGCCAAATAGTGGTGTGATGTGCAAGGAAGCACCTATTGAGCCCTTATCTCTCTGCCCTATTACACCATGATTACTGATAGGTTTGTTGCACGTAGTTGATGACATTTCTGTCTTTTGGTTTACCTTTTCGTGACCTTCACTACACGCCAGTGAAGTGACATGTACGTGGAATTTAGGCTGAACATCTATTCTATTTGTCGGTTTTCCAACTTTGACATTCTCACCTGTTCCTTGAGAAGCAACAGATTGCAACTTAGATCTGATAATATGCTTTGTCTTTGGTGAACTATTGTTTCTTTTCTCATAAATATTTGCAATCTTACTTTTTTCAACATCATTAACAATCAAGGAACTTTGTTTAGATGATACTGGTAAAGAATTTGGGCTGCTTTTGATATTGGGATCAATAACTGACAAATTCATCTTCCTAGGCTTATTTATTAATTTTTCTAAGGCAATTGATGATTTTGATTTGGATGAAACGGATGATTTTGACTCACAGCCTTTTTGCTTTGAGTAAGAGTATTTGGCATGCATAGGAGGCACTGAGGTTCCAAAGGCGACACACTGCACTATCTTGGATCTTGGGCTTTGAAATGAAGAAGGCACAGTGCTCATTTTTGAGGTATTTCTATTTGTCTCTGTTAGCACTGACTTGACAGAGTGAGAGTTAAGTGTGCTGGTTTCCAAATCTTTCCCTGAGGTAATGTCAAACCTAAACTTAGATTTGGTGACATGAAACCGGTCCATTTGTGCACTGAGTTTGCTGGTGTTCCCTGAAATTTCTCTCTGCTTTGTGTCGTCCATCTGCTCTCTTTTTGAATTAGGGTCTACATTTAACTTCAGTACATCTCTCAAAGATTTATAGGATTTCCTTTTAGGAGATGCACTTACCCTTCCAGAAGGTTCAGGAGCAAGTTTTTGTGATTCTGGGGATTTAGAAGCTTTGAGCAGTACTTTTTCCTGGCGTGATATTTGCTTCCTTGTGGCTCTTAGCCATGACGGCAGTGGTTTGCTTGATTTAGAAACAGCCAAAATATCTTCACTTCCAGCAACACTGCTACACAGTGGAGTGATATTTGGTTTGCTATAGTCAGGAACAGCCGCAAGCAAGCATTGTTCACCAACATCTGTGTCAGTCTGGTTTTCTTTTACTGATATTTTAGTCTTAGTGGCTACTGACAGTGTTGAGAATGTTCCTAAAGAAGAGCTCTCCTTATAAAAAGTCCCATGAGTTCGGTCAATCCCAGAAGTCCTCTGCTTGTGTTTCTGAGAATCCTCGTCAAATTCATTATTGTTTTTAAACTTGCTTGTCTCGCGACACTGAAGGTCTAACAAGTCAAAGCATTTATCTCCTGATGTTTTTATTTCAACATTTCCAAAATCTGTGTGGGGACAACCGTCTTCATGGGTGGATTTTAAATAAACCACATCATTTGTTGCTGCCACATTGCAATGACGTTTCTTTTGCTCACAACATAGCTTGTTGAGATTGCAAGTATCATCTGGCTTTATATTACTTATTACATCGCCATCGTTCTGTAAATGACATGATGAATCTTTTAGCAAGGTGGAAACATCTTTTGGACTGGTGCGGCCTATGTATTCCACTTCATCAACATCCAGGAGTGGAGAAAATATCCCAGGAGAAAATTCTGACAGTGTTCCTAGCGAATCCACTGAGTGCACAGGGAATCCTTCTGGTGGACTTTCACTCTCGTGGGGTTCATGGGAAGACAAACTGGTATCAAAATATGTGGGACTGGAAAGAGTGATGCCTCTCATTTTAATGAGGTTACTCTCCTCCAGTTTGATGATGTTCTTTGACTGGCTAGGGACGAAGCTGCTGACTCTGCTGTAATTAGCCATTGGTGCGTTGTTGTTCTTCTTCTCCGATGCTTTTTCAGAAGCACTTTCTCTGGGTTTGTCCTTATCCGTGACCCCACTTCTTATATATTTCGAGCCTCTTTGTGATATATGATTACGTTTAATCTGCAAAAGAGGGCTCTTCCGGCTGATTCTGAACAATGGGGACTTCATTTTGGAATGTTTTATCTTGCTGTTTTTTGTCCTGTCTGGCAACTTGCCAGAAGGTAAATATTGATACAAAATATTCTGATCTGGAGCCAGGTTAGCATTTTTTTCACTTAAGTCATCAGTAACATTTTTACTGTTAAGTTCATCACGTGCACTCATTTCTTGATGGCCTTTCACTGCATCCAAAGGCTGACAGGTGTCTCCGTGATCTACTTGGTGTGTCTGAAGCTCTGAGCAATCACCAACGTTCTTATCAGTAACAGGTTTGGACAATTGAACCTTGGATGGACTGGCTAGGGAAGGCACTTGTATTTTTCGGCTTCCAATGGGAAGACGCATTTGTTTTAGAGATAACTTATTTAAGACGGTGGGAACCTTCGTGTTGTCATTTGAATCCTTTTCCCCATCATTAAATAGAGGCTGGACAGCTGCCTTCTTTCTTTTGCTTGGTAATGTTTTATTAACAAAATCATGTTTATTATTCTGTATTTGAGTATCCATCTTGTGCAGTAGCTGTACAGGAACTAGATTATCCTCATGAAGTTGTAAGCTAAAGCTATCCTTTAAAAGATGAATCTCAGTTGTATTCAAGTTTCGATGTGTTTGGTCATTAGTCAATTGGTTCTGAAAGTTCCGTGATGTTACAATATTCCTGTGATGATAAATTAGAAGGAAAACCTGTTTGACTTTTATTTCATCAAACAGTCACAGTTCATATTTTATATTATCTAACAGTCACGGTGCATCTATTATATTAAATTACAGTCACGGTGCATATGTGGTATTATCAAACAGTCACAGTGCACATTTTGTATTATCTAACCGTCACAAAGCACATTTTGTATTATGTAATAACCACCGAGCATCTATTGCATTAACAAACAAGCCCAGTGCAAATTTAATACACATTATAAACTACATTTTGTTGGTGCATGTTCAATTAAAAACTACTTAGTATTTTAATTTTGTTTCGGGTTTTGACTTAGACCATGATTGGCCACCCCTTTCTTAGACCCTGCAATAGATCAATAAACAAAGCTCATCTAAAACAGAAGTCTATTTCAAGCGCAAAAAAATAATTGATTTGAAAACAATATAACCATAGAATTTAAGATAGCTACATCTTTAGATTTGTTATAAAACTCCATAGATGTCAAGAAATGATTTTGCAAATTTACTCAGATTTAACTTGTGGATTGTGTTGTTTGAATGAGGTCAAGCTTACAATTTCTCTAACTGTGTGGAAGCCACTTGGCATCTCTGTTGAAATATTTTTATTAGTCCTGCAACACCTCCCAGAGTAGCTGTGTATAAAGACAAAAAAAGCGAATGGGGTAACTGAATGGAAATTATATTAGCCGATTTAGCTTACTTTAAATGTGGTTATTTGGCATACTTCATATCTGAATGTAGTTTAATGCTTCTAAATGAAAATAAATAATATGCAGGTCTATTTATTTCGGTACGTTGACATTTTAGCCATAAACACTTTGGTACATCTAGCTAAAATTAAAATTGATTTAAAACTGATGAATATCAATAAAATAAATTGATTTTAAAAAATCAGTCATACGCACAATGGTTTATTCCTCATTTAACTATAATAGCATAGACAAGTTGTATCAACATTTATTTCACCTACATACATTTGTATGACAAATAAAAACAAATTCCAAGCATCCCTTTTTATTATCAAGTACTAGGGCCAGCTGTACAAAGAACAAATGTCATCTGCACACAGGCCATCTGCACAAGGGCCATCCACACAAAAGCCTGCTTTAGAGGGTCAGCTGTACTTATAGGAATTCCAAACGAAGGTTGCAAGCTCAGATGCATGTATACAAGCACCTACTGTCCTGGAAATTCCTGGGGCTATAAAGTATAATACCGGATTATAAGCAAAGGTCATAGGTCCCTTTAGGAACTATTATTTTAAGACTCACTTCTCCCATCACATTTGTGTGAAATGGTGAAGACTGACTTCTCCCATCACATTTGTGTGAAATGGTGAAGACTGACTTCTCCCATCACATTTGTGTGAAATGGTGAAGACTGACTTCTCCCATCACTTTTGTGTGAAATGGTGAAGACTGACTTCTCCCATAACGTATACAACACTCGCAAACATCTTTCATTATAAAAGTCTTATCAGACAACAGTGATTATAAATCATACGATGATGATAAATGGGAAATTATATTTCTTATTTTTTTATGAAAGCCACACCTTTAAAATTTTGTGTTTCGATTCCTCCTCCAGAACCAAGTAATGACATCATCACCAAGGACTCAATATTGCAGTTGACTTGAAGGATCTCTTGGCCTGTCTCTGTATGCCTGCCACCACACTTGATGTAGAGCTAATCACAAAGAAACTATAGAAGCACTCTGATTAGTGCTAAATTAGATTGCTCCATTAAAATCAAAATTTCTAACTTTATAGGATTACTAGCATTGCAGTCAATCTACAAAGATTTTGAGAACAGCATTATCTTTCCAGCAAAGTCTAAATACAACATTATGTTTCCATCAATGACGAAAGAGTGAGCTATAATAATAATAAGTCAAATGTTAGTTTCATAATAAACAAACTATTTTATTTACACTATTTTTTAAAATCTTGAAATTTACTTCTGAAATGTGGAGATCACATTAGAAAGCACGAGTAGATCACATTAGAACCCATGAGTAGATCACATTAGAAAACATGAATAAATCACATTAGAAAACATGAGTAGATCATATTAAAAAACATAAGTAGATCACATTAGAAAACATGAGTAGATCACATTAGAAAACATGAGTAGATCACATTAGAAACCATGAGTAGATCACATTAGAAACCACGAGTAGGTTGTCTTGAAAACAAATGGTTTGTGTTTCTAAAAAAAAAAAAAAAAATTTGATAAGAAAGATTTCACAAAACTAGTCGAGTTCATGTAGTGTAGCAAAAAATGGTTGCAGTCAGCAACTTCAATTTGTAAACATAAATTAAATCAAATTTGTGAACAAAAAATTAAATTCCATTTTGAAAGTGCATATTGTGTACAGATTTCATTTAATATAAATAATAGGCTAATGGGCAAAAAAAAAATTAATAACAATAAAATATTTTTAAAAATTAATTGAAAATAAATTATACTGACCACATTCTGTTAGTGAAGTCTGGTAAATGTATTCATTAATTATCTGGTTTATGAGTAACACACAACCATTTAATGAATTTCTATAATTGAATACATCTTTATTCAGTAGTTGTTTTGATGCTAATTTCTCTCAGCATTCAAATATTTTTTCATGATTATATCATTTATTTGTCACCGATTATGTCCCTTGAAATTCATTTGATTGTTGAATAATATGCAAGTACCAATTCAAGCCTTGTTGGCTTATTGCTTCATTTCTTTGTTTAAACAGGCAAGAACTATTGTTCCAGGGAAGAATTGTTCACCATTTTAGAGATTTCTTGTACTCTTAGCTTTTCACTGCTTTTTTCTCAATAAGATAATTCAACACTATTATTTAATGCCAAAAATTACAGTTCTCATCTAAAAAATTAATTTTTTGTTAGTAAAAGAGGTGTTTTTCTTAAAATAAAAAAATGATACAACTATACTATATTACTAAATTAGAAATGTTAAGAAAACCCTTTGCCCATAATGAATATCTATATTTTTTGTGATATCCTTTCCTTATTTTTTGTTATAGTTTTTTTTATCTTTTCAATCCTAGTCATTATGTTTTATGTTATTCACTTATAGGTGGTGGAAATTCTAAAATTATGATTCAAGTATTTTCTATTAGGTGAAGAAGATGTCAATGCCAGCAAAGGCCGCACAACTAGGTGTAATATCTATGTGATGTCACATACCGCCCAGTTAGGTGTAATATCTAGGCGATGGCACAGGCCGTCCAGTTAGGTGTAATATCTAGGTGATGGCACAGGCCGTCCAGTTAGGTGTAATATCTAGGTGATGGCACAGGCCGCCCAGTTAGTTGTAATATCTAGGCGATGGCACAGGCCGTCCAGTTAGGTGTAATATCTAGGTGATGGCACAGGCCGTCCAGTTAGGTGTAATATCTAGGTGATGGCACAGGCCGCCCAGTTAGGTGTTATATCCCGGTGATGGCATAGGGAGGTCCCAAAACTCTGGTTTGTCCTCAACTAGTTCTGTCAAAAAAAGAAAAAGATTATAGCAGAAAATTATTAGAAACTTGTTTAAGTTGTACATGGTATTTGATGATTACACCTGACAAACAATCGGCAGAAGCGGCACTGAGAACGAAGCTCTTGGCCGGATCGTTTCAACTTTCAACTCATTCACGGATGAGACGTTTGAGACAGGAAAGAGGCTGGGAGTCAGGGCCAAGACCATGGCGGATCCCTTCAACGATTTCAAATTAATTTTACAAGCACAATCTGAACCACGTAGCTTTTAGCTAATTTTTTTTATTTATCTTGACAGGAGGAATTGACAAAATGAATTTCATTTATTTATCTTGACAGAAGGTAATAAATTGAATTTCTTTTATTTCTTTTAAATGCAAAAAGAATTGGTAGATGTTATTAAATAAAGTAATATTTTAACGAAGAAATATTTATCAATGTTTAATAATGTATATATATCAACACATTTATGTGAACACATGACTTAAGTTAGTGGTTCCTATGTTTAAAAGATTTTTAAATGTTTCGAAATAAATAACCTAGAATCCCTGTGTATGCTCTAAATGTGGCCCCAGGACCTTAAACCAGGCTATCTAACCAGGACTCCCATCTTAGGTTGTTGAAAATATTTCGGATCTATTTGTATAAAGATTTCTATGTTATTAATTGTGACGTGTAAAAACATAGTTTATGGTGACTTTTCCTTCATTGAGTCATCCTTTATTGTGCTGTGTCATTTATTGTATCATCCTTTATTGTGATGGGTCATTTATTGTAACCTCGTCATTTATAAACATGTGAACCCATCTATTAATCACTTATTTAGAAGTGTTATTTGTTGTGACCAATCATTTATTGGGACGTGTCATTTGCAATTACCCGGTTATTTATTGGATGTATCAATGATTTTTTCCCATTTCTTGTGATTCAGTTGGTGATAGAATTTCAGCTATTCAAAGGTATGAAGGCGAGCAGGCATATTAGTATACTGCTGTCATATCTCAAAATTTGTTTTGAAAAATAGCAATGTCAATATATTCCCTCTTGGAGGGAGGTTAATATTTATTCAGCGTGTAAATCAGGGGTCCGCGAACGTTTTTAATCATTACCCAAAAATATATCTGTTTAAGTCGTCGCAAGCCACGGGATTTGAAAAGAAGAAAATCATAGACTGTGTAAATGCGGTTACCGGAAATTTGTTTGAAAGAAATTTCGTCGACGGAAAATTGATCGACGGAAATTTGATCGAACGGAAATTTGTTCGAATCTTTTTTTCAGTTCACACGTTAACATTTTGCGTCAAATTTCTTTTCAAACGCACTATATTACCAAGTAAAACAACATAATTTCCGGATACCGTGTAAATGCAAAAGGCTTAGTGAATCTATTTATACGGATAATACATATGAGCATAACATAAATACACATAAATAAATAAAATTCTAACTGTGAAACTAAACGATTTTAATTGATTTTTTAAACTTCAGAATTATATTATATTGTTTCATATTTGATTTCATAACATCAAAATTGAGATTTTTGGACGTCAAAAAATGTGTATGCTGTCATCGGGGTTCAGCAGATTTCTCTGCTTTGTTTTAATGTTCATCAGAGTAGAAAATACCTGTTCAAAAATACAGGTTCTTGTAAAAGGCGGAAAATTGTTCACTGCTTAATGGCAATTTAAAAACTTTGCAGATCTTGACATCCAAATAATATGTCAGATTTGCTTTATTTTCAAATTCAACACATGATTCGTTGTTGGAGCCAGCTTAAGAAAAACATTAATTGATTAGGCAAACATAGATCCTTCGTAAAATAGCAGTAAGCATGGTGAAATCTTTTACACCCTGTACGGGGTCTAGGTATTTTGAGACCATACCCGACCGGAATTAATCCGGGTGTAACAACAACAAAAAAAAAGAGTTATCGTCTCATTTTCTTTAATTTGTTCCACCCAATGGAGAGAAGTGAAAAGCGCATGCATAGAACCAGTAGCAATGCATGTATAGAACCAATAATTCAATGCATGTATAGAACAAGTGACCATGTATAAAACCAGTAGCAATGCATGTATAGAACCAGTAGCCATGTATAGAACCAGTAACAGTACATGCATAGAACCAGTAGGACCACGAAGGCATCAAAGTTGAAGGGTTGATATATTATATAAGAATGAGCTATACTAACATAACGCTAAAGATCCGAAAATATTTTGATACGTTCGCACTCTTAAAAACATTCACAGTTATTTCTATTATTTTTACGGAAATCGAAAAAAATTACATGAGCAAAAAAATTATATTTCCTCTTTTATTTCAGCAAAAGTTTGGATATTATTATTATAAATTACAAATATATTTAAACTAACAACTAAGGAACTATTTTAAGCATTTTATATGTGTTTGAAAGTTATGAAAAAAAAATTAAATACAAAAAATACGATCAAGGAATTACACAGTAATCACATTTATAGGGAAAACCTAAACATCAGTTGTTATTAGTGCGTTCTTTAGTGCGTTGTCAATAATGCGAAATAAAATTAAAATTAATTCGTTGTAAATAATTACGCAAATGACGCCATAGTGCGAATTGCCTATTTAGCCAAAGCTAAAAGTTCTGTGATTTAATAAAAGAGCGTGACAAAACTCATAACGAATATTGCCCTTCTTAAAAATAAAATTAATAAATGGAATTGATTGCTTATTAAATTGCATAACTTAAATACAAACTTAGCTTTGTATTTTTAATATTTAATAAGTTTTTACTTTTTATTCATTCCAAAAATTAAACTTTTATGAAATAAAGCAGTAAAAACTCTACATTTAAAAATAATTTTAATAAGAATATGCCGTTTAATTAAATTTAAACAGCAAAACTACCTAGCCAAAAAGCATTTTTAATGCACTTATCACTCATCTAAATAAGAACAAAGCATATTAAATGCAAAACAATGTTTTAGAGTAAGTAAGGGGGTTACAATCCAGTGAATGATTTTTAACAAAAAAACTCTGTGTGTGTTGGGGGAGGGGGGTGTAATACGATACATTCATTTTGCCCAATGCAGAACAAGAATGAATTTGATAAATAATTAAACTCCTTCGATACGTATATTTCAGGGGTAGGAAATTGATTTTACAAATTTTTACTTGAAGGACAATATCTTTCAATCGGTTCCATGACAAAACGACAAGTGACAAAACGACAAGGTGACAAAACGACAAGGTGACAAAACGACAAGTCTTCAACGACAACGCCTCCACCGTCTTTAATGCCTTACATACAATAAAGTAAGGTCAACCTTTAAAGATATTTTATATGCCTTAAAGTTAGAATTACATGACCTATTTTTGTAATTATCTACAATTTCCATTACTTCATTTAAAAGTGTATTAATTACCATTACAAATTACTCCACTATTGAAAATTTACAATTACATTAGTTACTTACAACATTTTTATGTTGGGAATTTTTGTTAATTTGTTTCATTAACTTAAAACATTAACATTGTTTTACTAAGACATATTTCCTTTTACAGTGCAGTAACATGCACATTACTTGGAACCATCTTTTGGATTTTATTGTTATACAAGAAAGTCAGAGAAATTCATTAAATGATTTTACTGTATATCTGAATACACAATCATATTTTGTAGCAGACCCTTACAAATTTCAGTGATTGTCTGTGTGTATGAGCAAGCATGACATAATGTACATTAAAATTTTCAGCTTGCTCATTACTTGGAGACTAAATGTATGTCATAGTACTATATGAGTATGTTGTATACCATGACACTATATTCATAAGGATGTGATCTGCTATTCAGTATTTTCACTCTTACTCTGAAAATAAACATTTACTGAGCAATTAAAAAGGTCAATTATATGGAGAGTAATTAATTACAATTACTAAATACAGTAATTATAAATAAAAATAAAGTTTTTATAAATTATCTCAAAGTATGTCTGTTATGTTGCATATAAGATTATGATCTATAAAGATTTATTACTATCTAATTATACTGTACAGGAAACTGCAATAACAGAGCACTATACTGTTGATCACAAATTCCAGCTTCTAGAGCAGATGTGTCAACTCATGGTATTTCCTCACGACTAACATAGAATTAGGCCAGTGGTTCTCAACCTTCCCAATGCCGCGACCCTTTATAACCGTTCCCAATGCTGTGGCGACCCCCAACCACACAATTATTTTCGTTGCTAGTACATAACTGTAGAGTATATGTGTTTTCCGATGGTCTTAGGCAACCCCTATGAAATGGTAGTTCGAACCCCAAAGGGGTCGCGACCCACATGTCTAGAACCGCTGAATTAGGCCGACGACTCCACTAAGAAAGAAACAATATTTCCGCCATCGCTACGAACATCAAAGCTCTTAGATAGATCGATAGATAGATAGATAGATAGATAGATAGATAGATAGATAGATAGATAGATAGATAGATAGATAGATAGATAGATAGATAGATAGATAGATAGATAGATAGATAGATAGATAGATAGATAGATAGATAGATAGATAGATAGATAGATAGATAGATAGATAGATAGATAGATAGATAGATAGATAGATAGATAGATAGATAGATAGATAGATAGATAGATAGATAGATAGATAGATAGATAGATAGATAGATAGATAGATAGATAGATAGATAGATAGATAGATAGATAGATAGATAGATAGATAGATAGATAGATAGATAGATAGATAGATAGATAGATAGATAGATAGATAGATAGATAGATAGATAGATAGATAGATAGATAGATAGATAGATAGATAGATAGATAGATAGATAGATAGATAGATAGATAGATAGATAGATAGATAGATAGATAGATAGATAGATAGATAGATAGATAGATAGATAGATAGATAGATAGATAGATAGATAGATAGATAGATAGATAGATAGATAGATAGATAGATAGATAGATAGAACGCTTCCTTGAATAGTTGCATAAAATGTGTCCTTTTATTTGGTTCACAATATCTTTACATATAAACATTTATTTATTATTATTATTATTGGTAGTTTTCTATAGCGTGTTACCCCAGCCTAGAGCTGGGCTCATCACGCTGTACATTAATTTAAAAAAAAACCACAACGAATGTGTATTCGCTCAACCATTCCATAACAATTTACATGTGAAGCCATGGACGGCACTCAACAGCATCATTCAACGGTCACAGGGGCAATTAGTCAGGATAATAGAGTTTAAAGAGATTGTTTTGAGTGCTGTTTTGGAAACTGTGATGGTTGATATATTTCTGATGTGTAGTGGAAGAGAATTCCATTGTTTGGGGGCACAGTAAGAGAACGATCGTTCACCGTATGTTTTTGTGCGAGTCTTGGGGACAGAAAGAATACGCCCGTCTGCAGAGGAGCGAAGCTGTCGAAGGGGTGAATAGACAGAGATAATTTCGGTTAGATAGGAAGGGCAGGGATTCCAGAAATAGTTTTGGCAGAGAACAGAGAGTTTATAGTCAATCCGTGCTTGTACAGGGAGCCAATGGAGTGAATGAAGGAGTGGTGTGACGTGATCACGATTTTTTTGCCTTTAAAACTAGTCTAGCAGCTGAGTTTTGAACCTTTTGTAGTTTTTCTAAGAAGTGTTTTGGTGAACCTGACAGAAGTTGCAATAGTCAAGACTAGAGAGAACAAGAGCTAGGTTTTTGGTTGCACTAACTGTGAGGTAGTAGCGGATGGAGCTGATCTGACGGAGAGCCGTGTATGTATGTATGTCCCGTATGCGCTTTTATACCACTCATCTGATTGCGATAAAATTTTTGTGAATTGGTGTACGCACGAATACAAATTTTGGAGAATTATTTTAAAAAATATAATGTTTTGGGCCCGGGGCCCTAAATTCTAGTTTTCCTCTTATTATAAGCTAAATATAATTTCCGTATGCGTTCCTATTTCATTCATCCGAATGCTTTAAAACTTTGGTCAATTGTTGTGCGCACACCAGAAAGGTTTTTGAATTATGTTTTCTATTTTGAAATAATCCTTTTGGCGCCAGGGGCCCTAAAATATTTTTGTCTTACATTAACTTAACAAATATAAGTTCAAACAGAGCTATTGCATGGGTGGATCAATCGCTACGAGAGTGTTGACTAAATTTTGAAAATCCATGCTTCTCACGTGGACAGCTGTGTATTGTCTGCTCACGCGTCGAAAAACCATCTAATGTATTTGTGTACGCACCAGCCGGAACAAATATTTTCTATTTAAAATTACTTCAAAAGCGTAATTAAAAAACAAACACTTTTTATCTTTGAGTGGCATCGAACCGCATGCCGGGTTCTTGCTAGTATTTAATATCTTAGTAATATAATACTCATACAGTTAAGCATGGGAAAAGGGGCAGAGCTTTTTTATAAATAAAAAGGTGTTGGTTTTGTTCGGGGTGGGTGGAGGGAAGCATAATAGTACTATGAGGGTGTAAGGTTGGTTCTATGAAGAATGCAAACATGGTTCTATGAAGAGTGCATGCATGGTTCTATGAAGGGTGCATGCATGGTTCTATGAAGGGCCTATGCATGGTTCTATGAAGGGTGCATGTATTGTTCTATGAAGGGTGCATGCATGGTTCTATTTAGGGTGCATGAATGGTTCTATGAAGGGTGCATGCATGGTTCTATTTAGGGTGCATGCATGGTTGTATGAAGGGTGCATGCATGGTTTTATGAAGGGTGCATGTATTGTTCTATGAAGGGTGCATGCATGGTTCTATTTAGGGTGCATGCATGGTTGTATGAAGTGTGCATGCATGGTTTTATGAAGGGTGCATGTATTGTTCTATGAAGTGTGCATGCAGGGTTGTATGAAGGGTGCATGTATTGATCTATGAAGTGTGTATGCATGGTTCTATGAAGGGTGCATGTATTGTTCTATGATGGGTGCATGCATTGTTCTATGATGGGTGCATGCATTGTTCTATGAAAGGCCTCTTAATTTATAAATTCAAACCTAGTTATAGTTTTGATAAATTCACACACCTGGTTATAGTTTTGATAAATTCACACACCTGGTTATAGTTTTGATAAATTCACACACCTGGTAATAGTTTTGGTAAATTCACACACCTGGTAATAGTTTTGATAAATTCCCACACCTGGTTATAGTTTTGATAATTTCACACCAGGTGTGTATATATTATGAAAAGGAATGTCCAAAGTTTTTTTACCACGCTCTCCCCGTCACTAGAAAACTAGATGAAGAGCCAACTTAACAGTTGCTCGAAAAAGCAATTGATTACCTTGCTGATGTGAAAGCATTGACGGCATTCCCCCAGGAAGTCCTCAAAAATGGAAAAACAATACTACTTCAGCCCTTACATGAGCTCCTCTGTCTGCGTTGGGGAAAAGGTCACATTCCCCTGGACATGTGAGACGCCAAAATCATAAAATTATATAAAAATAAAGGTGACCGAAGTGTTTGTAACAACTACCGAGGAATTTCTCTCCTTGGCTTAGTTGGAAAGTCTTTTGCCCGTGAACTGCATGTGCCTCTATTTATTGCTTTAATAGACTTGACAAAGGCATTCGACTTGGTAAGTCGGAGAGGCCTGTTCAGTATTTTGCAAAGAATATGTTGTCCACCACGATTGCTTATAATCATACAGTCATTTCACAAAAACATGCACAGCACAGTCACATTCACTGGCGCTGTCTCAGAGGCATTCCCAGTCAACAGCGGAGTAAAACAGTGTTGTGTACTGGCACCAACACTCTTCTCCATTTTATTCTCGATGCTCCTTCAATTTGCCTTCAAGGATTGTGAAGATGGAATGTACGTACATACCAGATCTGATGGTAGGCTGTTCAATATCGCCCGCCTTCTTGCAAAGACCAAGGTAAAAAAGGTACAAACTCGTGACCTGCAGTTCGCTGACGATGCCGCCTTAACATCTCACACAGAAAGGTCAATTCAATAAGCAACAGATATTTTAAATTAAAAATAAAAACTTAAGTTTTCTGAAATGTGAATAATGTAGACGTGGCCCAATATTTAGAACAGGAAGCGCCATATCTCATTTTTAGAAACGGAAGTTCAAGATGAGAACATTGAAATGATAATAAGAATCTGGATTAGGGCTACGTTTAACGAATTTAAGAGCTGCCATAAGAAAAATGACATTTTAGCGTCATCTAGTTTATACTTAAGAATGTCATCTAGTTTATACTAAAGAATATATTCAATGTAGTAATCAGGCTCACAGCCTGACAGCCTGCTCTTTAATGTACGATTGTGTCATATTAAATATTAACAAAACATTATGTAGTTAGGCAAGCGTGAGCCCTGCAACCCGTGGGGCTGAAAGGCCTCGGATATCCCCCCTCTGACCGTTAAAAGATGCTGCTGAGTGCCGTCCATGGCTTCACATGTAAATTGTTATGGAATGGTTGGGCGAATACACATTTGTTTTGTTTTGTTTTTAATTAATGAAAGTTAATTTTTAAGTTCATGATTATGTTTGTTAAATTTTATGTACAGCGTGGTGAGCCCAGCCCTAGGCTGGGGTACCACGCTATAGAAAACTACCAAAAATAATAATAATATTTAAAGGGACCAAAGTTATCATTTGAAAAGAAAAACTATCAACTTTAATTGCAGAGGGCACAAAACCAAAAAGTGGTAGGGGGCCTCCAAAAGTCAAGCGACGGCTCTGATAATTGGGAGTCTTGTAGCTCTCATTTCATGTGATTATTTCTCTTCAAACATGCCTGGTGGTTTCAAGATCTCTCACTACAGTGTTTTCTGAAACCTTTAAGTATGGCGGACTGAATAAAAGTTTCTCTACGCACCAGGAAATGGCGCCATTTTTATATTTGACTATAAATATTTAATAAAATATATATGACTTAAACTTAAATAAATCCATGATCAGCCTATTTGAAAGAACTCTTGATATTCTCGTCTTCAGTCTTAATAGGAAATATAATACAAATATTTTAAAAGCAAAAATATCCTTTAACTTACAGTGTCTATTTAATTCAAAAGGTGGAACTTATTACATACAACTCAAAGGTTGGCCTGCTTATTATTCTTGACACACAACTCAAAGGTTGGCCTGCTTATTATTCTTGACACACAACTCAAAAGTTGGCCTGCTTATTATTCTTGACACACAACTCAAAGGTTGGCCTGCTTATTATTCTTGACACACAACTCAAAGGTTGGCCTGCTTATTATTCTTGACACACAACTCAAAGGTTGGCCTGCTTATTATTCTTGACACACAACTCAAAGGTTGGCCTGCTTATTATTCTTGACACACAACTCAAAGGTTGGCCTGCTTATTATTCTTGACAGACAACTCAAAGGTTGGCCTGCTTATTATTCTTGACACACAACTCATAGGTTGGCCTGCTTATTATTCTTGACACACAACTCAAAGGTTGGCCTGCTTATTATTCTTGACACACAAATAATGACTGCAGCTGAACACAGTATATGGAAATCCTTTTCATATAAATGAGTGATTCTATGACTGTATTAACGACACTTTTCCTTTTTTTAAAATCAAATTAACACCAGACATTTGTTACCATTGATGTACTATAAATACGTTTCCTCCTTATCTGAACCTCAGAAAACATGAACAAAATTTCACTACATAAGGAATTGAAATAACCTCTGACCTGTAACCATCTCAAACTTAAAATAATGCACCATCTTTACAAATAGTAATTCACATAAGTTGTGGCTTTTTTACTTATACTACTAACAGTCAATGTTGAAATAAATTATCATACCTTTGAATTTGCAAGCAGTGAAAATGGAGCTGAATGAACACTAAGGTTGTCTGTGTCACCTCTGAGAGCTGTGGTTGCGTCTGCCCGGTTCACTGACCACGTTGTTACAGATAGTTCACACTATTGATGGCGAAAATCACATAATTTCCGTAGATCTTTTGAGTTGAGTCCCAGGCCCTATGAGACATGTCTGCGTCCCAGGCTCCATGAGACATGGATATTATGTCCCTGGAAGGTAAGGCTGGGGAGCACATTTCACTGAACATACACCCCCTCCCATGAATCTGACTCCAGGCATAATAAAACTGAATACAAAACTTTACTTGACATCTCAGTCATAGCAAAATATGAATTTGCAATATGTCAGTAGGGGAAGGAGCCCGAGTCCACTTTTTGTATTGTCCTGCAGGGAGCCCGACTCCACTTTTTGTATTGTCCAGCAGGGAGCCTGAGTCCACTTATTGTATTGCCCTGCAGGTGTTCCTCCACCCTATATATATATATATACTTCTTTCGGGTTTTTTAGCAGGACTTTGGAAATGTAAGCTTCGGTCTGGCTATACAGGTTAATCTTTTTATTTACCCTAAGAAAGTCGACATAATTGCCAGACTATATCTCAAACAGACTTTTCTCGCCACAATAATCTCATTCAGACTTATTTCATCCACGCTCTGCTGATTTCATTACGTATCTCATTCACGCATCACTGATTCCATTGACAAGTGCTAACACTGAGAGGGGTGGAAAATTTAACGGAGCAAAACTCGTTGTGCTTGCTAGAGTTCAATTAGTAGGAGCTGTAATGTGGGTTGACAAATTCATAAAAGAGAGGTTGGACTGCGGTTGGCATTAAGTATTAAAGAATATAACGAGCATACAATGGACTATGTGTCAGAGTAAAACACGCAATGCCACTCAGCTCAGAGCCTCAATAAGCATTGCAACTTGGCTCTGAGCTTCAACACGCAGTACCACTCAGCTCAGAGCCTCAACACGCATTGCAACTTGGCTCTGAGCTTCAACACCCAGTACCACTCAGCTCAGAGCCTCAACACGCATTGCACTTCGCTCTGAGCTTCAAAATTAAATATTGTTTCTTATTGGTCACATTTGTCTCATCAGTGTATGTCGGTGCTTGTGAAGTTAATACTGTCCCGATATCGGTCAGTGTTAGTGGAAAAAATACGGACCCGAGGTAGGCCGGTATAAGTGAAGTATATACTGACCCGAGGTAGGCCGGTATAAGTGAAGTATATACTGACCCGAGGTAGGCCGGTATAAGTGAAGTATATACTGACCCGAGGTAGGCCGGAGTAAATAATGTCCTTATGGAGGTCGGTGTTAGTGAAGTAAATACTGAATCGGTGCAGGTCATTGTAAGTGGAGTAAATATTACCCCAATATAGGTGCTAGTGATGTAAATACTGACCCGAAGTAGGCCAGTGTAAATTTAGTAAATGCTGACCAGATGTAGGCAGGTATTAGTGAAGTAAATAGTGCCGACCCTACAGGCAACAGGATCAAACTTCCCTTACTAAATTAACAACAAATCCCCTACCACACTAACAACAAATCCCCTACCAAACTAACAACAAATCCCCTACCACACTAACAACAAGGCCCCAAACCCCAATAACATGAAAGTACCCCATCACACTAACAACAAGCCCCAAACCACATGCCCCTACCACACTAACCACACGTCCCTACCTCACTAACCACAAGTCCCCCAACCACATTAACCACAAGTCCCCCTACTACAATAACTTCCAGTCCCCAAACCACAAGCCCCCTACGACACTAGCAACAAGTCCCCCAACCACAGTAATCACAAATCCCCCAACCACACGCACGTCTACAACACTAGCCACGAGCCCCTAACCAGACGCCCCTACCACACTAACCACACGTCCCCCAAACACAAGCTCCCCTACTATACTAACCACACACCCAACTGCCACGCAAACCATAAATCCCCTTACCACACGAACAACATGCCCACCTACACCACAAACCACAAATATCCCTAAAAAACTAACCACAAGTCCCCCAACCATACTGACCACCCAATGACAAGTTCCACTACTACACTAACCACACGTCCTCTCACTCCACTAACCACACGTCCCGTTACTAAACAAACCACAAGTCCCCCAACCACAAATTTCCCTACAAATTAGCCAAACGTTCGCCTACCACACTAACCAGACGTCCCATTAACACTCAACCCACACTTCCCCCAACCACAAGTTCCCCTACCAAACTAACCACACGCCCTCCTACCAAACTAACCATACGTCCCTCCATTACACAAACAACACGTCCCCCAACAACAAGTTCCCTAACCATACTAACCACACGTCCCGCTTCTACACAAGTCACAATCTCAAGTCCCCCAACAACAAGTTCCCCTACAACAAGTTCCCCTACAACACGTCCCCTAACCATACTAACCACACGTCCCGCTTCTACACAAGTAACAATCACAAGTCCCCCAACCACACTAAACACAAGTCACCCTACTTCATAACTCACAGGTCTCCCAACAATACGCCCCTACCACACTAACCACACGTCCCATTAATACTAAAACCACAAGTCTCCTTACCACAAGTTCCCCTGCTACACTAACCACATGTCCCCCTACCACACTAACCGCAAGTCTCCCTGCCACACTAACCACAAGTCCTCCTACCACAAGTTCCACTACTACACTAACCGCAAGGCCCCCTACCACACTAACCACACGTCCCCCTTAAACACTAACCACAAGTCCCCCTAACGCACAAACCTTTCACTCGGTATCCATTAACGTAGACTCTAGCACAGTGTCATAACATGACAGTAGTAAACGTTGGTTATGAAATCAAAACATCATTCACACAGATGTATCCAGGCAAAAGCGATGAATATTTGAAAATATAAGCAATGAATCATGTATATAAAAATCCACTGTCACTTGGGAGTGGGGATCCATCATCAAATCGCTGCTAAAGCTTGTATGAAACACAGCCCTCTGACACGCCAATCATATGGGTAATGTAGTTCATGCAGACACGCCAATCATATGGGTGATGTAGTTCATGCTTACACGCTAATCATATGGGTGATGTAGTTCATGTTAAGTTTTAGTTTTTTTCAAAAAGTCACACGCTAGACTACGGGGTCTTGGCCAGAGCTCCTCAAACTTTTAAATCAGAGGGCCTCTTCATTGTTCCTCAAATACTATTGAAGGCCAGACTATTGATAAAATATGACAGATTTCCTATGCATAAAATACATAATTATTACCTTTTTGTAGTACATATAAAGCAGTGGGGAAATCAGACTACCAGGGCAATTTTTAGTTATTGTATTTGAATTTGAATGGGAAGAATGAGCCTGCTTTTAAACTTAACAGTTTCTTATTGTACAGTGCCTTATTTACACTGCTAACCAACCGTATGGAAGTCATTTCGGCGTTGTAAAGGACCCTTAGTTGTTCGGATTTGGCCCGCAGGCCGTAGTGTGAGGACCCCTGCACTCAACGGTCATGACTAAAGATAGGCTCTGTCTATCGTTTCTCTCCAACGTTGGGAGAGGGGGAGACAAGTGGGGTGGGTTGTGTGGAATCAGAGACGATTCCATGACCTGTCGCAGTGCTGAGAGGGCCAGTGCTGGGAACCTACGACTATCAGGGACGGTACATCTCTCTTTTTATTTACCTCTCTCACTCCCAACCCCTTCTCTCACTCCCACCCCCTCACTCACTCCCAACTCCTCTCTCACTCCCAACCCCCTCTCTCACTCTGCACACCTTCTCACACTCCCAACCCCCTCTCTCACTCTGCACACCTTCTCACACTCCAAACCCCCTCTCTCACTCTGCACACCTTCTCACACTCCCAACCCCCTCTCTCACTCTGCACACCTTCTCACACTCTCAACCCCCTCTCTCACTCTGCACACCTTCTCACACTCCCAAACCCCTCTCTCACTCCTAAACCTCTCTCACTTTCAACCCCCTCCTTCCCTTAGTGCCCCCAGACGCGCCAAGCTTTTTGCCGCCTCCCTTTCATGGAACATTTTTTTGCAGTTGGCCAAAAATGGCGCTCTCAGTAAAAAGAAAAAAAGGGCCACCAGGGGTGAACCACCTCCACTACACCCCCCCCCCCCTTTTCAAACGCCACTGCTCCATCTAATTTATTTTGTTAATTCCTAACTGAAAAGGGAGATCCCGCATATCCCGCATATTCCATATCAACAGTTTGTGTATCTCCCAAATTGGGACATCAAATTGCTTGTGTTGACGCATCAAATGTTCCTTTTGGAAGCTTGTTCCAGTCTCTCATTGTCTTTGGCAGGAAGGAGCAGTTCCTGTACTGTGTTCTTGCTGTTATAAGCCGGAACTGCCTGTCATGGCATCATCGTTGTCTAGAGGGGGAGAGAGATGAATTTCAGTCTAATGACGGAGCAGTGGACCAGTCCATTTTTATATTGAGCAGCATGGAGAGCCTGGATAGTCGTCATTCTTCCAATGGTAACCAGCCCAGTGTTTCCAGCATGCTGCCAACACTTAGAGGTTCCTGTAGCGGTTCCGGAAAAAGCATGCTGCCCGTTGCTGGACCGCCACCAACCTGTCGATGTTCTTCTAGGCGAATGGGTCCTACTGAAGATGCGTACTCTAAAAGCGGCCTGACAAAGGCTTTATATGTTGGTTTTTGTCGATTATGGTGTTATGGTTTGTCGACTGGAGTGTTAGAGGTTGTCAATTGGGGTGTTATTGTTTGTCAAATGGGGTGTTATGAGTTGTCAATGGGGTGTTATTGGTTGCTAACTGGGATGTTATGGTTGTCGACTGGGGCTTATGGTATCTCAAACACCAAAATCTGGCTCGCAGCCCAAGCATATTGAGAATCCGTGTTTTAAGATCTCACTGTTTAGGAACAATGAATCCATTTTAATTTTTTTAGCGAGTTATTGAATACTTGATAAGTTCAGGTGACTTATCACAACAATATACAGTTCATATAAAAAACGAACTCAAAATCAAAAAGATCCCGCGAAAATGATATCTCTTTATCAACGAACACCAAGCACTACATATGTTGAAAAAACTATTGAGCACACTATCTATAAATATCATAGATAGCCATCTAGGATAAATTTGAAAAGGTTACTGCAAAAGTTATAGATGTCACATCATACTAGAATATGATTTGTTTCTTACAATTCCCGTCTCCCCGGGTGTCACAGTGCGCAGCCTGGGATCTGATTTGAAGTTTGGCGTGTTTGGAGAGGGGTGCAATGTATGTGCTTGTAATTAGCAAACTTTGCTCAAACTATGGCCATTGTTATCAATTATTCCATGCCAATTTACTAAACAATTGTTCCCTGCCAATTTACTAAACAATTGTTCCATGCCAATTTACTAAACAATTGTTCCATGCCAATTTACTAAACAATTGTTCCATGCCAATTTACTAAACAATTGTTCCATGCCAATTTACTAAACAATTGTTCCATGCCAATTTACTAAACAATTCTTCCATGCCAATTTACTAAACAATTGTTCCATGCCAATTTACTAAACAATTGTTCCATGCCAATTTACTAAACAATTCTTCCATGCCAATTTACTAAACAATTGTTCCATGCCAATTTACTAAACAATTGTTCCATGCCAATTTACTAAACAATTCTTCCATGCCAATTTACTAAACAATTGTTCCATGCCAATTTACTAAACAATTGTTCCATGCCAATTTACTAAACAATTCTTCCATGCCAATTTACTAAACAATTGTTCCATGCCAATTTACTAAACAATTGTTCCATGCCAATTTACTAAACTCGTCAAAAATTCATGGCAAGCGCCATAATGACAATAATGCCACCTTCAGTGGCCGCCATCCCAAGAAATCTTGGTCAGGATAAACTGATCTATTATAGTATAAATAAAAAGCCATAACTTATTTACACCACTACAATAAATTATTTAACAACATCATTACAGCAAGTTACGTGAATCCTTCATTTGATTCTCCGTATAAAATATAAGGACAACCAAAAGGGGACAAAATCAAATGTAACCGGGTCTGTTTTCTTTAATTTGAACATTTCATACTCGTGACGCCAGTTGATGAGGCCGGAGTCTATGAACTCCCAAACCTGTTCAAACAGATAGCAGCCGCTAGATTTCCCTAGTCTGATAAATCCTCGGTTAGACAGACGTGACAAGATTATGTCTCTACTATCTTCTATTTTAAGAATGTAATAAACACTTGACGGTTCCTAAAGGAAATCTGCTTCTACCTCTGTCGATTCACGTTAGTTTGAACTAAATAAACATACGGGGTCAACGTGATCCTGGTTATCTGGAGGTTCTATAATAAATCCACCAAAGGGTTTTCCCACGTGTTTAAAACAACATGGTTTGCTTTGCTTTCTGAAAGCACACGTAGGACCCCCAAAGTTTGGACAGATTATTCCAATGCTCTCCATTCAATTGTTCTGTCTTTCAACGTTACCAATTTCAAACCAATGAGTCTTTTTCTTTTTTTTTCCTTCTTTCCATTGTTTTTGTTGATTCCTTTGTATCAATTCCTGATTTATTTCTACATTCAAAATTCCTCGCCATTAACATATAAACATACTATTTGTTTCAATGGTCATGGAATAGCTGCCAAACGTGAAAGAGATCATTATAAATTCATCCAGCTAATTCTATATACACGAAAAATGTATTTGTACAACAAAAAAAAAAGGATTGGTATAGCATCTAAGCTTTTACTATTTCTGTATTTGAATTTGTACAAATTCACAAACAAACACAAAGTAGCAAAGAAAATTCCTCAACTTGTCACAGAGATGATGAATGGCAGAGAGATGATGAATTGCAGAGAGATGATGAATGGCAGAGAGATGATGAATGGCCGAGAGATGATGAATGACACAGAGATGATGAATGGCAGAGAGAATGTGAATAGCATGTTTCTCAATGTGCTTAAATGATTAACTTGCGGACCTTAACTTGCAATTCCTATTTGCTATATTTAATAAATATGATGATTCTAATAACCGTATCGGTCTATACACTTACATGGGTCACTTATTTGTGTTTACCTCCTTCATTGCAGAATGGAGCTGCAAAGCGCTTCGTCTTCCTTCCGCACAATTTATGACTGATCCCATAATGAACAAGTTTTACCGAAGGCGTGCAAAATATTATGTGCATAATATTCGCGTACATTGAGTAAATGCACGTTCTACAATTATCAGGCGTTTTCGAAACAAATGTGCATAAAATTAGTTATTTTATATTAAATGAAACACATGTTAGTAGTTGGTAATTAATTCAATGAATTTATCACGCGACATAAGAAGGCATTGTCTTATCTCATTACTTATCAGAATAAATTTAGGGGAAAACTGATCAATTTTTTTATCATATCATATATATATATAAAAGTGAAAATTTGTTTGTTTGTCTGTTCCACAAAGGCTTTTACACGGATTGATGGATCTTGACCTAACTTGGCACATATATCCATCATTTCCCAGAAGGAACTCTTACGGGGTTGAGAACTTTTAATAACATTTCGTGTGGGGCCGGGGCCCCGAATTCGTTTTTTTCTTATATGAGCTATATAAAAAAATTACAAACAAATACTCCTACGTGAATGGATGGATATCGATCAAACTTAGTGCACGTACCATTGATTATCCATATTCAAATACCGAAGGGTACTGAACTCATAATATCCATTCTTCTGGGGCCGGGGGCCCCATTTCATTTTTCCTTATATGAGCTATATAAATAGCGTTAAGCTTAATACTCCTATATGAATGGATGGATATTGACCAAACTTAGTAAACATACACTTGATTAACCATACTCAAATACAAAAGGGTACTGAACTCATAATATCCATTCCTCTGGGGCCGGGGGCCCCATTTAATTTTTCCTTATATAAGCTATATAAATATCAATTGTCAATAGGCTTAGACAACACTATAGTTTCTATGTGAATTGATGGATATATGCCTAACGTGGTAGCAATACACTGTCCGTACTGAAATATCGGTGGATTTAAAACTAAGAATATCAAATCTAGAAAGTTCGATAACTTTAAAACGCTATATCTATGGCATTATTCAATAGATTTTATTGGGACAAATTCAAAATTTTAGCGTCATAACTTAGCTGAATGATTTTTATTGGGCCCCATCTGTTAAAATGTTTTGGTACAATTATGGAATGGGCCCCCGGGGCCCCCCTCTTTTAACATATAAGTACTATAGTTATAGAAATGAATTTAGTTGAATAACTTTTCGTATTCGAAGAATAATTACTAAGAAAAGACAGTTTTTATACAGTTCGAGGAGGATAATACATTTAATCTAGAATGTTCCAGAAAGTTCTATAGGTCAATAGACTTAAATCTCCTAGAATAATGGATGGATCTTGACGAAATTTGGCACATATATCCATCATTATCCGGAAAGATCTATTAAAGGGTTATGGACTTTTTATGACATTCTGTTTGGGGCCGGGGGCCCAAAATGTAGTTTTTTCCTATATAAGCTATATAAATAAAATGACCAACAAATACTCCTATATGAATAGATAGATCTTGAACAAACTTAGTACACATACACTTTATTATCCATATGCAAATACCAAAGTGTACTGAACTTATAATATCCATTTCTCTGGGGCCGGTGGCGCCCTTTTAATTTTTCCTTATATAAGCTATGTATAAATATCAATAGGCTTAGACCGGTAACCCACCGGTATCGGGATCCGACAGCTATCGTTATCCCACTGGTATCGAGATACCACCGGGATCGGAATACCGACGGGATTGGGATCATACCGGAATTGGTATCCAGAGGGATCAAAATCCCACCGGGAAACGGTATACTAACGGGAGCGGGATACCGACGGGATTGGCAGCCCACCGGGATCTGAATAATTATAAGGCTGAAGACTGTTGAAGCTCCTTCGTTCCGAATGCTATCCCGGCAAATTTGCCGGGTACATCCGCTAGTATATATATAAAAGTGAAAATTTGTTTGTGGGTTTGTCTGTTCCACAAAGGCTTTTAAACGGATTGATGGATCTTGACCAAACTTGGCACATGTATCCATCATTATCCAGAAGGAACTCTTAAGGGGTTGAGAACTTTTAATAACTTTTCGTGTGGGGCCGGGGGCCCCGAATTCGTTTTTTTCTTATATGAGCTATATAAAAAAATTACAAACAAATACTCCTACATGAATGGATGGATATCGATCAAACTTAGTACACGTACACTTGATTATCCATATTCAAATACCGAAGGGTACTGAACTCATAATATCCATTCTTCTGGGGCCCGGGGGCCCCGTTTCATTTTTCCTTATATGAGCTTTATAAATATCGATAGGCTTAATACTTACTACATGAGTGGATGGATCTTGACTGAACTTAGTTCACATACACTTGATTATCCATACTCAAATACTAAAGGGTACCAAACTCATAATATCCATTCCTGGGGGGCCGGGGGCCCCATTTCATTTTTCCTTTTATAAGCTATATAAATATTAATTGGCTCTGAAAACACTTTAGGTTTTATGTGATTTGATGGATATAGGCCTAGGAAGGTAGCAATGCACTTCTTAGTCCATATGGAAATAACGGTGGATGTAAAACTAATAATATCCAATCTAGAATTTTCCAGAAAGTTCGATAACTTTAAAACGCTATATCTATGGCATTATTCAATAGATTTTAATGGGACAAATTTAAAATTTTAACGTCATAACTTACCTGAATGATTATTATAGGGCCCCATCTCAGGCAATACTAATTCGGAACAATTATGGAATGGGCCCCCGGGGCCCCTCTTTTAACCTTAATGTACTATAGTTATAGAAATTCATTTAGTCGTATAATTTTTCGTATTCGAAGAATAATTATTACTAATAAAAGACTGTTTTTACACAGTTCGAGGAGGATAATAAATTTAATCTAGAATGTTCCAGAAAGTTCTATAGGTCAATAGGCTTAGACAACACTATAGTTTCTATGTCATTTGATGGATATAGGTCTAGGGTGGTAGCAATACACTTCACTGTCCGAACAGAAATATCGGTGGATGTAAAACTAATAATATCCAATCTAGAATTTTCCAGAAAGTTCGATATTCTTAAAATGCTATATCTATGGCATTATTCAATAGATTTTATCGTGAAATGGGATAACATTAGAAAGCAGGGTCCCTAGATGGAACGGGATCGCACAGAGTACAGGATCCTTACGGGATCTGTAGGCCACGGGGATCGGGGTCCTAATGCAATCCCGGGCCACGCCGGGTATATCGGCTAGTTGGAAAATAAAAAGAAGACATTTTTTTAAATCAACGAGCTGTCATGAAGATGACTTCGAAGTATTGTGGGTATCAAACAACGTCTGTTTAGGAGTTATGAATTACATATTCCATTTTTTGTAAGTGCTTGTGCGACTAAAAAAAGAGTGGTAAAACGAATTTTTTTTCTGAATGGAATTGAATAATGCTATTTTGATCACCAATAACTTTGTGGAAATTAGAAGACAAGTATTACTGATATTTTTTGTCTATCATTTTCTCATTTGTTTCCGCAGCCAAATAAGCTTGTTTTTTACGACTTTTAAACATGAATGGTTGAAATGTCTTTTGTTATTATTATCATTATAATTTTAAAGATACATTTTAAAAAGCTTCATTTTCCATCCCATGAGATCCTATGGCATTTATTGTTTAAATATCTTGAATCCGAATGTTAAAATTAGTAGTTTAAAAAAAATCCAAAATGTTTTAAGCAATATTAATTTCATGTTTTTTTCAAAAAGAGCGTCAGTATTAGTTTAACTAATTAAAACAACCAGAAGAACTATATCAGATTAAGACAATAATTGGTTTAAAATCAATCTTCCTTTTGTTAAAGTATTAGTTGTAGAGATTGAGCTTTCAGTTTATAGATATTTCCACGAGAAATTATCCTTGATTAAATCTCAAATATGAAGTCTTCTCCCTTGAAAATATCTTTGACAAAATCAGGGGGCTTTTTTTTTATCATTGCCAAATTAACATAAAGATAAATAAAATGTTTTTTTGATCAGTGCCAAATTAACATAAAGACAAATAAAATGTTTTTTTGATCAGTGCCAAATTAACATAAAGACAAATAAAATGTTTTTTTTGATCAGTGCCAAATTAACATAAAGGCAAATAAAATATGTTTTTTGATCAGTGCCAAATTAACATAAAGGCAAATAAAATATGTTTTTTTGATCAGTGCCAAATTAACATAAAGACAAATAAAATGTTTTTTTGATCAGTGCCAAATTAACATAAAGACAAATAAAATGTTTTTTTTGATCAGTGCCAAATTAACATAAAGACAAATAAAATATGTTTTTTTGATCAGTGCCAAATTAACATAAAGATAAATAAAATGTTTTTTTGATCATTGCCAAATTAACATAAAGACAAATAAAATGTTTTTTTGATCAGTGCCAAATTAACATAAAGACAAATAAAATGTTTTTTTTGATCAGTGCCAAATTAACATAAAGGCAAATAAAATATGTTTTTTGATCAGTGCCAAATTAACATAAAGGCAAATAAAATATGTTTTTTTGATCAGTGCCAAATTAACATAAAGACAAATAAAATGTTTTTTTGATCAGTGCCAAATTAACATAAAGACAAATAAAATGTTTTTTTGATCAGTGCCAAATTAACATAAAGGCAAATAAAATGTTTTTTTGATCAGTGCCAAATTAACATAAAGGCAAATAAAATATGTTTTTGATCAGTGCCAAATTAACATAAAGGCAAATAAAATATGTTTTTGATCAGTGCCAAATTAACATAAAGGCAAATAAAATGTTTTTTGATCAGTGCCAAAATAACCTAAAGGCAAAGAAATGTAAAACATGAAAACAATAAAATTAAATTTAAATAAACATGTAACAAGGGACTTAATAATAATAATAAAGTTCATTTGAAAAATCACGCTTCATCCCCAAAGGCTCGAAGCGCGGTACAAAAACAAAGCTGGGAGTTAATAACTAGCTGAAAAAGATGGTAGACAACTTCACCCCAAAAGGTGTTTGCGAAATAGATGAGTTTTTAAATTTGTCTTGAAGGACTCCAGCGTCTGGCTGTGTCTGAGAGCGCCAGGAAAGGTGTTCCAAATGGTTGGGCCAGCAAATGCGAACGTGCGCTTTCCGTAAGTCTCTTTTAGTTTTATGGGTGCCGCGAAATGGGATCCAATTTTTGGGTAGATGGGTACTTGATTAGATCTTAAGGCATGGGCCTCACGCTGTGACGTCAGGCTTATAGGGGTATCAAGCTTCCCATATTGTTGGTAATGAAAGATCTTTTGGCAATTGATGTGCTTAAAAGTGGTGGCAAGCACGTTTCCCAAATAGTTAGTTCTATTTTCAAATCAATTCCATTCGGTAATAGAGATAGAAAAAATATTACTTCCCTTTTAAATCGTCCATTTTACAAAACCAGCTAGTAATTAGTTTGTCTGTGTGGAAAAGGGGGGGGGGGGGGGGTCTTTTCTACAAACAGTATTTGTGCTCCATTTCTGGTAAAGCTTTCAAAATTTACATTTGAAATAAATTAAAAATTGAAATTAGCATTAATGTTTATGTATAGCAGGGACGCCAGAGTCAGAGTCCTTGTCGTCTTAATGTCTAGTTTGTTGTGTTGGCGCTGATAGAACACCTGACATGACTTTATCAACGATGAAATCGTCTGATAGAACACCTGACATGACTTTATCAACGATGAAATCGTCTGATAGAACACATGACATGCCTTTATCAACGATGAAATCGTCTGATAGAACACCTGACATGCCTTTATCAACGATGAAATCGTCTGAGAGAAACATTGGTCGTAACGAATTAATTGTGTAGTAGAATGGGACAGCAACGTTGAAACTAGCTTTCACTCATGTGCATGTATCATGACATCCAGAAGACCACTGACTTTAAACAGCGAGCTGTCGAGCTAAAAAGCTCTTGATGCCCTCCCCAAAGCACCCACCACCCTCAGACCCAAAAAGTCCCCTAACTGTCGGGCTGCGAAATGGCCCGTTGGAGTTCTTCTCCTGCTAGGACAGTCCCCGCCCGTAACTTCCCTCGACTGACTAGCTTTACGGGTATCATCTCAGCTTAAGGACATCCGGTCAGTTGGTAATGTTGCTCTCACAACATCAGCAGTTGACTTTTCGAAGGTGTCTGGATGGTGCATTTACGTCCCGTCTGCCAATCACGAGAAAGCATCGGACGCCCTCTCCTACGGTTTTCAACAGTGAGTTTCTACCTCGCAAACAGTTTGCAAAGTAGCTGGGACGAATCAATTTATAATAAAACAATTCTCTGCCAAAAAAAGTACGCAAACTATCACATCCTTTCAAATAAATAATAAATTAGATATGTCAAATTATAATAATTCATCTCCATTTGAATGCTGTACCAATCAATAAATAGTTCTTAACCATAATTGATTTTGATTGAGTTTGTCTAAGGCCGGCTAGAAATTGACAATCTCTACCTCGGTAGGTAATGGACTATCTCTACCTGGGGTGAAGTTGTCTACCATCTTTTCCAGCTAGTTATTATCTCCCAGCTTTGTTTTTGTACCGCGCTTCGAGCCTTTGGGGATGAAGTGTGATTTTTCAAAAGAACTTTATTATTATTATTATTAGTATTATTAGTAGTTTTATATAGCGCGATACCCCTGCCTAGGGCTTGGCTCACCACGCTGTACATACAATTTAACAAACATAATCATGAATTTAAAAATAAACATACATTAATTAAATTAAACAAAACAAATGTTTGACCCAAAAAAAAATTGACTCCATAACTATTTACATGTATGACAATATAAAAATATAGGCAAAAAGACATTAAAATTGTAATAGGATCAAGATATTTTAACAATAAATACACAATACTTTCCTGGGTTTTTTTTTTACAATTTGGCAAGTTAATGGACAATCTCTACCCGTCTAGGAAATTGACAATTTCTACCCGTCTAGGAAATTAACCATTTCAACCAGGCTAGGCAATGGACAATTTCTACCCGGCTAGGAAATTAACCATTTCTACCAGGCTAGGCAATGGACCATTTCTACCCGGCTAGGAAATGGACAATCTCTACCCTGCTAGAAAATAGACATCTCTACCCGGCTAGAAAATGGAAAATTTTCTATCCAGCTAGGAAATGGACAATTTTCTACCTGGCAAGGTAATGGACAATTTCTAATTGGCAAGTTATTGGACAATCTCTACCCGGCAAGGTAATGGACAAGCAACTGAAACTTAAGTTTTTTAAAGCTGGGGGAACAACTTGACTTCACCTAATTTTAATTTATATTTCAGTTACGTCCCTTAAAGTAGAAAAAAAAATTATTAAAATAGAAATCGCTATGAACAAATTTTCTCGTTGCGATATTTAAATAACAAGAAAATACATAAATCATCTTAGTTTACATTATTTTTAAAGAAACTATTTTATTGTTACTCCAAAGACGCAAGATAAATTAAAAATTTAATGAAATATAAATACCAAGTTGTCCTACAAACAAATCTCTGGAGATCAAGTCTTTTTTTTTTTTTTTTTTTTTTTTTTTTTTTTTTTTTTTTTTTTTTTTTTTTTTTTTTTTTGTAATTCTATTTTGTCACATATGCTAAGGCTTTAGTAACGATCAAACAACTATTTCAGAATTCATCCATGGACAAATATCACATGTGATAATCACTTCATAATCCTACTATAACATATGAAATCTTTGACAACCAGTTCAGAATTTACAAAGTTTACTGACATAAGGAAAAGGGATTATGTTGACATCACCATGTAGGCGAGATGCGTAAAGGAAGATATGAAACGTAAAGGAAGGTAATAAACGTAAATGAAGGTAAGAAACGTAAAGGAAGATGTGAAAGGTAAAGAAAGGCAAGAAACGTTAAGGACGATAGGAAACGTAAAGGAAGGTAAGAAACGTAAAGGCAAGTAAGAAACGTAAAGGCAAGTAAGAAACGTAAAGGAAGGTAAGAAACGTAAAGGAAGGTTAGAAACGTAAAGGGATGTAAGAAATGAAAAGGAAGATGGGAAACGTAAAGGAAGGCAAGAAACGAAAAGGACGAAAGGAAACATAAAGGAAGGTAAGAAACGAAAAGGAAGGTAAGAAACGTAAAGGAAGGTAAGAAACGTAAAGGAAGGTAAGAAACGTAAAGGAATGTAAGAAACGTAAAGGAAGGTAAGAAACGTAAATGAAGGTAAGAAACGTAAAGGAAGGTAAGAAAAGTAAAGGAAGGTTAGAAATGACTGGAAGATGGGAAACGTAAAGGAAGGTAAGAAACGTAAAGGAAGGTAAGAAACGTAAAGATAGGCAAGAAACGTAAAGGAAGATAAGAAACGTAAAGGAATGTAAGAAATGAAAAGGAAGATGGGAAACGTAAAGGAAGGTAAAAAACGTAAATGAAGGTAAGAAACGTAAATGAAGGTAAGAAACGTAAATGAATGTAAGAAACGTAAAGGAAGGAAAGAAACGTAAAGCTAGGCAAGAAACGTAAAGGAAGGTAAGAACGTAAAGGAATGTAAGAAATGAAAAGGAAGATGGGAAAGTAAAGGAAGGTAAGAAATGAAAAAGGAAGATGGGAAACGAAAAGGAATGTAACAACGTAAAGGAAGGTAAGAAATGTAAAAGAAGGTAAGAAATGAAAAGGAAGGTAAGAAACGTAAAAGAAGATGGGAAACGTAAAAGAAGGCAAGAAACGTAAAGGACGAAAGAAAACATAAAGGAAGGTAAGAAACGAAAAGGAAGATAAGAAACGTAAAGGAAGGTAAGAAACGTAAAGAAATGCAAGAAACGTAAAGGAATGCAAGAAACGTAAAGGGAGGTAAGAAACGTAAAGGAATGTAAGCAATGAAAAGGAAGATGTGAAACGTAAAGGAAGGTAAGAAATGAAAAGGAAGGTAAAAAGCGTAAAGGAAGATGGGAAACGTAAAGGAATGTAAGAAATGAAAAGGAAGATTGAAAACTTTAAGGAAGATAAGAAAAGTAAAGGAATGTAAGAAATGAAAAGGAAGATGTGAAACGTAAAGGAAGGTAAGAAACGTAAAGGAAGGCAAGAAACGTAAAGGAGGTAAGAAACGTAAAGGAAGATAAGAAACGTAAAGAAATGTAGGAAACGTAAAGGAAGGTAAGAACCGTAAAGGAAGGTAAGAAACGTAGAGGAAGGCAAGAAACGTAAAGGAAGGTAAGAAACGTAAAGGAATGTAAGAAACGTAAAGGGAGGTAGGAAATGAAAAGGAAGGTAAGAAATGAAAAGGAATATTTGAAACGTAAAGGAATTTAAGAAACGTAAAGGAAGGTAAAAAATGAAAAGGATGGTAAGAAACGTATAGGAAGATGGGAAACGTAAAGGAAGGCAAGAAACGTAAAGGAAGATAGGAAACATAAAGAAAGGTAAGAAACACAAAGGAATGTAGCATTGGCGTAGCCAGAAATTTCCGAAGGTAAGTCGGTGGGCTTAAGACCGAGTCTCCGAAGGCGACGAGTAGGGGCGGGGTATCAAGTCAATTGAAATGTAGGCATTAAGTTATTGTCATCTTCACTATTATTAGTAGGCACGTGCGGTGTTTTATGTGAACAAATACATGTATTAAAAATTGTGTATTTTACATTACCTTTCCAAACAATAGGGACGTCACGTGGGTCAAAACCTGTGAGGTGAACAAATGTATAGATAAAATGCGTATATTTTTTATAGGTGAAAAGGGAGGTCTACATTTCCAAGCTTCGCCCGGGGCCCAACTTTTCTCAACACTGCCCTGGCTATCACAGCTGGTGTTGAGAAAAGTTGGCAACCCCTGGCATAGACACCCTTACCGTACTTCACCTTCTAGGTCCCCCTTCACATCTGCAGACCAAAATTAGTCAATCATTTCCTCCAACAGACATAATTTTGCTGAGCTACTAACAAGATGGCGCTAGTCCACGTGGCGAAATCATTACTTTGATTTAAAGGTTGCCCTTTAAAAACAAAACACATTAGTCCACCCCCCCCCTCTTCTTTTGCCCCCACACACTATTCTCCTCCCACTCATTATTACGTTCGATGAGCTGTGCCATGTGCTCCCAGCGTGACTAACTCTACAAGTCGATGATCGGCCTACCGCCACTTCTCCCTAGTTCTATGTTCTGTTCTTGTTCTTACTTTCATTTTATTATTGAAAAGTGATCTTTTGCTTCATTTTATGTCGGGAAATTCAGGAAATGGAGGCAGAGGCGTCATTAGGGTTGGTGTCACCCGGACAGGTGAACTAATGGTGTCAACCACCCCCACCATACTGTTGTCACTGAAAAAATGTAGTCAATGCACTAATATAGTCACTGGTATAATATAGTCACTGAGCTAATGTAGTCAATAAACTAACGTAGTTACTAAACTAATGTAGTCACTGAAATTATATAGTCACTGGTAAAATTTATTCACTGAACTAATATAGTCATTGAACTATTGTCATTGAACTAATGTAGTCATTGAACTAATGTAGTCACTGAACTAATATAGTCATTGAACTAATGTAGTCATTGAACTAATGAAGTCACTGAACTAATGTAGTCATTGAACTAATGTAGTCATTGAACTAATGTATTCACTGAACTAATGTAGTCACTGAACTAATGTAGTCATTGAACTAATGTAGTCATTGAACTAATGTAGTCATTGAACTAATGTAGTCATTGAAATAATGTAGTTACTGGTATAATGTAGTCACTGGTATAATGTTATTACTGAAATAATGTAGTCACTAAACTAATGTAGTTACTGGTATAATGTAGTCACTGGTATAAAGTTATTACTGAAATAATGTAGTCACTGAAGTAATGTAGTCACTGAACTAATGTAGTCAGTAAACTGTGATGAGTGAGTATTCAAAAACTGAAAGTCACGTTTAATATGTAATTAATTACTAAATGAGAGGAGAGGAACTTAAAGTTACTCAAATAAAGAAAAGCCTGTGTAAAATGAGTTAGGTAGAGAGAAGCTGACGGCGAATGATATTGGCTGTTCAGTGGCGTAGCGAGCTTATCTCGCGCCCGGGACACATAACCTTTTTAGCGCCCCCCCCCCATTTGGAGCCCCTTTGTGAGTAGCGCCCGGGGCATGATGTCCCCCTTGCCCCCCTCGCTACGCCACTGTCGCTGTTTTACAGGAAACAAAATAAGAGCAGACTTACAGGGCAAGACACGTCAAACAATATAAGAGCAGACTTACAGGGCAAGACACGTCAAACAATATAAGAGCAGACTTACAGGGCAAGACACGTCAAACAATATAAGAGCAGACTTACAGGGCAAGACAATACAAGAGCAGACTTACAGGGCAAGACACGTCAAATCCATCGTATCTAGATCCCAATATCTGCAACAGTCTGTGCGGCAAATACCAGCGTCATTTCCGACAATTACCGTCTTTTGGATTGTTAGCATAAACTCAGCTTGGTAGCCAACAGGTAATCGATTTTATAATAACGCTCTTGGAGAGGAAACCCGTAATTGTCCTAGAGATAACTCTCAGTGGCAGAAAATGCCATAATACCGCTCAACTTGTTGATCCGATTTTTTAAAAGCCATGTAAATCTTCAATGCACAGACATTACCCGCCGGTCCACGAAAAATGGGTTGAACGCACGGTACTTTCGGATCATGTAGTTGCACAGACTTATGCCGTTTTCCTTTGGAATTCTTTCATGAGTCGACATCCCAGGAAAGGGGGTGGGGGGTGACATCAAATTGATAAATTGCATATTTACTGAGCACAAACTGTAAATGGCACAACAATATAACGATTATTTTTTTTTTATTAAAAACGACTAAATTGTCTTTTCAAAAATGTTTTTAAAAGAATAGTGTCTGGTGCCTCGAACCGATTACAATTAGTGGAATCTATGAAATATCTCAATGTTAGATATATTTAATGATCCGTATGTAAAGCCAAACTTGTTAAAGGCTTACAGTATTCTATTAATAATATCGTACTGGCCGCTCAAGATTATAAGCCGATGTCTTACTTCCTGTAGTTCACATATCATATCGGTATTTTTTAAAGATTTTAATAACACTGTATTTATTTACATATGCATCAATAAAAAGGTCTACAGTCTTCAATATTAATAATGTGTTCTTGCTAAGTCTCAATCATGGGCAATCTATTTTCAAATTATATTTCATCATAAAAGCATCACTTTTATTCTAGTAGTGATAGGTGCTAATTATAAATTGTGTGATAGAATTTGTCTTTAAAAAATAAATACATTTAATCGATTCCATACGTGTTGAGTGAAATAAAATGGAACTTTAAAAAAGTTTTTTTTTAAAAATTAAGAATTTAACGAACGACTACAAAAAGTGAACATTTCATCAGTTATTATATCCAAAACGTTTGTGTTTTCTTTTAATGTGCTACTTTTGTAACAATGTTTCCTGCATAATAGAGGTTAAAAAAATACATAGTATATTCATTATGCCCCACCTATTAAAACAAATTTTAAAAAAAAATATTTTTTTTCTATCAGAAAGCTAAAAAAAAAGAAACAAAAGTTTTTTTGTGAACTAACATTTCTATTGTCCTTTCAATAAAAAAATTGTTGGTAATAGTTTTAGAAAAATTCTTATTCCTTATTTGTTCAATTTAAAATAAATTCTGTGGATTTGGTAGAAAAAAAAAAAAAAAGAAAAGAAAAGTGTTTTAAATTATATCTAAGAGGCAATTTGTAATTTATCTGAACATTTTTATAGTGTTTTGAAAAAATTACAAATAAACATTTCAATCAACTGAATATGGGAAATATATACTTTATTTGCATACGATTTCCCTTAGATAAAATCACACATTAATAAATATTATGTCTTTTGTAAACAATTCATGTCTTCTTAAAATAGTTATGCCGTTCACATACACTAATAAAAACAAATAAAAATGTATAGACCTTTCTAATTAACAGTTGTTTATTTTTTTTTTTTACCATTTGCGTTCAGCATATAAAATCATATTTGCAGTGCATTTTAGTGAGGAACCCTTTTTAATTTTAATTTTTTTTGTTGAAAATTCATTTACTAATCAAGTAGCTATCACTCAAAATAATTTAAAAATAAAATAAAAGCCATATTACTATTTTTAGTAATATACTATTTTTTTTGCATAACACAATCAGGTCAAGCACTTTTCCGTTTTGACCCATGTGGCTCATTAGCGACCTGAGTGCGACTGGGCCAGGCGGCCACAAATCGGTTCTTGAAAAGAAATTTGCCTCTTTAAAAGACATTTTTAATGGTCCTGCTGCTGATTTTTGGCTCTTTTGACTAATGAGTTTTCCGACCATTGAAGTAAGCTATATTAGGCTAGGGCAAAAGCTTACCCTCAAGGATAACGCAACTAGAATGAATATTGCTTATATCACACTAGTGCGGAATTTAAGATGTCTTTAATTATTATTATGACTAATTTTGGCACCCCCTTCCTAGAGTTTGAAATGCAACCTCAAAATTGTCTGAAAGAAAGAACAAATTCAAATATGCGCCAAAATGCACCCCTGCATTATGAATTTGCCCGACTGTCTTTAGCACCTTAAATTTCTGCACCCATTCGCTCACGATGATCAATCGTACAGTATGGGGTTGATTATAAGCTTGTGCCAAATGAGTACTCTGGAGCATTAGACGCCATATACAGCCCACAAAAATGTCCTTCCCCGTTCAAAAAGTATAATAGAAACATTGAATTCAAGTATACTTAAAAATACAGCTCTTGATTTTGAAATAATACATATTTTTCTTGGGAAGGCTCCCCAAACCCTTCCGTCATTCAAGATTCATCAGCGCCCTCAATTTTCGCCCTCATTCCCGATGAAAATGATCGTCATGTCGGTATCGATGTATATGTTACGGCCAAAGCCCGAAGTTCAGCCAGTTCCCGAATTGGCCGGCCATTTCACACTTTGACCGGGGCGTGTGGCCAATGTCCGATGTACTGGAAATTGTTGTGTATATGCTACTTTGGCCGGCCACTTCCCGAAGTGCCGTGAAATCCTTGGCCAATTTTCGATGTGCTGACGCAAGACTAATAACAATGCGAACAGATTCTGTGTAGTGTGTGAAAAGGAGTGTCATTCTTGTGGATCCTGCGGCAACGATGTCCACGCAATTTGTGGAATAATTAATGACGCAGAATGATGCAAAATTCCCACCAGCGAAAGTTGGAGATAATGTACGCATCCGTATGGCAGATGTTCACAGAGGTCACGGTGATCCATGAAGCGTCCTTGCTGTTGTTATGAACTTCGAAGGCGCTTTCTACAAGCTTAAAACAGAAAACAATGTTCTCAAAACAGTATTCCAGAAGTGAGTTTTCCATTCTGCACGAGAAACGGCTCACATTGGCATCTGTAGGCACAGAAAAAAAATACAAACCGTTGCGTCTTCGCAATCACTAACCGGCGGCCAAGGCTATACCACTCGATGCACTTCAACAGCTAAGTAAATGCTCAACAAATGGCTGCAAGTGTAAAAATAACAAACTGCTGTGTAATTCGAAATTCTTAAAAGCTCATCATGTTGTAACAAGTGATAATAGAGATTGATAATTTACTATAATAAACTAATTTGACTGATTTTGTTAATAAAGTATAATAAAAATCAATGTAATGTGATTATCATTACCGTATACAAACACCCAAAATCGTTCATGACCATTTTCCTCCCGACTTTGGCCGATCGCCCCAAGCCATTTGGCAAACTGGCTGGCCAAATCCCGAAATCGAGAAAATATCGGACATTAGCCGGTCAATGTGAGGCGATATTGGCCATTTCTCGATTTTGCCGGCCAGTTCACACTTTGGCCGATTTCGGGTATTGGCCGTAACAGATACACTGCCTAGCGGCGCAGCTATTACTGCCGCCATGGGCTGAAAATATTTTTGCCGTCCTTTATTTCAGGACACAAACTCTGTAGTTGTTCTAAAATGCCACAACTACATATAAAGAAAAAGTGACAACTTGATGGTCCACCCCACCGCCCTATTTTGACCCCACTAGCACGGGCGTATCTACTGTGTTTGGCAAGATTCATTTTTACGCCCCTCCCCCCCCCAATCGACTCTGAAACTGATTGTTTCAACCATTAAATACCATCAAAACCCTTCCCCCCTATTCTGGCGTCCGCGACATATGCCCCATCTGCCATCCCTTAGCTACGCCACTATCCAAATTTTTTAATTTTTTTTGAAAAATGCCTCCCGGGGAAATATGTCTGACAGAAACAATACCTGTAAATCGAATTTAATAAAAAAAAAACAATATAACCGACCACTACACATGTAGCCAATCCATATGCGCGCTTTACTAATCGTTCAAGATTGATGAGTCAGAAATGAGGTGACCCTATAATTAAGTAAGAAAAACATCGTTTTTACCATTATTCAACGTCAACTAAAGTTACAGGAAGCTACATTTATCAAAAGTTGTAGACATAAATCTTTGCATTGAAATCAAATACGATGTGGTTGGGCGATTCTAAGTACATGAATCAAATAGGTAAAAATTAAAAACATTTTTAAAAATGTATTTTTATCCATTTATAGGCTTAACAAAATAATATTTTACAAAATGTTTTAATATATTTTAATAACTATCTAAAATGTATTTAATTTTAGAAAGAAAAGGTTTTTGAAAGCAAGTATATCGAAACTCAGAAACACTAAAAAATTAATATTTTCACCGATTCGTCACTAGCACGCCATTAAACATTTGAGCACGATTTTTGAACAAGACAAGGTCTGTTACATGCTGTCGATGATTTCGCGTTTATCTACTTTAGATAATCTTACACAGCAGTATCTGCAGACTAAACACTTCACTCTTGACAAAGTGGTGACCAAACTAAAAGCATTGAGATTGTTTCTGCACGAGAAGTGCTGTCGCTTGGTTAAACGCTATTGAGAAGGCGCATTTAAAATCAGACCAAGATAGAATTAGGTAGACAGAAGATAAGGGTTTAAGAAGAGAATGTCAGAAGATCAATTAATAGATGCTGGACTCTCTCTCTCTCTCTAAGCGAGAAGAAAACAGTAGGAAGATGCTGGAGTGTATTGATCCTTTTCATTATGACCTCCAGATTAGATCATTAGTGATCAAGGAAGTAGAATATGTTTGGGGGTGTTCTACCCGAGAGTCGGCAAGTGAAGATAAGTTATTGGTGTCCATTACAAAATTAACCTCTTTCTATGATGATTTATCAGAAGATGATTTTTAAAAGAATTACCAATGCTTAGAAGACACCTGAAGGCAGCTGATATTGAATTTCACAAAGTCATGGACAGGTATTTGATTTTTAAAATTGCTAAATTAAATGTGACTTTCTAGAATCTCTTCCAATACTCTTGCTTTGCCTTCAATTGTTTCTTACAATGGTACACATTAGAATAGACACGGTTACGTCAAAGTTGAATGGAGCTTTTTGAAACTAAGGCTTATCAAGAACTACTTACGATCCACCATGGGACAGCCAAGGCTTTCCGATCTGGCTCCACTATCAATTGAAAGTGATACTGTGACGGATATTGATTTTGATCAAGTGATTGCCAGGCATGCAGCTTTGAGAACCAGGAACGGAAAATTTTAAATAAAGTAAAATCAATTCAATGTATAAATAACTATAACTTAACTTTGTTACAGTTCTTAAATACACTTACCTCCTGAACTTTAATTAATTTGTTTATGTTCTTGTCATTGTTATACTGTGGACTTATTTTAACAAGATGAAATCCATCTTGGACGTCGGGGGGGGGGGGGGGGGACACCATGAGTTTACCGCACCGGGTGACACTAACCCTAGCTACGCAACTGCTCTCTAGGTCAGCTTTTTCAAACTTTTAAGTTTGTCCGACCTGTGGGCAATGTTCGTATTACACTAGGGACCAGTGCCATATTTATTGATTAACGTTCACTTATTTGACATTAATGAGTCATGAATATTTTTCTTTAATCCGTAATCAGACAATTCGATAGGTCTCAACAACTATTGACGGTGGGATCCCGTTTCCCGGTGTGATCCCAATTACGGTGGGATCCCCATCCCGTAGTGTTCCCGTTTCCCGGTGGGATCCCGTTTCCCGGTGAGGTCCTGATCCCGATGTTATCCCGTTTTCAGGTGGTATCCCAAAAATGTTAGGATCCCGTTCTTGGTGGGATCCCGTTTCCTGGTGGGATCCTCTTCTCCGAATTATACAATTAAATGCACTACTAAATCTATAGTACATTTAAGGGGAAAGATTGGCCCCAGCGGGAGCCCATGCAAATCATTCAGATAAATTATGGAGTTAAAATGTAAAATTTATCCCATTAAAATCTATTTAATAATTCCATAGATAAAGCTTTTTAAAGTCATCGAATTTTCTGGAAAATTCTAGATTGGATATTCTTAGTTTTAAATCCACCGATGTTTCAATACTGACAATTTAGTGTATATCTACCACACTAGGCCTATATCTATGAAATCAAATAAAACCTAAAGTGTTGTCTAAACCTATTGATATTTAAATAGCTTACATAAAGAAAAATGAAATGGGGCCCCCTGCCTCAGAGGAATGAATATTATGAGTTCAGTAACCTTTGATATTTGAATATGGATAATCAAGTGAAGTGTATGTGTACTGAGTTTGGTCAAGATCAATCTATCCATGTAGGATTATAAAGCTTATTGATTTTTAAATAGCTTTTATAACGAAAAATGAAATGAGCCCCCCCCCCCCCCCCCGGTATTTGAAAATGGCAAATCAAGTGTATGTTTACTGAGTTTTGTCATTATCCATCCATTCGTCTAGGAGTATTTGTTATTTATATCGCTCATATAAGAAAAAAAAAAGAATTCGGGGCCCCCAGCCCCAAACGGATTGTTATAAAAAGCTCAT